>OU744791.1:36620833-36992374 GCA_916614155.1 Mesoligia furuncula
AATTCTAATATTAAGTTGTTGTCAGTGACAGCGCAAAGGTCACTTTGACTGCATGTTTTGGGACACAGACATGACCTTTGCGCTGCCACTGACAACGCCGTGGAAGTGGCAAAGTTTTGGGAAAAGAAGATCTAAAATACAGTCGTGCCAGCGACACGAAGAAGAATATTAAGTTAAATTAAAATAAGTCAGCAATGAGATGACCAGTCCCTACTGACGGCACCCGTTCACGAGCATGACGCATGTATTAGCACCATTCAGCTCAACCATTTTGAAGGGAGCTAAATGATCCGACACACGCGGCTCCATCAGCGAGACATACCTATAAAAGAGATCTCTAAGGGCATAGCCAAATACTGCCGACAGAAGAGAGAATTGTTATGGAAGTATCGAAAAACGTCTAATAAAGCAGATCATAATAAATTCAAAAATTATTTTTCAAGGCTGAAGCGAATAATTAACTTAACTCTAAAATCGCAAAATGACTACAATATAAAACAATCCAATAATAAAACTAAAACAATGTGGAAGATAATCAACTCCACAAAACATAATATTCCTAAAGAAGAAATTGTACGAATAAATCTAAATACATAACGGAT
Source organism: Mesoligia furuncula (assembly GCA_916614155.1). Classification (NCBI taxonomy): domain Eukaryota; kingdom Metazoa; phylum Arthropoda; class Insecta; order Lepidoptera; family Noctuidae; genus Mesoligia; species Mesoligia furuncula. The sequence continues at coordinate 36,621,436 of OU744791.1, forward strand.
CCGCAACAAATTGCTGAAGCTTTTAATTTACTATGTTAATCTTGTTAAACCCAAAACCCTTCAACGTTGAATCATTTGACATCACATCATAATAAAACGCTGACATTGATTGATAATAATTATAATTCCTTATTTATAAGTCCTACAATTCCAAATGACATATTTAAAATCATGAAAAAATTTAAAAATACACACAGTACTGGGATACGATAATATATCTACGTCAATTATAAAGTACGTCGCGCACCATCCATTAGTCCGGTTCTGAGTAGGGATTTCGGTCTCGGAAGCATTTTCAGTCCCGGGACCAGTCTCGAACCTCGGAAGCTAGTCCCGGGACTCCCGGGAAATTCGAGACCCACGTGTTTTTTATATTAGAATGGTTTTTTACGGATACGTTACGTTATGGATGGAGGTATTGCAGGTGTGCAAGAAAATGGTGATTTTAATATTGTTTTGGAAGGTAAACTAGACTTATTTTGGTAAAAATAAAAGAAATGGCAATGACATAGTTTGACTGGCCCGTTGGTCTAGTGGTTAGTGGCCCTGACTGCTATGCCGGAGGTCGTGGGTTCGATTCCCACCCAGGACAAATGTTTGTGTGATGAGCATGATCATTTGTTCTGTGTCTGGGTGTAATTTATCTATAATATGTATGTATTTAGAAATATATAAGTATGTTTATCAGTTGTCTAGTACCCATAACACAAGCTCTGCTTAGCTTGGGACTAGACGGCGTTGTGTGATAGTTGTCGAATATATTATTATTATTATTATAGTTTGACTTAGTAAATGATAAACTATAAGAGGGTGAGGGTAGTAGTGAAACTGACTGAAGTGAGTGGTGGTGAACTGTGAAGTAAATGATAATTACGATTGTAACTGTTTATAAATCACATTTATTACAAATTTACTCTTTGATCAATCTGACCAAACCAAACATTACAATAGAATATTATAACAAATAGAAAAAAATAAGATAGCAATATTTGAAGTACCTAATTCAGACTTTCAGGTTATTACTTAATTCTTTATTCTTAATTCTAATGTTTAGTCTTTTTTAATTAGGAACTTTGGTAAAAAAAGCTTATATCTAAGTAGTCGTTTTATCTAGTAAAATATTAAAAATATACCCTTTCCTTAAGTTTCGGTAATTTAGGTATAAATAAACTTATAAATGTCGATTGACCTGAAAACAACGAGTCGGGTGCGCGCGCGGGGCGGGGCATAAGTTCGGGTCTCGCTCGGGCATTGTCGGGACGCATTCGGCAAGCGGCAGTGTCACTAGGCGGTACATAGTGCGCGGCGGAGAATTTATAAGTATAAAATGTACAAATAAATTCTGGTGTTAAGAATATTTTAATGTTTTTCTACCGAAACATTTGGTCTCGAAATTCCCGGGATGTTTTATTAAGTCTCTAGAGATTACAAATAACTAAAATAAATAAGCTTTCTTTTGCGATGAAAACTGAAGTGCAGTATTTGTCGTTTGACGAATACTGCTCGGGTTTCCGAGCGATGTTACACATGGCGTGCCGCAGGGTTCCTAGTTGACTACGGAACCCTAAAAAAGCAAGGGACCCAAAACCCTTCGTTTTGGGTCCCTTGCTTTTTTAGGGTTCCGTAGTCAACTAGGAACCCTTATAGTTTCGCCATGTCTGTCTGTCCGTCTGTCTGTCTGTCCGTCCTCGCTTGATCTCTGTGACCGTTAGCACTAGAAAGCTGACATTTTGTAGGAGTACGTATGTATATCAGTTACGCCGACAAAGTGGTAAAATAAAATTTTGGAAAATATTTTTTTTTAGGGCAGCTCCCCTACATGTGAAGTGGGGATGAATGTTTTTAGGGTTCCGTAGCCAAATGGCAAAAACGGAACCCTTATAGATTCGTCATGTCTGTCTGTCTGTCTGTCTGTCCGTCTGTCTGTCTGTCCGTCCGTATGTCACAGCCACTTTTCTCCGAAACTATAAGAACTATACTGTTGAAACTTGGTAAGTAGATGTATTCTGTGAACCGCAATCAGGTTTTCACACAAAAATAGAAAAAAAAAGAACAATAAATTTTAGGGTTCCCCGTACTTAGAACCGAAACTCAAAAATTTTTTTTTCATCAAATTCAAACCCCGTGTGGTGTATCTATGGGTAGGTCTTCAAAAATGATATTGAGGTTTCTAATATCATTTTTTTCTAAACTGAATAGTTTGCGCGAGAGACACTTCCAAAGTGGTAAAATGTGTCCCCCCCCCCCCCCTGTAACTTCTAAAATAAGAGAATAATAAAACAAAAAAAAATATATGATGTACATTACCATGTAAACTACCACCGAAAATTGGTTTGAACGAGATCTATTAAGTATTTTTTTTTAATACGTCATAAATCGTAAACCGCAATTTACCATTCATTCAATCAACTCAAAAATAAAAATAAACATTTAATTTCATAAACATAAGCCTTATGCATAAACCCGGATGTTACGGAACCCTCCCTCGGTGCGCGAGTCCGACTCGCTCTTGCCCGGTTTTTTTTTCATCATCTACCCCATCGTGTGGGGTATCGTTGAATAGGTCTTCTAAAATGGCTTAGGGGTTGCTTAAATTATTTCGATTTAATGCTCCATTTAAGAAATATTAAAGTTTAAAGTGCAAATTTTTGTTCCAGTTCCCCCCCCCTCTAAAAGCTAAACTACGGGCTTCAAAAATCTGGAAAAATTCTCGATGATAGTGCATTTCATGAACTTTAAAGGAAAAGTATAGCGGTTAAGATAACTTTATTAGTTTAGCAGTAATAGTCGTTGAACTTGGGTGTTGGATAATTTTGTACCAAATACAAAATCCTTAGCATTAATCCTTTAAAGCAGGGGTGTCAAACTCAATTTTGCAGAGGGCCATATATTAGATTTAGAATGTGTAGGCGGGCCAGGTTCAAATTAAAATACTAAAACATACTAAATTATTTTAACATCTTTATTTATTTAGTTATATATAGGTAGTTGTTACAAATCAAACCAAAAGTAAGAAAGAAGGTGAGGGAGGGGCGCAGTATGCGTTAGCTGCACGGACGAAATAGAAGACGACTTCGCGCGCGCACGAGAGAGAGAGAAAAGCATAACTAACACTCTCTCACTCGTCTTGTCAGGCGCTACTCTTGAAATTACTTTTAAGTAAAGCGCGCGTATTTTTAAATCTGCGTAGAGGCATTGAGTGCAGTCTAAAATCTCTTAAAAAAATATTAATTTATCTGTGATATATTGGTGTCCGTTACCCAGGCCAGATGTTGTCGAAAATGGTCATTTGAATCTTATAGATAATTAGTTTTGCGGCTTCTGTAATTGTTGCGCACATTTTTAAATTTGTTGCGCTTATAGTTTTTTAATTATTTCACAAAAACATTTCCTGCTGGGGTAACGTTACCCCAGCCAGACCTTTTTCTTTCTAATGGGAATATTTAAATAATTACTAGCTATAAAATTAGTTGTCTAGATGAAGTAAATGTTGTGCCTTGTTTTGTATTTGTTCTTTCATCGGTTGCGAAGTTATTCGAGATTTTGCTGGGGTAACGTTTTTGGTTTTGCTAGATCTTTGAATTGGTTAAGCGGATTCTTATCATATTTTGTACATGGCTTCTTAGGAATTAGTTTAAATTTGTTCTGCAATAAAAAAACCAAAATAATACATAGCTTAAAGGTTAATTCATTAAATAGAAAAACACTTCAATTGGTCCCAGCACTCTCAATAAGAGCTCTAAAGACTTACTTTAAACGTTATTTTAAAGCTTGTAACTGCCTTCAAATGTATGTGAAGTTTCATTAGTATCCTGTAAGTATTTAACAAGTTATGATGATATTGAGTTCTTCACGAGCACGGTCTTGATGCGCGCGGTGTTATTTGGCCACTGGATTGGATATATGAACTGAATGTTATGTCAATTATTAGTTTTTTAGTTCAGTTGTATATCAGTAAAATTTCAGCTCAGTACATTGGATAATTAATGAGATAATACGATTAAAGTCATCAGGAAGTGAATGACCGTGGTAACCCGACCAAGTTTAGGTGGTTACGAAAAAGCGACAACGCAAAACATTATGGTACCTTCTAAAATATGTAGGATAGTGTTACAAATTTAGTACAGACATGTACACAAGTTTAAAAAAAAACTACGTGATTATTAAATAATTTTTATTGACAGGTAATATAATCATTTCAATTGACTTTTAAAGTAGCATTAAACTTATACTTACAAACAATCACAAATTAAAATTACAGATAGTTATTTTGCTTTTTTGAAATTTTCTATTATTTTTTAATTAAATTATAGATTTCAGTATACACAGTACACAGTTACAGTTTTTATTTAAATATTTTATTTTATTTTATTTATTAAGGGATAACAAACAACTAAAACATATATAATACATAAGGTTAACAAAATTAAATGTAGTAATGTTGCAGTCCACTGCATTATCCGCAGATAGGACATGTTGAAATATCAGAGGTTGCCACTAGACGAGCATTACCAAAATTAACAAATATTTTGAAACAATAACATATATACTTGTAAGTTACTATAAGGCTAGCTATAGCTACAAAACCAAATCATATCAGTAACAATTTCATTTACTTACTTAAATTATGCAATAAATAAATAATAACATTAAGATTACAATTAAGATAAAATTCTTATAATATTAGATTTAAATTTATTTTTCGAACACGCAAATATATCGATATCAATGAAATTAGAATTATAGGATTCCAACATTCTATGAATAAGGCAGCGTGAGCCAGAATTTGTACGACAAGAATTTAGCGCGAACAGAGTACGTGCACGAACCTGTCGCACATGAACCGTTCGGGGGACAGAATAACACAGTTTACTCGTCAGATCAATGGCATCAAAATTACTATGCACTATATCATGAAGCACGTTGGCCTCCAGGTATTTGCGCCGGTTCTCCAAGCTGATAAGCTTGTACTTATCAAGGAGTTGGGAGTATGACAGATAAGTCTTAGTCCCATAGCATCTGTAGTACATAGCACGGAGGTACTTGCGCTGAACCCTTTCAATTTGTACTACGTACTTTTGGTAGAAGGGGTTCCAAATAGGGACCGCATATTCCAACTGGGAGCGAATGAGCGTCTTATATAGATAGAGATAGGTTGAGGCACGCTTAAATTCTGTTGAAGATCTCATCACAAATCCATACATTTTAAAAGCATTATTGACTATGGCTTCGATATGGTGGTTCAAGGACAGTTTGCCATCAAAGAGAACACCTAGATCCTTCACTATAAATATATTATTTAAGGGGATACAATTAAGGTTGTAATTGAAATTGATGATGTAATTATTCTTAGTAAAGTGTATATAGTTACACTTGGGGATACTAAGATGCAGCTTATTGTCAATACAGTAGGCAGTTAGTCTGTCTAGGTCCTCCTGAAATGACTGGCAGTCGTCCATAGTACGTATTGCTTGAAAGGCCTTCAAGTCATCAGCGTACATCAAGAATTTGGACTTTCTAAAACATTTCTTAATATCGTTGATATAAATAATGAATAATAGCGGTCCCAGAATAGAGCCCTGTGGAACTCCGGAAGTAATATTAACAGAGACAGACTGATGACCATTAACCACAACCCTTTGTGACCGATTTTCTAGGTAAGACACAAACCAACGCAACAAATTTCCGCGTATTCCATTGTAGGCAATTTTATTCAGGAGAATTTCATGATCGACCTTGTCAAACGCCTTTTTGAAATCAGTATAGACCGCATCTATTTGTACTCGCCTATCAACATTTTCAAAAAGGTAATTAGCAAATATTAACAGGTTTGATGTCGTAGATCGGCGCTTAACAAACCCATGTTGTTCAGGAATGATAATGTTATGCAGAAGAGGGTAAATCTCGTTGTGGACTAGTCTTTCAAAAAGCCTTGACAAGGTCGGCAGAATCGAGATAGGTCTATATTGTTCTACTTCATGCCTTGAGCCACCCTTATGCACTGGAGTAATGTTAGCTCGCTTCCACACCATCGGGAACACACCTTCATGCAGACATCTATTAAAAAGGATATAGATCGGCTCACAAATACTGTCAGCCGTAGCCTTAAAAAAGGCCGCCGGAAGACCGTCAGGACCTGCCCCCTTAGAGGGGTCCAACCGTTTCAACTCGTTGAGTATTTTTGATTTATCAATATGCAAATTACTAATTAAGTTACCATTTTCTGCGCACTTCTGCGGTGGATCCCACGTAGAGAGCGTTGGTGACACGGGCTCAAATACGGACAAGAAAAAGTCCGAAAACATATTGCAGACAACATCAGGATCACTTGACTTGACATTCTGGTACTGCATCTTGGACGGAATGCCAGACTTGCTTTTACGGTTAGAGATATAGGACCAAAAATGCTTTATGTTACTAGTGAGACTATCTTCAACCGAGTTAATATAGTTGGAATAACAGGTTTTGCACATATGTTTGAAGATAGACCTACATTCCGAGAAGTTATTATAGTCTTTGGCGTTGCTGTATTTTTTCCACTTTATCCAAAGACGTTGCTTCTTCTTAAATAATTTAACTAATTGTGGCGTAAACCAGATTGGGAAATCAAGTGATCTAGTCCTTGCCGGGGGGACTAGTGGGCTAATTATGTCACTCAACATACTATAGAATGCCTCCACCGCCTCTTCCGATGATAGACTGTCAAACAGTGTGGACCAATCGACCTCATCCATGTGTTTATTGATGAGATCGTAATTAGCTTTACGGAAATTATATTTATTAATCGGTTTTCTCTTTAACATTTGTGTGGATAAGCTAACAGGTGCGATTATAACAAAAGGGGGGTGGTAGGGGTCGACTGGCAATAAAGGATCTTTAAGGTGGCCAGTCGAACAGCAAGTGTTCGAGATAAACAAATCCAGGGTCTTTCCTCCACTGTTTAGCGTGCTATTATATTGGTGAGCATCTAGCGAAGACATGAGATGCATAAGTTCCGAGCAAATAGGGTGTGTGCAGACACATGCCACACAAGCCTCATGCCCCGCCGATATCGCGCTCCACGCAACATTAGGGAGATTATAGTCACCGACGATGTAAACATTCATGACGTTAGGTGCATTTAAGGTGTCCTGAAGAAAGTCAAAATGAGATGAATAGACATCGGAGCTGGTCCCCGGCGGAATGTAAGCTGCGCTGATGATATGAATCTTATGTTTATCGTTTTTGCTAGGCAGTGCAACCATGAGGTGTTCAATACACGCCGAGGGCCTACAATGCGGGCTACTGAAAATATCGAGTGAGGCCGATTGAAGCTCACGCAGTATTGCAATGAGCACCCCACCCCCATCTCGCTTCCCCGTGGCGTCACGATCCCGATCACAGCGGAATACAGTGTAACGCGGGTCAATAAACTCGCTATTCGCTATTTCTGGTATCAGCCAAGTCTCTGTCAATATTATGACGTCATATGAGGATGCCAAGATATTCACAAGCAACGAGTGTAGCTTAGTTCTAATTCCCCTACAGTTCTGGTAGTAAATTAATAAATTATCAGTACTATCCATTATCAGAATGTACTGCAACATATTTATATAGATCTCGCGTTCTTTTGTAAAACTTGATAAATTGAGGAATCCAATGATTTCTAACCGTTGTACATTTATAGCTGTTGAAATAAATTAATAAGATAACATTAAAACTTGTATATAATTTAAATTTACATGTCATAGTAAGTAGAAATGATTTTATAAGAAAAATATTTAAAATTGATTTAAATTTTATAGTAAGTTTGTGTAAATTTGGTTTTTTGTTTTGTATAATAAGTAGATTTAGATTGATTAAAATAGTATTAAATTTCATAGCATGCACAATTTTATAAAAGTAGATAACGCAACAGATTAAAACATAAGAAATATAACAGTAAAAACAAATAATGATACCTGGTTTTTTGTTTTGTATAATAAGTAGATTTAGATTGATTAAAATAGTATTAAATTTCATAGCATGCACAATTTTATAAAAGTAGATAACGCAACAGATTAAAACATAAAAAATATAACAGTAAAGACAAATAATGATACCTATGTGAGTTAGACACTTATTCGACCGATTTGGATCGGATTTTATCGAGGTCTCTTTCTCCGCGTATAGCAAACGAGGATTCGCCTTCACGCTCTCGGACAAGTATTGTAGCATTTCTAATCCACACATATTTGTAGTCGTGGCTTTTGGCGACATCCCGGGCTTTACGAAATAACTGTTTCTTCTTCAGGGTTAAATGCTCATTAAGGTAAATAGAAGATGTCGTTCCAGTTATGCCAATTTGTTCTGTCTTGAGAGAAGATGCCTTACGAAAGGCACTGAGTAGGTTATCCCTGTGTATACACGACGTGAATCTGACGATGACGTTTTTAGGTCTAGTGCTTTGTTGGTGTGCATGTGGTACTCTATGAACGGCAACAATGTTCTGCTGTGTCACAGGTGAGTTAAGTGCAAGACCAATTGCTTCAATGAGGGCCGGCAGGTTCTCGTTGCGCCTTTCGGGCAAATTACCAATTTCAACATTGCATTGACGAGCCTGTTGTTCCAAGGTATCAATTTTGGTCTCAAGAGCATTGACAATCTGCTCTACATCAGCAGATTTAGTGCCATTTAGTTCGCTGGTACGCTTCTCAAGGATGTCGTAACGCTGCGTCAAATCATGAGTAGTTGTTTGGAGGCTTGCAACATCATTGCGCAGATCATGCACATTCTGCTTCAAAAGGGACTGCTCAGTACGCAGCGAATTTATTTCCTTTTGTATATTAGCCATAGTAGATTTGATGTCATCGTGAATTTGAGTCAGATCTTTATTCATCTCATTTCGCCAGTTGCTAAGGGTTTTGTGTAGGTCACTTGTGAATCTTACAAAGTCTGAGCTAGAGATGGTTTGACTAGGTTTACCCGCCACTTGGCTAGGATCACTGTATGTACGAGGAGGACTGCGTTCCTCTAAGGTGTCATACGACATGTCCATGGAGTTATCCACGGTCGCAGATTCCGTGTAGCTGCGTACAGGCGTATTAACATTCGACCTAAGACGCCGGGTTACATTGTTGCACGGTGGGCACTTCCATGAAGCCTTAAATTCAGCGCTTAGTGCAGCATATTGGCTATGCGTGACATTGAGACACTCGAAGTGATATTTTCCTTCACATGCACAGCACAGAAGGATATTATCACAATCAGCAGAAGGTTCGCCTTGGCAGCAATTCATTATAACTTGATTAAATAAAGTTTGAGTAAGGGACAGCGCCACCTAGTTTGCTTCGTTGAAAGAATGTGGTACACGGTAGCAGTGAGATGATCGATCGTAGTAATGTGTCAATACGATTCGATCACGATGGACAAGGCGCAGTAGTACCAAGAAAAATCAACAGATGGCGCCAGGATCGACAAATGACTTGCAAATTTGATAATATCAGCACTTTAGATATGATGGTAAACAAAACATCTCAATTGCCGTGGGAACACTGTAGAAGCTTCGTATATAATTAATTGCTAGTCCAGAGACAATTATTGGAGTTTCCGGACCGATTACTTAGTTTTTAAAAGAATACTTTGCTCAACACACGAACCACAGAGAACAGCACCTATTAGTTTAGTCACAGCACAGATACTTCTTGTAGCACTGGGAAACGGTATTAATTATGACTTCCAGCAATCACAGTCACTAATTATTCACTTTCCACTATTTTTTATAATTGTTAATACGGAGCTGCGCTCAAGGTAAACTGTAGTTATCGCCCTCTAGCGGCAGAGAAATATACACATATTGGACTGTGTAATGATCACAGACAATAAATAATATACAATGGTTTTTTTCAGTTAACACTAAACTTACGGTGCGTACAAACTATATAACATAACATGTATCATGTATCATTATTTGGTTTGTAAAGTTTTTTCTTCTAGACAGCATTTTAAGACAACTGAAACACAAAATAAGGGTTCTAAGACGACCCACTGACCGTTTTAACTAGTTTCAATCGTTATTATAAAATATTTTAATGAACATTAAAATCATCGCAGCTACTGAAAAGATGGGTATCTATTTAATCGGGCATATGTGACATCACTGATCTTGCTGTCACTTTCTTTTGTAGAGCGCTATCTCGTTTTTGCAAAATTTGCCACTGTTGGCATTGGCAGTTATGAAAGCTAACTCTCCCTGGTGATTACGGAGCATGTTTAGTGCGATATGCAAACAATGCGCCCCTTCACCCCACCCCTTCCGCGTCCCACCGAACGACATGTTATATCAGTGATTTTTGATAAGTTTGTGCAACTGGAAGATAATAATAATGTTTTCATAGTACAGATATTATTATATTATTAATGTATTTAACAGTGTACGCGTCTGTACCGAAATTGTAAGGTGTATTATACTAAACATTTCAAAAGATAGTATAATGTTCTGCGTTTTCGCTTTTTCGTAACCACCTAAACTTGGTCGGGTTACCACGGTCATTCACTTCCTGATGACTTTAATCGTATTATCTCATTAATTATCCAATGTACTGAGCTGAAATTTTACTGATATACAACTGAACTAAAAAACTAATAATTGACATAACATTCAGTTCATATATCCAATCCAGTGGCCAAATAACACCGCGCGCATCAAGACCGTGCTCGTGAAGAACTCAATATCATCATAACTTGTTAAATACTTACAGGATACTAATGAAACTTCACATACATTTGAAGGCAGTTACAAGCTTTAAAATAACGTTTAAAGTAAGTCTTTAGAGCTCTTATTGAGAGTGCTGGGACCAATTGAAGTGTTTTTCTATTTAATGAATTAACCTTTAAGCTATGTATTATTTTGGTTTTTTTATTGCAGAACAAATTTAAACTAATTCCTAAGAAGCCATGTACAAAATATGATAAGAATCCGCTTAACCATTTCAAAGATCTAGCAAAACCAAAAACGTTACCCCAGCAAAATCTTGAATAACTTCGCAACCGATGAAAGAACAAATACAAAACAAGGCACAACATTTACTTCATCTAGACAACTAATTTTATAGCTAGTAATTATTTAAATATTCCCATTAGAAAGAAAAAGGTCTGGCTGGGGTAACGTTACCCCAGCAGGAAATGTTTTTGTGAAATAATTAAAAAACTATAAGCGCAACAAATTTAAAAATGTGCGCAACAATTACAGAAGCCGCAAAACTAATTATCTATAAGATTCAAATGACCATTTTCGACAACATCTGGCCTGGGTAACGCACACGATATATTGTGATCGCGGGCCGTATCGAAATGGCCCGAGGGCCGGATTCGGCCCGCGGGCCGTATCTTTGACATGACTGCTTTAAAGTGACTAAGATAAGTAGTTGCTTGTTTATAATGGGTAAATACTTGCATTGAAAACCAAAATATGTTTTTTTTTTACCTATTCAGAATAAAGAACAACAGAATCGTACTACATTGTGATAACGGGCTACTACGGAACCCTACACTGTGGGTAATAATAAAAAATATTGTTTTGTTACATAAATAAAAATTAAAAGACTGAAAGTCAAATTACAAATGCGATATCTAAAATAAGTTACAAAGAAGAAAGAATGTTATGTTACCTTGCTGATAGATAATATTACAATTGATAATTTAAATAAAGCATATTTTTGATAAGTGATGTTGTTTCTTTTCTACGGAAATAAAAACAAACACGAACATCCACGTTACCTATAGTAAATAGGTAACGTGGATGTTCGTGTGTAGGTAACGTGTTCACAAATCATCATTTGATCTAGATTTCATTTTAAAATAAGTTTCTTCATATTCACTTTTCCATTTCTTATTTAAATTAATTTAAGCTACCGAATTTCGGCCGACATTTGGCAGATCTAACCGAAATTCGTCCGGAGACGAAGTTCGGTAAAAGCTGTCGAACTTCGGTAATACCGAATGTGAAACGAATTTCGGTGCATTTATCATTAAAATAAATTCGAGAGAGCCATAATTGCTGCCCTGGCTCACGCCTGACCTGGTGTAGTATGGTTCGGAATTTCAAGTAGCTGGCGAAGAACTGTAGTAGGTGCGGAGTGCAGCCAATTTTTGCCAGCTTCATTAGCAGTACATCATTGTCGACGGTATCAAACGCCTTTTTAAAATCAAATATGCTGCGTCTACCTGCACACCAGCATCGACGGCCGGCACCACCCTCGACTAGTGGCAGTGCTGCGCGCCGGCCGGAACCCGTGCTGCGCGATATTGTGTCCGATAGCTGTGCGCTCACTTGAGCAGTTGAGCCTGCGCGCAGCGTTGTATGGCAGACTCGAACACCTTTGCAGGTGTCGACAACACTGCCACCGGTCTGTAGCCACTGACATCCGGACCTGACTTACCCTTGGGAACCAGAATCACTCGCGTGATTTTCAGAGTTGTTGCTTGTTTTAAACAAGTATTAAAGATATGATGCAGCTAGGGGCTCAGCCAGCACCCTGCCACAGTCTCGGAACAGAAAAGCTGGAATGTCATCGGGGCTAGGCGAGCGCTTTGGCTTTAGCTTTATGAGGCTTCATGATAATAGGTAAGTGTTGAAGTTTCAGATTTGATTAATTAGCAAAATTAAAAGTCACGTACACACATGTTTTCATTTGGTTATCTTTGATTAGTTGTGTACAATAATAAAGTAACATGACCTATGTAAAGAACAACAACAAAAGTATTATTTTTAAATCGCAATTCCCGTGTTATCTAATCGGTCAGGGCCAGTGTCAGTAAACTGTTCGTTACTGTCGCGTACTTGTGATGCGGCAGCGCGGAATGGTGCAGCAGCACGACTAGCAGCAAGCACAGCACGGGCGCGCACTTGGCGGCCACGGCCCCCGGGGAGGGCCCCGCGCCGCCGGTGCCCGCGCCCAGCGCCACGAAGTACACGCACACGCACTTGAAAAACGGCACCAGCTGCCCGCCCACGCCCATGCGCTTCACCTGCACAAAACACGCAACCACCACCTTTGATGAGTGTTCTACACACAAAAATAAAATAGCGCTGATGAGCAAGCGAGAAACACAAAGATCTCCGTCCGAATTTAGAACATTCCTAATTCGATTTGATTGGGATCGGATGCAGTGCAGAACCGCTCTAAAGCCTCATCCAGGCTTAGGGGCTTGTGCGGATGCTAATTGCTAAAGCGGGCGCGAAATATTCTATCCGCTCGTTTCGAATGCGCAGCTGGCAGGGGAATTGTACAAAGCATAACGAACTTTATGCCAATTGTGACGAGCGTCTTTCTGAAAATTGTAGCGCATTCTCGGGACTGCAGATATGTTCAGTACTTAATGCTACGGAGTGTGGAACATAAGATAGAAACACGCATGTACGATACGACTACATACAGAAAGCAAAGCTCATAGAAATCTCTATTCCTAGACAGCACGTTTCGCTGAAAACTTTGTTAATAGAAGACATTGTTCGTAGATATCTAGGTCCATATGTAGCACTGTTGACAGAGATCACTGTTCATAGATAGCACTTCTTGCCGTAAACTTTTTTCATAGAAACCATTGTTTCCAGATACCTTGGTTCACAGAAACCAATTAGATAATTATTTTGCTTTCTGTGAACCAAGGTATCTGGCATCTGCATAGGGAAAACAATAGGTATTTTGTAAAAGGCGATGAGCAAGTTGACATTAGGCTATTGTAACTTAGCTACATTATTTAGACCCACTAAAATGCGAGAAATAAAAACTGTTTAACAAAAAAAAAACAGACTTCCAAAAAAAAACACTACAAAGTGAAAAATAACTTTATTTTTTTTGACCGACTTCCGTAGGTAGTCGGTCAAAAAACTAAACTAATACAGATCCAAAGACACCGACTTCCGAAATTAAAAATATTTTTCACTTTGTAGGGTTTTTTTTGAACTCGTGTTTTTTGAAGTGAAAACTTCTTTAGCGGCGTTATACACTTTTTTTGTAATGGGTAAAAAATCTTAAACTCGCGTGAGGACACGTGACCCTGATCGTAAAATTCGTAAGATGACACGTGACCCTGATCGAAAATTCGTAAGATTCCAAAATATCAAAAATGAAAACAAGTATACAGGATCAAATTACAGACAGACAGACAAGACAGGCACAGACAGGCACAGACAGGCACAGACTGGCACAGACAGGCAGACAGGCAGACAGACAGACAGATGTGAAAGACGGCACGGTTGACATCTGTCATCTTTCAACACGTTAAAATAAAATAAAAAAATTAAAGGAGATTGACCCAAAGTCGTACCAAAAAGTCTCATGCATCAAGATCAAAATATTCTAGTACCTAATTATTTTCATATTTTATACGACATTACGCGTCGGGGATTTAATTTTTGAAGAGAAAACTTCTTTAGCGGCGTTGTACACTTTTTTGTAATGGGTAAAAAATGTTAAACTCGCGTCAGGACTCAGGACATGATCGAAAATTCGTAAGATTCCAAAATATCAAAAATGCACAACATTAATATTCAAGTTTTCACTTCTGCCGGCACTCCCGGAGTGCAACCCGTCGTTATTGTTTTTTTTTTTGTTAAGAAGTTTTTTACGTACGAGAAATATCTGTGCAAGGAGTCCCCGAAACACTACACTACAACAAAATTAACGACTAAAAATCACTTTCATTCCTTTCCGCGGCAATGTAAATGAAGCCTAACCATGTGACTTTATTTGTTGGGTACGCTAACAATAGATAATGCAGAATATAATATAAATACATTTTACATTAATTAACAAAGTCACAGGTATAAGTTCTTCGGAAGGTATACACCAATGTGTACACGACATTCACTACTTTAATTAAAGTTTATATCTTCTAAAATCATAACAATAAATAAAATAAAATGTATTTGTAACCTAACCAAACCTAACCTCGGGGTGCCCTTCGCTCGTTTTGCTTGCTCACTTAAGCCGCCATCATCCCCTAATAGACGGGACATAGCGAACATAACCGTAATCTGATACTTGTTACCTAGGGCTAGTATTATATTATCTGTGCCTAGGGGTAACAAGTCTTTGTCTAGTATGGTACGCCTGCGCGTCAAGTCGCATTCGTGTGCACGAGCCTCCACCAAAAGAAAAATATTTTCTAACGAAATATGCCGAGTTACGCATTACGATTTTGCAAATATCGTTATAGTATAACGACTGGACCTAACTTCGGTTTATTTTCGTATGAATTATTAAATAATTCATACGAAAATAAATGATTTAATTCTAATTACAGAGTAAATATAAATTTTATATTTACTCAATAATTTTGAATTAAATCATTTTCATAAAATAGATCTAGAAAATTTGCTAATTTTGTAATAAACGCCCTCTATGGTTGAGTAGCTTTACTACTGCCGCGCAGAGATGTCATATAGTTTATCGATTTTGTTATCATCGATAATATTTATTGCTAGCTGTGCCCCGCGGTTTCACCCGCGTTAATTTGAGGAAAAGACCTACTAAAATAATTATATTCCATTACTTTAAGAGTATTACATATGAATATTACTTATACCCTCATGACCAGCTGCCTTGCGGAGTTATTATAAAACTATGATATATCCTAAGATATTCATCTTTCTCCTAACATAATCATTAATTGAATATAAACCAGTCAAAACGACAATTATTAAACAAATAATTATGTTTTATTTCAAGGACAATAAATATTTTTAATTTACTACTTAACGATTTATTTAACCATTTTACCCTTTATACTAATCGGACTTCGGTCCATTACATGATAAAAGATTTTAATTATTACATTGTACAAACATCGACATTAAATTATCGAAATCTTGTCCACATCTCTAGCTGGTAGAAAAATAGATAACAGGTGCGTACGAATATGACATCTATTTCGATGATGTTAGTGTTAAATAGAGTAAATTGGTTACAGCGCCCTCTAGCGTTGAGCAGCTGAACTCGTTATGGATTGCTCGAATTTGATTGTAAGATGGAAAAATGGTCTTTATTGATTTGAACATGTAAAATGAAAACAACATTCAAGAATTGTAATAAGACTTAATTTTGAACAACAATAAATAAACTTTTCGCCAAAGTTGCATTTATAATTTGTAGATAATTTTCTATTCCGTGATTATGCCGCTCTAATTTTGCTATACTAAGCCAGATGGCGTCACGGAGACATGGGATCACAGTTTTTAGGGTTCCGTACCCAAAGGGTAAAAACGGGACCCTATTACTAAGACTTCGCTGTCTGTCCGTCTGTCCGTCTGTCTGTCTGTCACCAGGCTGTATCTCAAGAACCGCGATAGCTAGACAGTTGAAATTTTTACACATGATGTATTTCTGTTGCCGCTATAACAACAAATACTAAAAACAAAATAAAATAAATATTTAAGGGGGGCTCCCATACAACAAACGCGATTATTTTGCCCTTTTTTGCTCGATATCAAAAATGGCAACAGGTAGGCACTTGAAATATTCACAAAATACTCAGTTGTATTTTAACTTTAATAATAATTAATAAAATAAATATTTAAGGGGGGCTCCCATACAACAAACATGTTTTTTTCGGCGTTTTTGGCCTGGGGGACGGAACCCTTCGTGTGCGAGTCCGACTCGCACTTGGCCAGTTTTTCTAAGACATTTCTTTGCATAGCCCCTCTATCGTACCTATCTTAAATCTCTTTGTTTGAACCTAACCTGTCCGAGTCAGGGTACCCCAAGTCCCGACCTCGCTTCGCTCGCTCTTGCATCCTAAGTTCTATTTGACATGGGTTAATTGTTCTCTTGGTGAAAAGTTATTTGTTAAAACATTCTGTTGGTAAAGCATTCACTGACGTAGAGCGAAGGTCTCTGCACACAGCGGGGCGGCGGGACGGGACGGCGACGCGACGCTGAGCAGTTGTAATGTAATAGATATTACGGACGACGCCACACAGAGCCGTCCCGCTCGTGTGCGTTACCCAGGCCAGATGTTGTCGAAAATGGTCATTTGAATCTTATAGATAATTAGTTTTGCGGCTTCTGTAATTGTTGCGCACATTTTTAAATTTGTTGCGCTTATAGTTTTTTAATTATTTCACAAAAACATTTCCTGCTAGGGTAACGTTACCCCAGCCAGACCTTTTTCTTTCTAATGGGAATATTTACATAATTACTAGCTATAAAATTAGTTGTCTAGATGAAGTAAATGTTGTGCCTTATTTTGTATTTGTTCTTTCATCGGTTGCGAAGTTATTCGAGATTTTGCTGGGGTAACGTTTTTGGTTTTGCTAGATCTTTGAAATGGTTAAGCGGATTCTTATCATATTTTGTACATGGCTTCTTGGGAATTAGTTTAAATTTGTTCTGCAATAAAAAAACCAAAATAATACATAGCTTAAAGGTTATTTAATTAAATAGAAAAACACTTCAATTGGTCCCAGCACTCTCAATAAGAGCTCTAAAGACTTACTTTAAACGTTATTTTAAAGCTTGTAACTGCCTTCAAATGTATGTGAAGTTTCATTAGTATCCTGTAAGTATTTAACAAGTTATGATGATATTGAGTTCTTCACGAGCACGGTCTTGATGCGCGCGGTGTTATTTGGCCACTGGATTGGATATATGAACTGAATGTTATGTCAATTATTAGTTCTTTAGTTCAGTTGTATATCAGTAAAATTTCAGCTCAGTACATTGGATAATTAATGAGATAATACGATTAAAGTCATTAGGAAGTGAATGGCCGTGGTAACCCGACCAAGTTTAGGTGGTTACGAAAAAGCGAAAACGCAAAACATTATGGTACCTTCTAAAATATGTAGGATAGTGTTACAAATTTAGTACAGACATGTACACAAGTTTAAAAAAAAACTACTGTAAGAGGGTTTGTGTGTGGAGATGAGACCAAACTCACAATAGGCAAATAAACAAAGACTTTTATTTGATTTTGAAAAGAAGTTACATAAAACACTAGGACTAAATTAACAAAATAACAAGAAGTGAATAATAATTTATAAAAGTAAACTATATCGGCTAGCTACGTAATCCCTACGGGCGTCGTATATCGTAAGAAAGTTGCGCAGACCGCTAGCGATACTAACACAACAAACATACAATATACGACTGGAGTCCCAGATGCGGCAAGAGGCGGAGTAGGCGTGACCGACCTAAGTCGATGCGGAGCGTACAACCGGAGCGTGCCGACCTGAGACTCCCGTTCCATTTGGAAATCGCGACGCCCCCGTCAGGGGGCGTGGCGAGCGGTTCCGGGGCTTCGCCCCCCGGCCGCGGAAGCCATGCGGTGGCCTGCGAATACAGGCCCCTCACTTGGTCGGCTACAGGGCCTGCGGCAATTGTTGGGCACGCGTATTTACGCGCGCCCATGTGAGTGATTGCATAATGTTTTTCTGTAGGCGCGCCGCGACGCTGTCTCTCAGCGCCGCTTTCTTCACGACACCTCGGCGGTCTGTCCCCGCCAGGTGAGACCCCCAGTTACCTGGGGGAGGCCCGGCGGAGGACGACCAGCGACGGAGGTGCCGACTCGACGCTCCTACAGAATTAGGTGGAATTGCCCCCGCCCGTCCCGCTTCCAGAGCTAGCCGGGCACGGTCCGAGCTAAGGGGCAGTCAGTGTGTGTGTGAGCGGTATTGTTTTGTGTGACACCGCCCAGTGTCTGCGCGTACCGCGGCCCGCGCTGCGCATACGCGCGTGAGTTATAGCGTCTGTTAAGTGATGAATGTCTGCGTTCGCCGCGTGACGTGCCTATATTAACCTAGCACACGCCACTCGACGAGTGTATGTAATGTGTGTGAAGTACTATTGAGTCGGGTGAGCCGCGTGTAACCTGGGTGCGGCTCACTCGAGGCGTCAATCCGGTGCGATGGGGTCGTCGTCCGCTACCAGGTCGCGGGGCAGGGGTCTCGCGTCGGGGGGGCGCGCGTGCCAGGGCGCAATGTCCTGGACATGCGGCCAGGCAGATGCGTCGGCACGCGCGAACATTCCCGTCGCGAGGCGCCGCACAAACTCGTCCAGGCTCTCAATCCCGAGGTCCCGTTGCAGGACATCGTTCCTCACGTAGCGAGGAGCATCAACAATGGTCCGCAGCGCCAGACTCTGCTGCGCGCGGAGCAGCCTTCGGCTCGACTCGCTCGTGAGGGCGAACCATGCCGGGGCGGCGTACGTCAGTATTGGGCGCACGTACAGCTTGTACACGCCCAATTTGACGCGCGCCGGTATTCGGGACGAGAGCACCGGTTTAAGGAGGTTGCGGGCGACCCTACCTTTTGCGGCGACCGAGCGGACGTGTGGCCCCATCGTGAGCCGACGATCGATGGTTACCCCCAGGTACTTGACCCGGGGCGACCACGCGATGTCGGCTCCCTGCAGCTTCAAGGGTGGTGGGAGGGGCGCAAAGCCGGTGACCATGGCCTGCGTCTTACCCACGTTAACCGAAAGCCGCCACCTGGACAGCCATTCCGGAAGCAAATCGAGCGCGCGCTGCATCTTGACGGCCGCGTACTTCGCGTTAAGCGATGTGGTTATGTACGCGGCGTCGTCGGCGTACAGCGCGAGCATGGCGTCCGAGGTGGAGGGGATGTCGTCGGTGTAACGTGAGTAACACGCCGGCGACACGCAGCTGCCCTGCGGTACACCCGCGAGCACCGGGCGGGCGCTAGAGAGCGCCCCGTCGACCACCACCCTGAAAGTCCTGTCTGTGAGGAAAGTGGAGACCACCTTGACGACGCGACGGGGCGCGCCTGAAGTGGCCAGCTTGTAAATCAGGCCGTCGTGCCACACACGGTCGAAGGCCTTCTCCATGTCGAGGAATACTGCCACCGAGTACTCCTTCTTGTTGAGCGCGGCTGCGAGGTGGTGCAGTACCCTCGACAGCTGGAGCGTCGTGCTGTGCTCCGCCCGAAACCCAAACTGCTCCGAGCGCGGCGTGATGTGCGGTTGGAGGTGTCGCAGCAGGAGTGCTTCGAACACCTTGGAGACTGTCGGCAACAACGTGATTGGCCGATAGCTCTCCGGCTTCAGGATGTTTTTTCCCGCCTTGGGCAGCATGATGACGCGCCCCTCCTTCCACGAGCCGGGAAAGGTCCCCGTGCGCAGTATCCCCGTAAACAGGCGCGCCAGCGCCGCTACCATACGGTACGGCAGGTGGCGCAGCACTGTGTTGGTGATACCGTCAGCACCGGGGGCCTTCCTAGGCTTCGTCCTTAGGATGGCGCGTCTGACTGCGCCCGGCGAGAAAAAGATAGGGTCTTCTTCGGGAGCTATCGGCGTTGCGAAATAGTCCCCCAGGTGTTGCTCGACTGCTGCGACATGGTCGGTGTCGCTGGTCGGGTTTGGGCGGAACTGACGCTCCAGGTGCTCGGCGAAGACCTCCGCCCGGTCCTCCGCTACATACTTAAGCGCCCCGTCGCTATTGCGCAGCGGACGCACCGGAGCTGGGGTATTCGTTAGCTGGCTGCAGAGTTTGTATACAGACGGCCAGCTGTCCGCCGTGGCGTCTATTCTGTCCTCCCAGCCCGCGGTGGTCAGAGCCTGTAGTTCGGCCTTGACTCTCTCCGCGAGACGGTTGAGCTCTCGCTTCATCGTCGGACATCTTGTTTCCTGCCACTGCTTGCGAAGGCGCCTCTTCTCGGCGATCATCGCGCTGATGCGAGCCGGCAGGGGCGGCAATAGCCCTCTCCCCTGCGGCTGCGTGCTAGTCGCCGCTTCCAAGGCGCTCTGTATGCAAGCAGTGACATCGTCCGCGGTCCTGTCAACGTCCGCGGAGGTAACAATAGGCCGAGTCGGCGTGGTGGTCTCCACTTTCTCCACGAACTTTTCCCAGTCCGTGGATCGACGTGGCGCTATGGGCTTCAGTCGGGTCGGCATTCCCGATAAGACGACGAGTACAGGTTGGTGGTCCGACTGTAACTCGTCGTCTATCACTTGTTGAGTGATCTGGCAGCTTAGCCCCCGGTGGACTACGATGTCCAGCACGTCCGGCATGTACCGCGCAGTGTCCGGGTAGTGCGTCGGCGTCTCTGGGCCGGACACCGTATAGCCGAGGGCTTCCGAGTCCGCGAAGAGCCGCCTCCCCTCGGTATTCGTTGTGTAGGAGTTCCACGCCGGGTGCTTGCAATTGAAGTCGCCGGCGAGGATGGTGGCGCGCGTGCTGCCTACAAGCAGGGCCCGCAGCTCAGTAAGGTCCAAGCGAGCCGCGGGCGGCTTGTAGCAGGCGTAGATGTTTATGTCCTCGCCGGCTACGTGTAGCTGCACACCCAGGGCGTAGAAGCTCCTGAGCGACGGCAAGGGGAGTTCCTGATGGACGACTCTTCGCCTCACTAGTACCGCCAGACCACGGTACCTTATATTTGTGTCGGCCGACCTTTCATCCTTCCTATATAAGTGATACCCTGGGACCCTGACCCTATCTTCGGGCCCTAGTAGGGTCTCACTTATAAGCGCCACGTCGATGTCCTGTTCCCTCAGGAGATGGCGGAGGGGGGCGACCTTTCCCTTAAGGCCGCGGGCGTTCCAGTGAATCACCCTTAATGGCCTAGCCATGGTACAGGGTGAGTAACGTGGCCAGGCCATCAAGGATGACCGTCTCAATATTCTGACCCTGCCTGATGGCCTTAATTAGGTCCATCAATAATTTTATGGCGCAGGTCGTGAATTCTTTCTGGGTCTCGGTCTTGGCTTCTAGCGTGATGTTAGCGCCGGTGGCGCCGCGGCTCGCCTTCTGAGCGAACTGTTTGTTTTTTAGTTCCGCGATTTGCCGCGGCACTGCACCGGCGCTAGTTGTGGGTTCGCCGGTGTGTTTCACGACCTGCGCCCCGCTTGTGGCAGGGTCGGCCTCGGGAATGTCTCCTTGGGTCGCCGGAGGGGGGGGTTGGGACTCCTTCTTCTTTCCCTTCCCTTTACCCCCGCGCCTCTTCCTCCTCCGCTTCGAGGAGGTGGCTTGGCCTTTTTCGGTGGGCCCGTTGGCCGCCGCCATAAGCGTGGCGCTATGGGCCTCCTGCTCCACCATTTGCGGCCTTTCGGTGGCCGCTGGTGGCCGGCGCGCGGTGGTGGTTATGGCGGCCGTCCCCGCTCGCTTGTTCCGGGTCTCCGCCTGGAACACGGGGCACTTGTTGTTGCACGCGGGGTGCGGGCCACCGCAGTTGACGCAGGTGGCCGGCTCCTCCCGCGGGCGCGGGCAGTCGCGTGCCACGTGCTCCCCGCCGCATCGGACGCAAGCGAGCGGCCGGTGGCACTGGTGCGAGCTGTGCCGGAACTTCTGGCACCGGTGGCACTGAGCGGGCCCACGCTTTCCTCGCCAAGCCTCGATCTTGACACCACGCATGTACATAAACACGGTGGTGTCATAGATGGCCCGGACGTCAGGCGTCTTTTTTAGTATTGCGTGGAATACGCAGCCGGGTCTTCCTTGTGCGCCCTTAATGTGGCGCACGTACTCCGGCTGGTACCCCAACGTCCGGAGCTCCTCCTCGATCTCCTGGGGGTCCGTATCAGCCGGTAGCCCCCTGATGGCAATCTTTAGGTTGCGCTCCGCTGGCAGCGAGTACGCAAACCAGGATACCCCGCTGTCCTTCTCCAGGCCTGTCAGGTACCGCTGGACCAGCCGGTACTCGTCCTCGGTGTCGGGGGTAAATCGTACCCCGGACCCGTACGGCCGAGCGTTAGGCGGCCGGCCCAGCTTGGCAGCGATGGCCCGGAAATGGGCAGCCCAGTTCGGTAGCTTCTCTACTACCAGCGGAGGGTACTTTAACTTCTTCTCTTTCTTCTTCTTCCCCGACGGCTCCTGCGACGTCGTCGTCGACGCCGTGGCGTCGGGGGCGGCATCAGGGGGTGCGATATTTACAGGTGGGGCAGGGGGTAGGTTTAAAGGACTTACCCCTGCCGGTGTTGGTGCAGGCGACTGCGGCTGCGGCGGCGGTG
This sequence comes from Mesoligia furuncula, assembly GCA_916614155.1. Lineage (NCBI taxonomy): Eukaryota > Metazoa > Arthropoda > Insecta > Lepidoptera > Noctuidae > Mesoligia > Mesoligia furuncula. The sequence continues at coordinate 36,644,358 of OU744791.1, forward strand.
TGCGCCGCGCCGCGTCGGCGAAGGTAGGCGAGGCGGGTGCGCCCCGACCCCGCGGCGCGCGTTCGCGCTGTGGCCGCGGCGGGTCGAGACAGTACCGCTTCGCCTCTTCCTCGGCGGCGGTCTCATCCGGGCTCCTGGGGCGCCTCTGGGGTCTGGGCTCGAGTTGGAACTCAAAGCCGAACCCCAGCGGCGGCGGGATGAATAGTTCGGGTGTCTGCGGCGTAGACACGGATGCGGCTCCGCCCTCGGAGGGCCAACGCCCGGATCGCGGGGACGTATCTCGCGACACGTCGGCGCGACCGGACGCGGCTGAGCCGACCGACACTAGCGACATGCTCGACCCCACGCGTGAGGAGCATGCCGACAGCATCGCCGGTGAGTCGAAGGCGGAGGCCCTCGGGGGCGCCGGTGACTCCGGCGCCTGTGACATCTGGAGCGCCGGCCGCTCCCGCTCAGCCAAAGCCGGCCCCGCCAGCGAGAAGCGGGGGCCGGGCGCGGCGGTGCGGGAAGCTGGCACGGCTTGGTGAATGAGCGCCGCCGCCAGCGCAGCCCCGGAGGGCGCGGGCGGCGACACGAAACTGGGTGGGGGCGCGGCAGAGCGCGCCGGGGGTGCGCGGGGACGCGCGGGTGGTGATGTGGTGTGCGCTGGCGGCGCGGGCTGCGCTGGCAGCGCGGCGGCACGCGCAGCTGGCGCGGCGGTGCGCGCGGGCGCCGCGGCCCGTACAGCGGGCGCGGTCGCGCGCGCAGGCGCGGGTACGCGGGCGGGCGCTATAGTAGCGCGCGCTTGTTGGGCGCGGCCTGTGCTCGCGGTAGGCCCCGGCGCCTGTATGGGCACCGGGCGGAACGCAGCGGGGCGGATTGGAACCGCGTGCTGGCGGCTCGTCGACGGCGTCGGCGCACCGCGCGCAGGCGCCGGTGCCGCCGGTGGGCCGGCAGCCGCAGCGGCTCCCTTTCCCCCCCCTCCTCCTTTTCCTTCTTTTTTTGACGGCGGCTTTCGGGCTGTCACACCCGACGGCGCACCGGACGACACCTCGCCGATGTTCGGCATCGATATCGCCCGGTCCAACGCCGGACGTGACTCCTCCTCGGGCCCGGCATCGCGGCCCAAAGAGCCGCGCTTGCCGGGCTTCGGCATCTTCGGGGTGGTGGTCTCCGCGACCGCTGCGGCGGGACTCCGCCGGGCAGCGCGGGTGGCTTCCCCTGTGTTCGCACGAGTGAGCTAGGTAACCCGTGCAAACACAAGAGAAACGGTTAAAAAAGTGCGGTCCGCGCGGGTAGGCAACACAAAACAACGCGTGGGTAGGTTTGGTGCAGTGTGACCACTTAGCCAATCCGACTCCCGTTCCCGTTCCTAGCCTCTGCAGGGCCTTTTATAGTCGCTCGCGGCCGCAGCGGGGACGCGGTGGTGGGGCCGCGCTCGATGACTCGGCCGACGCAGGAGTAGTGCTGTCGCGTTGTTTTGGTTGGCGCGTTACAGACTCCCCCTCTGGTCCCGAAGACGTCCCGGCGAGGAGACCAGTTGCTGTTCTGGTGTCTGCCTGCTTCTTTGGTCAGCCTTGTTCAATAAACGGCTGGCATATTCCACGGGATGCTCGGCTGGGCCCTCCCCCTGGACCGAAACAGCTCCTATGGCATCCGTTTTATTCTGTTATTGCAATCATTGCTAAATCAGTGGTTGGACCAAACAGCGCATTACTTTTTGGTGATAGAGTCACCTCAGCGTGGTTGATGCTCGATTGTGCATCCCGGAACAGAGACCCGACAAATCTTGGTGAGTACCCAGTTAGTGCAGGTTCTCTCGGCTTTCTCGGGGGCGACTGTGGAGGAGTTATAAATGCGATCAAGGGCGGTGGCCCATATGAATCCTCCATTTCACATTCTTCAGGTAGGTTGGAAGGTGGGGACGGAGTCATGAGCATTGGGCTCACAAATGGTTCCAGAAACGTCATTTTGGCGAGTTTTTCGTTCGCCGTCTCGGTTTTCACAGGCTCCGTTTGCACCGTGGACACGGGTGCTCCATCTTCTTCCTCAGGAAACAAGTCATACTTCCGGCCGGGTTCGTCCAAGAAGTGGAACAGCAGCTGCGGCACGTTGAGTGCCATGTTGGCATCTTGGAGGAAGTCAACTCCTAAGAGGGTTCGGTTATCGTGTGACTCAGGCAACACGATAAAGTTTGTGGGGATATTCCGACCACATAATGTTACTGTCACTGCAGCTGTCTAACTACTAACTAAGTTAAAAAAATTATAATAGCAAAAGTGGGTAGAAGAAAAAAAATATCTAAATAATATTAAACTATCATAGAAAGCCCCTAAGTTGGGCCGCCAATTGTAAGAGGGTTTGTGTGTGGAGATGAGACCAAACTCACAATAGGCAAATAAACAAAGACTTTTATTTGATTTTGAAAAGAAGTTACATAAAACACTAGGACTAAATTAACAAAATAACAAGAAGTGAATAATAATTTATAAAAGTAAACTATATCGGCTAGCTACGTAATCCCTACGGGCGTCGTATATCGTAAGAAAGTTGCGCAGACCGCTAGCGATACTAACACAACAAACATACAATATACGACTGGAGTCCCAGATGCGGCAAGAGGCGGAGTAGGCGTGACCGACCTAAGTCGATGCGGAGGGTACAACCGGAGCGTGCCGACCTGAGACTCCCGTTCCTAGCCTCTGCAGGGCCTTTTATAGTCGCTCGCGGCCGCAGCGGGGACGCGGTGGTGGGGCCGCGCTCGATGACTCGGCCGACGCAGGAGTAGTGCTGTCGCGTTGTTTTGGTTGGCGCGTTACACTACGTGATTATTAAATAATTTTTATTGACAGGTAATATAATCATTTCAATTGAACTTTTAAAGTATTATTAAACTTATACTTAAAAACAATCACAGATTAAAATTACAGATAGTAATTTTGCTTTTTTGAAATTTTCTATTATTAAGCCTTAAAAAAATACAGTTTTAGATAAGAACCTAACAACATGTACATATTAATAATAATTTTGCTACTATTTCTGTAGTTACATTATACAAGCTTACCTTGTTCGTGAATTCATCAAGCAGCCTGCACCATAACTATGATCATCAATAGAAGCACTCCACATTAGCAGTAATTCGCCACACTTATTATTTTACATTAGCTCTCACGCACTCTATAAATATTTGCAAAAACAGGAAACGGAACTGCCGAAACGCATGCGCACTCTACAAGATGAATTATGTGATTACCACAGAACATAATACTCCGAGAGGTGATTACGGAGCATGTTTAGTGCGATATGCAAACAATGCGCCCCTTCACCCCACCCCTTCCGCGTCCCACCGAACGACATGTTATATCAGTGATTTTTGATAAGTTTGTGCAACTGGAAGATAATAATAATGTTTTCATAGTACAGATATTATTATATTATTAAGTATTTAACAGTGTACGCGTCTGTACCGAAATTGTATGGTGTATTATACTAAACATTTTAAAAGATAGTATAATGTTCTGCGTTTTCGCTTTTTCGTAACCACCTAAACTTGGTCGGGTTACCACGGTCATTCACTTCCTGATGACTTTAATCGTATTATCTCATTAATTATCCAATGTACTGAGCTGAAATTTTACTGATATACAACTGAACTAAAGAACTAATAATTGACATAACATTCAGTTCATATATCCAATCCAGTGGCCAAATAACACCGCGCGCATCAAGACCGTGCTCGTGAAGAACTCAATATCATCAGAACTTGTTAAATACTTACAGGATACTAATGAAACTTCACATACATTTGAAGGCAGTTACAAGCTTTAAAATAACGTTTAAAGTAAGTCTTTAGAGCTCTTATTGAGAGTGCTGGGACCAATTGAAGTGTTTTTCTATTTAATGAAATAACCTTTAAGCTATGTATTATTTTGGTTTTTTTATTGCAGAACAAATTTAAACTAATTCCCAAGAAGCCATGTACAAAATATGATAAGAATCCGCTTAACCATTTCAAAGATCTAGCAAAACCAAAAACGTTACCCCAGCAAAATCTCGAATAACTTCGCAACCGATAAAAGAACAAATACAAAATAAGGCACAACATTTACTTCATCTAGACAACTAATTTTATAGCTAGTAATTATTTAAATATTCCCATTAGAAAGAAAAAGGTCTGGCTGGGGTAACGTTACCCTAGCAGGAAATGTTTTTGTGAAATAATTAAAAAACTATAAGCGCAACAAATTTAAAAATGTGCGCAACAATTACAGAAGCCGCAAAACTAATCTATACTAATATTATAAAGAGGTAACATTGTTTGTAAGTTTGTAAGTTTGTATGTAGGGGGTAATCTCCGGAAGTAATGAACCAATTTTAAAAATTATTTTACTGGTAGAAAGCTACATTATTCGTGAGTGCTATAGGCTATAAATTATAAAGATATCATGCATATTAGCCGAACTATCTCAATTTTTGTCTAGCCAGGCGGAAAAAAATAGCTCTCACAACAGAGTTATTTGCATGCGCTGCCTTAACAGTTGTATATAATTGAAAACAATGTATGGCAACCTGGTCCGCTTTGAATAGTTCTACAAAAAAGTCCACGACACCATATTTCTATCTTTTATATTTTAGCAGATATAGTAGCTTTTATGAGTTAAAAAAAGTAGTTTTCGACGTACTTACCTTTGGAGGATTTTTTAAACAACAAAATATTAAAGCTTATCGAAAAAAATATTATTTTGAGCACAAGAACATCATAGAGATACGATTTGCCCAAAACAGTATGCCAATTGGTTAAATAGTTTCGAAGATAATATAAAATTACTAAATCACAAAATGCCGCCGTCCATTCACGAACCGCATTAGAACAAGCTTTGTACGGACGTTTTATCCATTTACCCATAGATGGCGTTGTTTAACTTTCGTCGTTAGGTAGGTGTGTTGTACGCGGTTGGTTGGATGTCGTTGGTCTTTAAAATTGTTTTGGTTGTTGGTCTTAAAATTGTTTTGGTTGCTCGGTTTCTTAAAACACAAACACTACTTCGTTCTCATTCTTCGAATTCGAAGCTGTGCTAGCTGTGGTATTTCTGTTTTTGGGATATCGGACAGTTTCAGCGATTGTTGGTCATGCCTAAAAGGAAATCACAACTTTCCCGTCAGACATCCCAGACAAGAGCAGCTCGAGTACGCCGTACGGAAGAGTCTGCTCTTGAACATCATCAGCGCCTCTCGAGGTATAGAAAAAATATTTCGCAAGCACGCGTTGGGGAATCTAGCTCCGAGCGTTCACAGCGGCTTGCTAACCAAAGCTGGAGAACATCGCAGGTCCGTGCTCGGGAATCTAGCGCTGAACTTGCGCAGCGTCTTTCTGATTTAAGGCAGCATGTCTCTGCAACAAGGGATAGGGAGTCTAGCGCTGAGCGCTCGCAGCGGCTCGCTAGCTAAAGCGCGAGAACATCGCAGGCCCGAGCTCGGGAATATAGCGCTGAACGTGCGCAGCGTCTTTCTGATTTAAGGCAGCATGTCTCTGCAACAAGGGATAGGGAGTCTAGCGCTGAGCGCTCGCAGCGGCTCGCTAGCCAAAGCGCGAGAACATCGCAGGCCCGTGCTCGGGAATATAGCACTGAACGTGCGCAGCGTCTTTCTGATTTAAGGCAGCATGTCTCAGCAACAAGGTATAGGGAGTCGAGCGCTGAGCGCTCGCAGCGGCTCGATAGCCAAAGCGCGAGAACATCCATAAGTCCCAGGGTCAAACATTCTCTCTGGTGGGCATTGACCTGAGAAAGCAGTGTTTTTCCCATGGGCAGTTATATGTTGGCTTATCTCGGGTTGGAACTCCTGAAAGACAATATATTTTGGTACCATATAATAGCATTACATCTAATATAGTATACAGAGAAGTTTTGAATAATTAAATTTAACATAATTTATTAAATCATAATCATTTCATTTACTCATTTGAAACCCGGTAATATAGCCAAAGTGGCATGCAAATACATACATACATATATATGCAATAAAAACAAAACCCTCCTTTTGGCAGTCCGGAAATACATCATAGCACTCAGTACTAACCGAACCACACTCACAATTTCATCACAAGTTAAAATGTTTACCGCCCAACGAAGTGGGCGCGGGTCAGCTAGTTATCTATAAGATTCAAATGACCATTTTCGACAACATCTGGCCTGGGTAACGGACACGTCCCGCTCGACGCGACGGTAACCGTCGCGCCACGTCGCCGCCGCGGCGAGCGGGAATACAAGTCAGAAGCGGCTGGGCGGGGCGTGGCGGGATGGACGCCGACGTTTTGTGTTGTATGGTTTACCGTTTACGTATGTGGTAGTCACACTGCCGGCGGGACGTGAATACGTCGCGTCAGACGGGACGGAGCGTGAATGTGAATTTGTATTGTTTTACAAAAATGGATGTCGAAAAACTAATCCAATATGTTCGTGCTCACGTATGTTTGTACGATATGGGCCATAGGCAGTATAAAAAAACTGATCTTAAAAATGAACTTTGGGAATCTATAGGAAGAGAGTTGAATCAAAGCGGTAAGTGTCGCGTCGCGACACGGTCGGCGTGAATGGGCGCGGCGGGACGTGACGTGATCGCGCCCGCAGCGTGACCGATGCCGCCGCGCCAGCGCTGCGTCGCCGTCGCCGGCTGTGTGCAGACTGCAGAGACCTTTATGTTGGCGAAACGTTCGTGGGTAAAAAGTCCTTTGGATGAAAAATTAATAATGTTCACCAACGTTTCATTCATGGCCCAATAGACTGTTGGTAAACCGTTTCAGTACCCAGGTCGATGATCAGGTTAAGCTACGCTTGCCGCGGTTGGTTTGTGAATGGGTGACCATCTTTACATACCGAGACCCCTCCTCCGTGCCTCGGAAAGCACGTTAAGCAGTTGGTCTCGGCTGTGATTCGTGGATCTTTGACAGTCGTTACGGGTAGTCAGAAGCCCGAAAGTCTGAAAACCAGTCTTACGAAGGGGTATCCTATTACCCAGTAACTGGGTTGTGGAGGTCAGATAGGCAGCCGTTCCATGTAAAATACTGGTATTCAGCTGCATCCGGTTAGACTAGAAGCCGACCCCAACATAGTTATGAAAAGGCTAGGCAGATGATCATTCATTTCTTATGTACAAGGGGAACATACTGGCCTTGATACAGCCACATTATCCTCTTTGTCAATAAATGGCCAGTTATAGGATTTAGCAAAGGTAGTGGAATTGCCGCTCCATCCAGCAGTTTGTCGTATGGCGTCAAGGCTTAGGTACTCCTTGTCTATATGCCCTAGATGTTGCTGTATGTCGTGTGCTATGAGAGGAAAACACGGTTACGTTACGTCAATACCACTATGTTTCAAGGTAGACTTAATCCATCAACTACTCTCGTAACATGATTTAAAGGTTTACGATGGCCAAGAAACAGTTGATATGAATTTCTTAGATTTATGGTGTTATCTAAATAAGCTAAGAGAGTTCTTGCCGGACATATTTCGGGTCGCTCGCTAAAGAATGGCATATAAAGAGTCGGTTGGTTTGTACCTGTTGGATCTTTAATTCTTATAGTTTTATAATTTAAAGTAGGTAATTATTTTATCAGTATAGACAATGTCTGTGCCCGATGGGCTGTACCGAGAGCTAGGAGGGTAGACCACTTCCTCAAAAGCTGCCCTAGTTTTAGGCTTTCCTTAGGAAACAATATGGTTAAATAATTTAGAACGACATTCGCATCTGCATCCCATTGTTACATTATACCGCGGTAACGGGCGCGGCGGTCTTAATTTATATACACCTTTATAAAACAATAAAAAATTATGAGCAAATGTCGTATTGTTTAAAAGTGTTGTCCTTTAGCGAAGCGAGTATGATGAGCCTCCTCTACACGTCGACAGACAAAACCGCAGACGTCGACAGATGCATCAGCAGATGGATCACCACGACCCGACCATACATCTGTAGGCCGTTCAGTCTGTGGACGCAACTCGCACGCACGCAACATAAAAAACCGGGCAAGAGCGAGTCTGACTCGCGCACCGAGGGTTCCGTAACATCCGGGTTTAGGCATAAGGTTTATGTTTATGAAATTAAATGTTTTTTATTTTATTTTTATATTTGAGTTGATTGAATGAAAGGTAAATTGCGGTTTACGATTTATGACGTATTAAAAAAAACTACTTACTAGATCTCGTCAAACCAGTTTACATGGTAATGTACATCATATATTTTTTTTAGTTTTATCATTCTCTTATTTTAGAAGTTACGGGGGGGGGACACACACATTTTACCACTTTGGAAGTGTCTCTCGCGCAAACTATTCAGTTTAGAAAAAAATTATATTAGAAACCTCAATATCATTTTTGAAGACCTATCCATAGACAACGTATGGGTTTGATGAAAAAAAAAATGTTCGAGTTTCAGTTCTAAGTATGGGGACCCCCAAAATTTATTGTTTTTTTCTATTTTTGTGTGAAAATCTTAATGCGGTTCACAGAATACATCTACTTACCAAGTTTCAACAGTATCAGTTCTTATAGTTTCGGAAAAAAGTGGCTGTGACATACGGACGGACAGACAGACAGACAGACAGACATGACGAATCCATAAGGTTTTTTGCCATTTGGCAACGGAACCCTAAAAAAGGATGTTGAGACCGTAGCTGCCGCAATTATTTATTTATTTAGTACTTTTAACTACTACTTGAGTGTGCATCGTATGTCATATAGGTAGGTATTTAAGTTGTCTTAGTTCCAACCGAAATAAAAATTACCTACTTAGACTCCTCAACAATTAATCGAAGTAATTAAATTATTTTAATGAATTGAGTTATTCTGGTCTGGGTGCTTACTCTCGAGTTTAATTCCGATAGATCGACATTGGAATTGTGACGTTTCGTACTCTTGAGTTCGATGCTAGCGCCAATTGATTTTTAGATTGGGTGTCCATTTTGGGGAACTAAGTGGAATTGGGAACGGGCTTGGCGTGGGGTAATCGGTACTCTTGAGTGTATTTTGACAGCTGTGTATTGCGTCAATATTGCGTTGGGATAGTTTGTTGATAGTGATTTTTCCAATAACAAAAGTGTAACTTTTTAGAAATTGTTTTGCGTTTTAAGTGGTTTTTTGTGGGTGGATTGGATTATAATATGGCACGATAAGCAGTAGTATAATTATATAGTATAGTGTTTTACGTAATTCCCATAAAAACAACTGAAACAAAGACGAGATGAGCGTCGGATGATGCGTTATACGGACAAAGCGTTTTCTATGAATGAATACGAATTTAAAGCAAATTACGGAGTGAGCAAGGATTTGAATCCTCTTTCGTATTACATAACAACATTTTTATCTTATCTCCTATACAATAAAAACTTTTTAGAACATTATCTTACTAAAATCGGTCTTCGGCATGTTTTCATTATACAAAATTCTTTCTATCTGTAAAACCCGTAGACCGATTTACATAATTCAAACTAGTATATTAGTTTTAAACATAATCCTCTCATTTGACACTAAAATCTCGCAAATATTCCTATAAACAAAAAACCTCGTTTTCAAGTTACGTAATTATTCTATTATTTTTCTTCGTGAATTAAAATGATCAAAAATTCTATATCTGATTCTACTAAGAAAACTATTAATAAAAACCAGTTAGTAAGCTAATTAGAACAATACAAACACTTAAAATTTAATTAGAAAATCAAAATCTTACTCAGTAAAACAGTAGTAGCACATATCGACGCCCACGCTAGGTACTTTTTGGTCTTAACTATCCTATTCTAAGTATCACTTTTACATATTCTAACTTATTTATCACTTCACTGGTATATAACTCAGTCATGTTCACTATTCACATAAACACGGTCGGCGTTCGTCACAAAAACATTATTTACTTACTCTATAGAGAAGTTGTATATCTATTTACTTGGTACCATTTGTATAAAACTGTAATACTAATTAGTTAAGTAACTTAGCGGACAGTAATTATTTCTTACTAAAAATAACCAAATGCGAAGAATATTGTCATAAACAAACAAACTTGCAGTTCGTATTCACTTCTTCTTCTTTAAGTAAGTAGTGTAGGCAACGATTATACCCCATAAAGCCAAAGTCATGGTTAATTTTATGATTTTATTCATTTTCGTATGCCCAAATGAATTTAATGCTTTATAAATAATCAATTAAAGAACTATTTATATCATATTTATTTAATAGCCTTGTCATTTAAACGATAAAGCATTTTAAAGCCCTATTACCGGTTTTTCGTAATGAGTTGAACAACACTATTGCAGCCCGTAACATAGCTAACTTCACGTGTAACAAAATAATGGCGAAGCAATGTCAATTTCATTTCAATGGTGACAATATTGTTTTCAAGAGTACCGAATCACGTGACTGTAAAATTAACATTGGAATCATATTGGCATTTCATTGGAATTAAAATTAGTTTGGAGAGTAAGCCCCCTGATCCCCTGAACCCCTCCTCGATACCCTGCTACTTGTATAGGTATATACAGGTGAATTTTCCAAGTGGGCGTGGATGGCCAAATCCGAAATTATGAGGAATAGGGAAAAGAATAGAGTCGCGGGCTCGATTTTGATGAAAACTAAAACTGCATCATTGGATTTTTGAAAAATCTGTATTTCTAGCCAGGAATCGAACCCGTTGATATTGAAAAAAAAACACACTGTATTAGTACACCATTCGATAGTGTCGCTGATAAGGATCGAATTCTGGGAAGTAATGACATACGGCAAACTAAAGAATAGAGCTCATTTTTAACAAAATACTTTTTTATTTTTTTAATCAATCAATCAATCAATCATTTATTTATTTGCAAACATGGGTATTGGTACAAAGATGTTCTTTTTTACATAGTAGGTATAATAGTCCTCCATATTTTACCGTCGCAGGGGCATGCAAATAATATAGTACCTATTCTCAAATAACAAAATCAAACAAAATAAAAAATTACAATACAAACTATGATTGAAAAAGTTATAAATGTCAAATTTAGTCAAATTAATGTCATATTAAGGTTTTAATAAAAAGTATTAAATAGTAATTACAATTGTTAAGTAAATAAATGTCGTTTAGATTAGATTACAATAAAAAATATCTGAAAAATGTCGGACTGATTGCACCATCATAAATGTCAAATCAAATTTTTTTTTCTTATGTTACTTGACAAAACCACTTACCTAACTTTCTCCTTTAATGCCGCTGGGAAACCTTCCTCTCACTACTCCTTGACGGCCCACTCCTGTAGCTCCCCACACCTCTCAGCATGTAATTGCCCCAGCCTCTCCCGTAACAACCTTGTTAAATATCTAGGAGTACAAATTGACGATTGCCTGTCCTTCACTACTCACATACATGCACTCACCTCTCGAACACGCAGGTTGATTTACATTTTTAAGTCCCTTCGTCACGTTGCGGACTCTAAGGTGCTAAGGTTGGTGTATCTCTGACTCTCCCTCTGCCAATCACTCATCCAATACTGCATTGTCACCTGGGGCGGATTAGCAAAAAGTCATATGCTGAAATTAGAACGAGCCCAGAGAGCACTCTTGAAGGTCGGTTGGCGGCTACCTTACCGCTTTCCCACCATCGATCTCTATAAAACCTGCAAGGTGCTCTCTGTTCGTAAACTATTTATCCTGAACCTTGTTTTATTAACCCATTCTATTACTCCCTACACCCCATCTAAGTTCATCTCCCAACGACGTAAGCACACTGTCTGTCCCACCACCCGCACAAATTGTCGATCGACCCACGTAGTTTCCTGTTCCTCAGTGGACACATCTACAATAAGGCAAACAAAATTCTCAACATTTACGCCATGCCCAGATCACAATGCAAAAGAACTGTTTCAAATTGGTTACTTGAACTGGATTATGCCGAGACTGAGAACATCTTTAATGTTTCGAAATAATTCTCATTATCGCGTTTGACCTTCTGGAACCTTGTCAAAGACACACTTCGCATGTGACAATTTTTTATTTTTATTTTTTTTTACTATTATTGTAATTACTTTCTCTCTCTCAATACGCAGAGCTTTCACAATTCTGTGCACGTAAGTGCTAGTTTATTTTAAGTTAAAGGGTGTGAGCCTGGAGTTCTGTCATACAGGCCCCGTGCCCAGTATAGACTCCAGCTCTCACAAAGGTTTGAATGTGCATGTGAATTAAATTTTATGTACCAAATTGTACCTTTTTGAGAGAAATAAACGTATATATTACTTACCTATTATTAGGGTTCCGTAGTTCCTACAAGGAACCCTTATAGTTTGTCAAGTCCGTCTGTCTGTCTGTCCGAGGTTTTGCTAAGAGACTGTTAGTACTAGAAAGCTGTAATTTTATAGGAGTGCGTACTTATATTAATTACGCCGACAAAATGGTAATTTTTTTTTTTTTTTTTTTTTTATGTTAGCACCACTACACGTGAAGTGGGGATGAATATTTTTTTCGTCTTCTAAAATGATTTGGGGGTTGCTAAAATTATTTTTTGATTTAATGCTCCATTTACGAAATATTAAACTTTAAAGTGCTAATTCTTGTGCCAGTAGGGCGTCCCCCCCCCTTCTAAAACCTAAACTGCTGGCTTGAAAAATCTGGAAAAATTCACGATGATAGTGCATTTCATGAACTTTAAAGGTGTAAAGGTAACTATAGCGGTTAAGATAACTTTATTAGTTTAGCAGTAACAGTCGTTGAACTTGGGTGTTGGATAATTTTGTACCAAATACAAAATCCTTAGCATTAATCCTTTAAAGTGACTAAGATGTAGTAGTTGCTTGTTTCTACTTGTTTTTTTTTTAGCATTTCACAAATTAAAGTGCTTAGCGACGGACAGTGATTAAATTTGAAAAATAAATAACAATATTCTCCGTTGGTATAATGAATGGCAGACACACCGAGAATTTAAAAATTTAGTGTTATTGTGTGTGCGTACTTTACAACCTTACCTAACATAAAAGCCAGCGAGAGCGGCCTAAGCCGCCCGCCCGGCACGCCAAAGAGATAACACACGCCGCGCTCCGGCGCGCACGCGACGTTGCCACTTTGTTACCTAGGCATCTAAGGTCAGTCAAAACTATTTATAAAGGGTGGTTGCGTTTTACTCTGATTTGTAAGCTATTTAGTTTCTATAAATTCTCAAGTGTGGCGCTTTTTATTTTTGTACCATATCGAATTAATACTATACACGTATGGTGTACCCCTTTTTTTTTTTTTTTGGCTGGGAAATCATCAAATGACCCCTCCCGCTCTGGGCGGAGCGGAAGGGAGTGTCAGACTCTTACTGACTAAAACCCACCCGTGTTCCTTCAGTTGCCTGTGCCAGGGGCCACGGTATCTCTTTCGAACAACCCGCGACCCTGGCGGGCATCGGCCCTAGCGGACCCCGTCAGTTGGTGCTGACATCTCTTTGAGGCGCGCGTGGAACACAACGCGCCGTCGACCCGGGCCTGGTCCTTACCGGACGGCGAGCTGCCCATTGCTCGCCGTCCGCAAGCCCGCGCCTACGATTCCCGACGCCCAGGGCGTCTCCTGCGGCGGCTAGGGGCGTGAGGGCGCAAGGATTGCCTCTCCCTCACGCGCTCCGCCTCCTCCTTCGCGAGCATCACTGCTTCGCAGAAGGAGGCGACAGCCTCACATGCACTCTCGCTCCGTACCATGGCCCGGACTAGGGCCGGACGCGAGAGATCGCCGCCACCGATCGCCTCCATGAGGACACGGCGGTGCTCTGCCCAAGCTGGGCAGATCTCCACCGTATTCTCCACCGTGTCCTCCGGGCGATCCACACAATGGTGACACCCGGGCGTCTCCTCCCGCCATATTCTGAACAGGAACCTCCCGAAGCAGCCGTGCCCGGTGAGGACCTGCGTAAGGCGGAAGGTGAGGACGCCATGGCGCCTCCCTAGCCACTCCTCAAAGAGGGGACTTATCGCCGCAATTGTGGCGTGCCCAGCACTGGGTTGCGACAGTTGCACTCTCCATGTCGCCATGAGAACCCGCCGGAGCTCTGTCCGCTGCGCCACGCCCCTCTGTCATATCAACTCTGTATTTATAGCCTATTGGCAGTTCTTAACGTTTAGTTTAGATCTCAAAATTTGACAACTTCAACGCTAATGTGTTAGCGTTTTGTTTTCACAACTATGAGGTAGAATAATGTTATCCCATCCTATTGCATACGTATTATTGTACATCTGAAACTTCGTCTGAAATGAAAAAGATAGGTGTAAGTATTTTGATGATGAAAACTTGTCGATGCGAGTAAAGACGATGGAACCTTGACAAGAATAGGTCGCATAAATACATAACAGGCCTTATGAATAAATAATTTTAATGAAGTATTGATAAATAATTGATGTTCACAAAAGCAATAGACACAGATATAATAGCCATATGTATTTAGAAAACGCCTTATTATATCGATTAATCGAAAAAAAACTGGAGTCGATTTATTAATAAATTATAAAAATTAATCTGGCAACATTTACTTGCGCATGTCACAGACTGAGACTACTCTGTGGTTCGTGACGTGCGTGATTGCTTTGATTTGTATGATTTGATAATAGACATACATATATATTTAAATACGTTGAGTTTTGAATTCCGTATTTACTTAGTTATTATTTACGATACGTGTCTTTTCTGCTTCTACAGAGTTGAGCTAATAAGTTCCTCGAGTGCATTTTGTTTTGTGAGATATTTGAGTTCTATTAGTGCTGTACTTTGTGAGATATTTGACTCTTAGATAGCACTAAGAGCCTTGTTAAGATATTGGACTCCCGAACCGTTATTGTCAGAGCCCTGTTTACCCCAGTTAGAAATCGGACACAGCGTCTGCGTTACCGGCTCTGTATTAACTGTTCGATTTTATTAGCACCTAATTTACGCCGGTATACAGTTAAGGAGATGAACGAGTAAATGACAGTTCTTCTACGACCCTGGACAACGCCTACACCTGTAAGTTATCGTGTAAGGCGTTGTATAAGGAGGAAATGTCAATGTCAATTTCGAATAATAACCTAGATTTTTACAACAGAAAAACAATGATATCTCTTGAACCAGGGTGAATAAATTAAAAATGGTCTATGATTATGAAAATATAATGTTTTTACTATTATGTAAAATAAAATCTTCAGGGCACAACAATTTTCCACTGGGACCGAGCTTCCCTTACAAAACGGGCAATCTCCTTTCATTGTGTTTTTTGAGATACTTTGCGGGTGTTTGTTTATAGATTAACACACGAGGACGTTTGCATCACAGGATGGTCGTGTTGCTCCGGTCCAAAGACTACAATATAATGCGGTGTCTCCGGTCATTCGTTTAACTATTCGGAACACTAGCGCCATCTGGTGGCGCCATCTTGCCAGAGTCTAGCCTGAGTTCGTGGGGGGTCGACGACAGCGGGACAGGACGATGTGGAGCTCTCTAGGACATTGGACATCATACGAACAATACGTGCTCAGAAACTGTCCGCGTTCCGTATCTGGGTTGAGTCGTGTACCTACAGTGTAATTCGCTGGTGTGATTAATTTTAAATTATAATCTGATTTGAACTACAACACACACACACACTAGTGTATTCACCTACCGGCGAACCAATACCCGGCAACACACACATCCGCTACAAGGACCAGCACTATGATAGCTGGGTCATGACCGACGACGAACATTTATTTATTTATTTATCCATTTATTTCAGGCATCAAGGCCCATAAAAACACATACAATACAATATTAATATAACTAAAAAATACTATAAATACATACAACATTATAATTACTCTAAAAACTAACAACTAAAAACTAACGCACACGATGTGTCTGCGTCGTGTTTCGCTGACTGATGTCATATAGCCGGCCACGAAACCGGCGGTACACAACACCCTTCGGCCAGAACTCTTCTTTGAGGAACTTCTCGAGATGATGTGTCGGAACACGCACCACGAACGACTTGAAGTTCGTGTTGTGACGCGACTCCAATTTCTCGACCCTCAAAGTCCAGTTGGTCTTGACACACAAGTACCTACTCCACAATCTCCTCAACCTTCGTGGAGTGGTGCAGTCTGGACACGTACAGCTGCGTCGTCACATCACACCAACACACAACAGCAACCCGATAGATCTTATACAAAAATCAAACAACGTCAAAACAACACAATATAATAAGCTTTTAACTAACCAGCACAACACACGTGAAGAGCAAGGTCAACCCATAAAACCCCAGTCTCAAACGAACAGCCCCCAATTAGCTAGCTCATCAACACAGTATGAACGACAAACATCAATGTATACACAGGTATCAGATGTAGTCGCAAGTGCCACTGGGTTCACAATACTTAGAAACCAGCCGACTACCGCAATAAAATATACTTGCCGGGACTTGCGAATTGCAACCTGGAACGTCGGTGGGGCCTCAAAACCGGCCAAAAAGGATAAAATTGACGCTGAACTCTCATTTAGGGGCATTCATGCAGCCTGCATACAAGAAACAGGTATGAACTCTGGAGCATACAACTCTACACACTAGGAAACCTCAGGTAAAACACACCAGGGACTTGCAATTCTAATCAGAAAAGATGCCCAAATTGAATTAGTTAACAGAAAAAAGGATACAGACGCGATGTCAGCTACTGTTAGAGTTAACAGGGGAAACGACAAGCCTGCTCATCTGAATACCACCGCGTATCGGTTTGCAACACGGGTTACAGAATTTACGCCGCCTCGAGATAATAACGGAACTGGGAAGCTATCAAGCGGCCTTTTTAAACAATAGATCAACAGACGACCATATATTAGATATGAGCGCCGATGGCCAATTCCACGGCGGCGGCGTGGACTGAAAATTTCCACAGCGGCGGCGGCGTCGCGGCGGCGCGGCATGGTCGGCCGTGGGCCTTAGTTTTTTTTTTTCAGGGAGGAATTTCTTAAAAATAAATGAAGAAAACCAATATGGTCTTACCAAAAAACACGTTATAAAGGAACGTATTTGTTAATTACAATTTTACAGTCTTCTAAATAATAATTGGAGATCACGTTTACTGAAAAATAATCATTTCAGTATTTTGAGTTGAAGAGAAACAGAGTTTTTTTAATCATCTCTATATAATGCTGAACAATCAATACACGTTTACTCGGTAAAATATTCGACTCGACTGCGTGAGCGACGAGTGTTGCGAAACGACTAGGCGAACTAATGCGGTCGAGCCGCGCGTGCGAGCGAGAAAGCAAGTTGCAACTCGTCGTGACGGCGCGCCGCGTGCTGCACTCGGCGACGGCGCGTCGACATGGACTCACGGCGACGGCGGCGCGCCGGCGCGGCGCTCATATCTACCATATATAAGGTGTAAAAAAATTAACCTTACAAACTTTAAGAGGTGCTTTAGACCATTGGACTGAACAACTTTCACTATGAGACCAACTCTGAAATCACGAAAAAAAATCCACTGTTTAATACAAAAGTTCTTTACCTACTTGATCAAAATGTATGAAACAGCGGATTTTTTTTTTCGTGATTTCAGAGTTGGTCCCATAGTGAAAGTTGTTCAGTCCAATGGTCTAAAGCACCTCTTAAAGTTTGTAAGGTTAATTTTTTTACACCTTATATTTACGCTCAAAAGGGTCTTACACGAAGAATGGCGTGCAGGTGAAGAACTTTTGTACTCGCCCTCGACATAGAAAAGGCCTTTGACAATGTCGACCTCAACGCACTGAGGGATCTTCTATTACAACGAACCAACAAATCGCTAACCAACAGGATAATCAAGGTATGCTTGAATGAAGGAACATGCATCGATCAAGACTTAGAAGATATGCGCGAGTTATCATGAGAGACTTGTTTAACCACTCTAGGAATAAACCAAGACAAAAGAAAATGCGTGAAATCTTAGACGGAAAAACAGTAACCAAACGCATCAAGAACCACATGATGTGCACATGTCTACAAGCGCCGTAAACCACACCTACTGCATGCAGCAATGCAGTACAAGACCAAATCCAAGAAGGGTGGCCTGAAGTACTTCGACAAGGGAATCAATTTTTGGATGGATACAGCGGAAGACAGAAGTAAGATCAAGATCGCTGCTAGTGAGATTTACGAAAAACTGGAAACGGATAGTAGCGAAACTTCTGACGAAGACATTGAAAACAGCAACATCTAACACAACACAGCAGAGCAATGACATACAAAAGAACCGAGAAAGCAGGAGAAGCCCGCCAAAAGACGCACCGAGAAAGCTCGACCTGAACCAACCTAGCGGCAAGGTCGATAAAAGATGCCCGCCCATCCATAGATAATAATTACCCATCTCTCCACTAGTCCAATGCTTACTCTAGGATGCATATCTGGTAGGCTCTTAAATCCTTTCCTATCCTACGGGCACGTCTTCCCTACCATTACCGCGCCCTCCGGTCTATTCCTTGATATGCAATGGTCGCTGTAGTACCATTGAACATGAGGCTACAGGAGCTAGCGCGAATCTTGGGGTTCATTCTATTAATTGGGATCGGTGCAATTCATTCATTCATATAATCTGATTTGAACTACAAACGGTTTTTCTATTGCGCAATAACACTATCCACAGTATGCACACAGTAGCATGATAACGAGACACACGAACCTTCTCCGTCATACATATTATACGATTATAAGACGATTCGCTCCCTTCAAAAAGATTTAAATGTCTTTGGCTCCCTCTAATGCGGTGATTATCGGCGACGCTCGTTCGCACGTAGTATGTCCAGAATCTATAAATAGGTGGACTTAAAAGCCCCATCGGTACAGACACACTTTCGAGTACGCCCATTTCGCATTATTTTTGTTTATAATTACTTGCAAACACCCAAACTTATAGTTTACGACGATAACGAATCACTTTGCGGGCTGTCGAAAATGCTCGCAAAATATATTCGTAAACATTAAGATAATCGTAAAGTTTGCGACAAAGTTCGGTAAAATACCGATGGCAATCGATGACTTTGACAGTCGAGACTACCAAATATCGCTTTAAACGGATCGATAGGACTTTACGACCGAATCGGTCGTAAAGGTAAGGACAGACGTGCTCATTACTAGCACGAAAGCATGCTTTTATTGAGCAAGTGCTCATTAGTAGCACGTGTGTCGCAACATTGCCAGTAATGAGCATGCTTATTTGAGCGTGCTAAAAAATCAACCGACGTTTGATGACGTTTGACGTTTGACCTGAAGCGCGGGTAGAAGGGGGACTGTTCCGAAAGCGTCTGAACAGGTTTGCTTATGAATTGAGCATGCTATTATCGTACCTATGCTTAAAACAAGCATGCTTATTGCTGGCAAATGTGAACAGTTGCAGAGCATGCTAATTTTAAGCAAGCTTATGAGCATGCTTTTTATTAAGCACGTCTGTCAGTACCTTAAAGGTATTGAGCTCAAAAAAAAGCATGCTTGCTTGCAGGCCATCCACGCGCACTTGAAAAAATTCAGCCTGTTTACAGGGTCCCATTAAAATAGATGGACAAATTTTAACACAGCGCTCAGTACGTCTAACTAAAGATATCCAAGCAAAAAAAAAACACTGATTAAAGTGATTTTATTTTGACCTAATATAATAAATTGCCGGCACATTAGTGTATTTTCGTTAGCCGGTTATTATTTTTCTTGTAAGTATCTCTATCTATGCGTTTTTCTTATATATTTTTGTACCGTCGTCCTTATTTTGGTGGTCTGAATGATTTCTAAAAGTTTGTCTACCTATTTTAATGGGATCTAATATACATAATTATGAAGTTCTGTGTCTCGGTCAGTGTTTCCACAATGAGGGAAAGTTCCGCTTTTGAGGGGAAACCAGACTCTTGAGGGGAAGAAATAGGGGAAAGAGCTAGAAAGGGGAAATCATGGGTAAATCATATTGTGAACAGTAGGTGTTATTCTTTATTAAATTTATTTCTCACCTTTTTTATTCATATCTAATCTTTATTTTTTTTTTGCCTCACTTGATGTGGCGTTTGCTCGTATACATTTTAAATGGGGAATCTGAAATTGATATTTCATCAATTGAACAAAGGATTTGCCTGTTCTTTGCAATCTATATTTTACGCAAAGAATCGATCCCATGGTTTCGTTATCAAGTCTGTTTCTTTTATCTGTTATGAGTATGACCTCTCAAGTTCCGCTAATGATGAGACACAATTGATTTTCTATTGAATCGTACTACAAAGGGCACGCGCGGGGCTTGACGGCACTAAACAGCCGCTCTACCGCTGCATTCGAAATGGGCAGGGACATGAAATAATTCACCAATATTTTACGTTGTCGGCATTTAGGTCCACCTTGAACAATAAATTTATATACTATACCAGCTACGCCCCGCGGTTTCACCCGCGTAAGTGTCGATCCCGTGGGAATATCAGAATAAAAAGTAGCCTATGTGTTAATCCTGGTTATAAACTATCTGTGTCATGTGCCAAATTTCATCCAAATCCGTTCAGCCGTTTGTGCGTGAAGAAGTAACAAACATAATTAAAAACACACACACACACTCACAAACGTTCGCCTTTATAATATTAGTGTGATAAATCCAATGATGCAGTTGTAGTTTTCATCAAAATCGAGCCCGCGACTCCTTTCAGTACTTTTCGCTATTCCTCATAGTTACGGATTTGGCCATCAACGCCCACTTGGAAAATTCACCCGTGAGGGTTATTGATAAGGCCGCTATCCCACTGGCGTTTTACGAGCGTCGGCGTCTCTCGAACGTCTGCGCAGCGTCAACGTTGCGCAGACGCGACG
This sequence comes from Mesoligia furuncula, assembly GCA_916614155.1. Lineage (NCBI taxonomy): Eukaryota > Metazoa > Arthropoda > Insecta > Lepidoptera > Noctuidae > Mesoligia > Mesoligia furuncula. Next base: position 36,665,133 of record OU744791.1, read on the forward strand.
TTGCCGTCGCGTCGTCGCGTGAGAAGCATTAACCTCCGCTGAACGCGACGTCAACGTTGCGTCTGCGCAACGTTAACATCGCGTTTGTTGGCAACAGGTACAATCACGCCGTCCTGCTCTGTCCGTGTGGGTACGGGCGGGGGCTACGGCCGGCGGTCATTTGTGCGCAGACGCGACGTTGACGTCGCGTTCAGCGGACGTTAATGCTTGTCACGCGACGACGCGACGTCAACGTCGCGTCTGCGCAACGTTGACGTTCGAGAGACGCCGACGCTCGTAAAACGCCAGTGGGATAGCGGCCTAAAACATTAACAACCTCTTGAGAGGTCATTGTACTCATCATTATGGAACAACTTTTACTATGGGACCAAATCTGAAATCGCGAAAAAAAATCAGCTGTTCCCTACATTTTGACGAGTTATACGAACATAAATGAAAGGAACAGCTGTTTTTTTTTTTTCGCGATTTCTGAATGATGAGTACAATGACCTCTTAAGAGGTTGTTAATGTTTTATCAATAACCCTGTATATACGAGTAGTTTTTAAATTTAAATTGTGATTTTGGTGTCTCGCTCACTAGTAAGAAGCGCGCGGTCCGGTCGGCGCGACGTGTGACGGCTTGCGTGCAGTGGCGTGCAGCGTGCTGAGAGCTATCCACTATTCTGTATTGTCATCATAAAATTTGTTCCTAACTTGAATGACAAGTTTTTTGCTGTGTCAGAGCGGTGCTGTTATAATCCGTGACACTGCTGCGTAGCACCAATAGCTGCTGGCGAAAATACCGCCGATAGAATCAATCGGTAACACACTACCTGCGCAGGCAACAGCCTATAGTTACTCTGAGAAGAAAGGGTTTTATCCAAAGAGATTTATGATAGGTACAATAGAGAGGCTATGCAAAGAAATGTCATAGAAAACTGTGATCCCATTTCTTAGTAACGCCATCTAGCATAACATAGCAAAATTAGAGCGGTATAATCACAACAACGAGTTCAGCTACTCAACGCTAGAGGGCGCTGTAACCAATTTACTCTATTTAGCACGCTAATGTTATTGAAATAGATGTCATATTCGTATGCACCTGTTATCTATTTGTAGCAAATTAACAATATTTATTGTCCTTGAAATAACATATTTGTTTAATAATTATCGTTTTGACTGTTTTGTATTTAATGAATGAATATCCTAAGAGAAAGAAGATATCAAAGTTTTATAATAACTCCGCAAGGCGGCTGGTCATGAGCGTATAAGTAATGGATTATAATTATTTTAGTAGGTTTCTATCCTCAAATTAACGCGAGTGAAACCGCGGGGACATCTATTAATAAATATTATCGATAACAAAATCGATAAACAATATCACATTTCTGCGCGGCAGTAGTAAAGCTACTCAACCATAGAGGGCGTTTATTACAAAATTAGCAAATTTTCTAGATCTATTTTATGAAAATTATTTAATTCTAATTACTGAGTACTTAAATATAAATAATTCATACGAAAGTCTAGTCGTTTTACCATAACGATATTTGCAAAATCGTAATGCGTAACTATTATAATCGTAATGCGTAAATATTTCCTTAGAAAATATTTTTCTTTTGGTGGAGACTCGTAGACACGAATGCGACTTGACGCGCAGGCGTACCATACTAGACTGAGAGACTTGTTACTCCTAGGTAACAAGTATCGGACCACTGTTTTGTTCGCTATGTCCCGTCTATTGTAAATAATTTAATGTCTTTGGTTTTATTTATATTACGTCATTGGTTTTATCCGAATAATTATTTCTAGAATTATTTACCAATAATACCGGAAAAAATATGTTACTACTCCACACAATTATATTTAGGTAAGTATAGGTACATTCTTATGTCAAAAATTAATCAAGGAAATACACTTCTGGACACATCTATTGGCCCACCTTAGAGTTTAGGTTTCGATGGCCCCTACCGAAATATGATTGCTAGATTGAACAAAAACTGTTGATGCAGTTTTAAACCTGATACATTTTACCATCTTTTTCGATCGTATTGTTTTAAATTTTTGAATAAAAAACATGTTTTATCAAATAATTGTTTAATTTAATAACGCGTGTTGCCTCCATGGGCATCTACCACAACTCTCATACGATTAGGCATAGAGTTTATCAACCGCTCTATGAAATTTTGAGGGATCATCTCCCATTCCTCTTCTATGGCAGTTTTCAACTCCTGCATCGTCTGGGCAACTGGCTGACGAGCCCTAACACGTCTTTTTAGCTCGTCCCACATGTGCTCAATGGGGTTCATGTCTGGGCTTCTGGCTGGCCAGTCCATAACTGTGATGTTCACATCCCGAAGATATTCCCTGACGATGCCGGCCGCATGGGCTCTTGCATTATCATGCATAAAAAGGAAATTTGGGCCCACATAGTCCGCGTATGGCATCACGTGAGGTTCTAAGCACTCACGAATGTACCTTTCAGCATTTAATGTTGGCAGCCGTGGTCCTGTAACAACCTCAAGTTGAGTTTTGCCGCTCGCGGATATACCGCCCCAGACAGTCCATGAGCCACCGCCATAAGCAACCCTCTCTTCAAAGCAGCATTGTGCGAAACGCTCTCCCTTACGTCGGTAGACCTTCTTCCTTCCATCATTGCCATGTAACACAATTTTAGACTCATCAGAAAAGAGTACACGGCTCCAATCTTGCTGTGTCCAATTTAAATGACTGCGTGCGAAATGAAGGCTCGTTGTTCGGTGGGCTCGCGTTAGTTTGGGCCCATTAGCTGGCTTGTGTGGTACCATATCGCGTTCTTTTAACCTTCTCCGAACAGTTCGAGCGCTCACAGATACTCCGTGGAAGTCGCGAAGTTGGTTTTGTATCTCAATGGAGGTAAGGTGACGATTTCTCAAGTTGGTTGTCACGATGAATCGATCCTGCCTTTCAGTTGTGACCCGAGATCGTGGCCTTCCTTGGCGACGAACAAAGCCGCGAGTCTCTAGGTACCTCCGATAAACATTTCGGACCGCAGATCGACTTAAATTAAGTTGAGCACTCACGTTTCTTTGGCTGTGTCCGGTCTGAATAAGTGCCACAGCTTGGGCGGCGACTTCAGGTGAAGTATCCATAGATTATTGATAGAACCTCAGGATAAACTTTCCATTGTGGGCCAATGATTTGAAAGTTCATATTTTTTTTGTAGATAGTACTCATAAATAGAAATCTTTTCACAAATTTTCAAGTTGCGGACACTCACGGTTTACGAGATATAATTTTTCAAAGTTTCCATACAAATTGGAAAACATCACGCCATTTGCAAATTTTTAGGTTGGATAAATTGTCATGGTAGACGTCAAAGTTGACATTTAACGTTCCGTTGACAGTAGACGTGTATCTTATTCAATTTTATGTCATATTTTTTACTTAAATATAATTTTATTTTTACTTAATCACATATTAAATTTGGTGTGTAATTAATTGCACAATAACCGTGCTGTATTACATTGACTTTTTTACACAAAAAATAACGAATTTAAGTTTTTACTCTGTGGAACGGAACGTAAAGCGACGCCATTTTGTTTCATAGCGTCATTTTATCTGTTAGCCATCAGTGTCAGTGAAGCAGTCATCGTGCTCTGTGCATCGTTTGTTGCCCTTGCAATCGAGATTGTTTTGACTACCATGGCGTCTCCGGAGCCCTATGCTTCCGTTTTCGTCTGTGTATATAAAAAACCGGAGGCACGGAGGGAGAGCAACCCTCGCCCGCTGTGACATAGGATGCAAGAGCGAGCGAAGGGCACCCAGGGTTCGATTAGTTAGGTTACTTACCCTTTACGCAGAAATAGAGGCCCCGCGAAGCGGGACTCTGTCGACATAGGATGCAAGAGCGAGCGAAGGGCACCCCAAGGTTCGGTTAGTTTAGTTAGGACACGGTGGAGCACACGGTGGAGGTCTGCCCCGCTTGGGCGGAGCACCGCCGTGTCCTCGTAGAGGCGATTGGCAGCGACGGCGACCTCTCGCGTCCGGCCCTGGTGCAAGCCATGGTCCGGGGCGAGAGGGAGTGGGAGGCAGTCACCTCCTTCTGCGAAGCAGTCATGCTAGCGAAGGAGGTGGCGGAACGGCTCAGGGAGAGAGCCTCCCGTCCCAGCCGCCGCGGGAGACGCTCCGGGCGTCGGGAGCCGCGTGACGACTCCCGGCCACCGTAGGCGCGGGCCTGCGGGCGGAGAGTAATGGGTAGCTCACCGCCCGATCAGGACCAGGCCCGTGCCGGACGGCGCGTACGTGTTCCACGCGCGCCTCAAAGAGATGTCAGCATCGAGGAGGGGCCCCTTAGGGCCGAAGGCTGCCGGGTCAGCGGGATTGTCCGAAAGGGTTACCGCTGGCCCGGAACATAAAGGGCTAAGGAAGGAACACGGGTGGGTTTTAGTCAGTAAGAGTCTGACACTCCCTTCCGCTCCACCCAGAGCGGGAGGAGTCATTTGATGATTTCCCATCATCAAAACAAAAAAAAAAAAAAGGGGTTCGGTTAGTTAGGTTATTATAAACCCTTTACGCAGAAATAGGGGCCCCGCGAAGCGGGGCTCCGTCGACATAGGATGCAAGAGCGAGCAAAGGGCACCCCGAGGTTCGGTTAGTTAGGTATTAAACCCTTTACGCAGAAATAGGGGCCCCGCGAAGCGGGGCTCCGTCGACATAGGATACAAAAAAAAAATTAACCATGGATATCTCCATAACCATGGGGTTCCGTGGGGTGGGGATGATACAGGGGCAAACTGGGGGGGGGGAGAGGGAAGCTTTCCCCCCAATTTGACTAAATAGTGCTATTTTAACCCAACCTAACCTAAAAACTTTAACCATGGATATCTCCATAACCATGGGGTTCCGCGGGGTAGGGATGGTGCAGGGGGGTTTCCCCCTCCCCCCTCCCCTCCCCGCCCCATAAATCACTGGCCCACAATGGAAATTTTAACCTTTGTTTCTTTAAATTCTGTGTTCGAAATTCAAAAAAAGACTATTGAATGAAATTGTGAATGTGCCAGGTTCAAAACTGCATAAAAACTTTTTGCTCGACCTAATATAAAATTTTAGCTAGGACCAAACGAAACTGAAAATACAAGGTGGGCCAATAGATGTGTCCAGAAGTGTATTAAGATGATTGCATCTTTAAGAATAATACGCTATTACTTCTCAGTATTTAGAATACTCAGTACCTAGGTAGTAGTTAGGTACATAGAATGCATAGCATAGCAACTCGTACAATGAACAGTAAGAAAGTTATTGATTTGTTTCAGAACAGGCAAACATAGTCGGTATTCAACAATAAACTACATACGTACCAGGTCCATGGGAGATATCATAGTATCTGCGAAGCGTACTTCCTTCTTAACTCACAAACAAACTGCGCACCACTAAGTGAAGACATCGACTAACGAACAGTAATAACAAGTAATAACAACAAGCAACGCTTGACTCCCCACGAACCGCACGACCACAGATCACGTAACACTTTCGCACGACTGCACGAGAATAAAAATATAATATTGTTTGTTTTGATTCTTGTTTTGTAAAGCAAGTAGCTGAACAAGTGCGCAGCTGTAGCAATACCAAAATAAACATACTGTTGCTTAGTTCCCTAAACAATGAATACTGCTGCCCTTCCTAAATTGGAAGTATAATAATGTTCGTTCCGAAACGAAATTAATAATATTCTAAAATGATATTGATTTTGGTCACGAAAGACATGTTTACTTTGGCTATTAATTTAATCAATTTTTCATTTACTGTGCATGAAACAAATGAATACTAATACAACGATATTTGAGATTTTACCTCTGAACACTCAAAAATATTATAATAAAAAAGTAGGTATTTGTTTTTCTTGTTTTAGAACGAAACAAAACCATTATACATAAAACAAAAACCGGGCAAGAGCGAGTCGGACACGCGCACCGAGGGTTCCGTAACATCCGGGTTTATGATAAGGTTTATGTTTATGAAATTAAATGGTTTTTTTTTTACTTTTTATATTTGAGTTGATTGAATGAAAGGTTAATTGCGGTTTACGATTTATGACGTATTAAAAAAAACTACTTACTAGATCTCGTTCAAACCAATTTTCGGTGGAAGTTTACATGGTAATGTACATCATATATTTTTTTTAGTTTATCATTATCTTATTTTAGAAGTTACAGCCAGGCATTTTTTTCCAGTTGTAAATACATATTTGTTACGACCGCTAATCATATTTTGATCAACGTATGTACAACTTAATGCTGACCAAAAAATGTAAGAAAATTTGGATTTCGCGGGCTACCTTAGCGCTTCCCCCTTAATGCGGTTCACAGAATACATCTACTAAGCTCATTGAGGTAGGTAAGTATAGTTGGCAACCCTAATTACAACGGACTTTAATTAAGTAAGTTATTATGATCCAAACGTGATAACCAGTAAGACTCATATTTAGTATCGATACTCGATAATAGTAACACCTATGTTCCTTGATTGACACAACCCTAGCAATGGCAGCCATTTTATGCGACAAAACGAGTTGTAGGTATGCACCCTTTTTTTGTAGGCATTTCCAGTCCATACTTTTCTATGTCAATGACTAAGCTAGTTTTATTACTTAGAGATACTACGTATGTCAGTAATGTCAGAGGCTGCGTTCCGAGTTGGGAAATAAACGATTTGAGCGTGCTTGAACCCGTACCGAATTAGCGTGTGCGCGATAACGATGATGTCCCGTGAAACGTCATAGATGACGTCATGACATGAACCATTTTGCAATAACGTCGACCATGCCTTATATAATGGCTGCATTCCGAATTAGCTATAATCGCTCACAGCACTCGCAACATCTCACATGCGTTACAGTATTTCTTTGGATAAACACCACATTTCTTGTTCAGTGGCCTTAGTGTGAGTTTTTTCGACACATGTTCGATTGCGAGCGCGTTAGAATTTTGTAAGGGAAATTAGGTTTCTCCTAATGACCACCAGGTGGCGCTATAACTTTTTCCCATATAAAATTCTAACGCGCTCGCAATCGAACGTGAGTGAAAAAACTCACACTTAAGCCTCAGTTCTTCTTCTTTGGTTAGGTAGCGACTGCCGGCCAGAAGCAGAATTTCGAAAATGTCACGTTAGTTTAATCACACTAATATTATAAACTGTTGTTTACTTTTTGTATTATTGAGATTTGCGAGAAAATTACAAGGATTTTACCTTTTAAAACTGCATGCAAATGTTGGAAAACAACAATTCAACATGTCTGTGTGTTGTTTTGTGAAGTGTGGTGCAAGAAAGAATGAAAATCAACCTCTAATGTCTTTGCACAGGTTAATACCCGGTTTTCATGCAATAATACATTTAATAATACACATTCGATGATACAGTTGTAACGCGATCATGAATTTATCGCTAAAGTATTGATATTTGGGTTCATTTCCGTATAACAGACCTTTTTAGTATATTTTGTTAATTCATTCGTTTGTTTACAATAATATGTCAAATGGAATAGGGTTGTACCGTTGCCGTAATAGTTTCCGTAAACTAGTTCCTCCGCTGAAACGTCATCGGTATATTCTGCGATGTGAACATAAATAATCCTGTGTCTTATTCGGTCCGAGTGACCTTGCCAGGTCCGGCCTTTGGTTCACAGCACCGAAATTAAAATATTTTATTTCACATAAACCTACATGGCTACTTTGGAAACGTCAGAACCTAGGTGCGCGGTTCCAATTGGTTGTTTCTTTTAAAAATAATTGGTTTTTACAATGTTTTCCAATTTGTTAAGTACCTGGTACTGATTTTAATACATAAGTAACCCGTTTTTTTATTAAATTTATGGACTATCTCTTTCTCTCTTCTCGCCATTGCAGATTCATTACCGAAAAAACTCAGTGAAAGCTGAAGTGACGGTAACAGAGAGTAAATAAGAAATATTTTGTTTTTACATTTGGTACTTACTCTATCAGATGCATTTATAAGTAGGTATCTTATTATATTGCCATTTGTCTTCACAACTGGTTTGTCTTAAGCATAACTATAATATTTTTCTCTGAAAATTCTAACTTTAATAAAAGATTTTCTTTTTTGACTTGTATGATCGATAAATAGTTCAGTAATTAACCATGAGTCTTTCGTTTTACCCATCACAAAAGATTAGAAATAAAGTATTTTCGCACACTATAGTTTTATGCAAAACTATAAAGTATATTTATCGAAAATAAAGTAAGATACGTTATTATAAAGTATAGTTGGCTACCCTAATTACAACGGACTTTAATTAAGTAAGTTATTATGATCCAAACGTGATAACTAGTAAGACTCATATTTAGTATCGATACTCGATAATAGTAACACCTATGTTCCTTGATTGACACAACCCTAGCAATGGCAGCCATTTTATGCGACAAAACGAGTTGTAGGTATGCACCCTTTTTTTGTAGGTATTTCCAGTCCATACTTTTCTATGTCAATGGTTTAAGCACGCTCAAATCGATTATTTCCCAACTCGGAATGCAGGGCAAATTGTCATTTGTCATTAGTGTCAGTCAATTTGCCAATGAAATGAAACGCTCATTTTATTAGAATCAGCTGATATTTCTAGCTATATTTACAATTTGTATTTTATGTAACCACAATAATATAATCATAATGCCCAAGAAGAAGACAGGCCAGCGTAAGAAAGCCGAGAAACAGAAGCTGCGGCAGAAAGAGATCCGCAATGCGCGAGAGAACGTGGACCTGGCGGCGCACCCGTGCAACGTGCCCATGGATTGCGACAAGTGCCAGAAGTAACTGTTCCTACTGTACCGTAGACCTCACAAAGAGATGGTATCCTCCTTCTTGTTCCCCCGGGAAATACTCCCCTTACTTTATTGCCACGTCAATCTGTTGATTTCTTCTACTCGTGGAGTTGCCAGCTTACGCCTCTATAGGGAGTTACAATACAGTAGATTTTTTTGGTTAGCCTGTACTGCCCCCCCACTGCAGGACAATGACGTTAATGATGAAATTAATGATTGTTATTGTCATAGGAAGCAGAAGAACCGAGCTTTCTGCTACTTCTGCCAGGCGGTGCAGCGGCTGCCGACGTGCGCGCATTGCGGCAAGGTGAAGTGCATGCTGAAGTCCGGCGACTGCGTGGTGCGCCACCCCGGCGTCTACACCACGGGGCTAGCCATGGTGGTGAGTCTGCTCACACACTACTCAACACACGAGCTAGGCTGGTAATCATAATAGGCAAACATAATTAACGTAAGAAAGACCTTATTATTCATTGCACAAGTAAGGAAAAATGTCCAAGTTACATGTCCTTCACCTCAACCCATTGGGAAAACTACATGAAAATCAATTTTATTTTAAGAATGCAGAAAAATAGTCTAGAAATAGTTATAAATACTCACCAAGGTCAAAAAAATTGTTGCGTTATGATTCCGTAGTTATAGCTATAGGTTGGTGAGGATAGTGTGGTGAAGGTCTCCACAAAATCCTCATCTCTAGTGCAACCGAACTGCTGGGAGTATCGACTTGGTTTCAATTCCAAAAAATAGTCAAGAAATTGTCGTAACGCTAAATCTCGAAAATAGTCTTTAAGTGATTCCAGAGAATAAAGGTGAGAATTGCATGGCGAGCCTTTCTCGCCACGATCCTCCCCTGGTTACCGTGGAACGCTTACATTTTTTTAATTTGAATTTGCTGTAAAAAAATAGTAATTAGTAATTCTAAATTCAACATTAATGATGTAACTAATATTTTTGTAAAAATATAATTTAAAAGAGTGTCCATGGAGTTTCTTGCCTGTTCTTCTCCATAGGTACCTACGCTTTGGAATGGGCAACTACCTTCATATTTTCTGACTGACCAACTTCTTGACAATTCAAAAGTGCCTGTAAATGGTTTAATTGAAATAAATGGTTTGAGTTTGATTTTGAGTCAAGAAAGAGTCGTCTCCACCCATGATAATTTCAACCTGGTTTACTATGTAGAAGTATGTTAAATTTCCACATGAACTTTTACATACATTTTGTTTTTGTACAGTCGCAAACACTAAAATTACTTACATTTTTTTTTCTGTCAATTTAATAAGTACCCATGTTTCCTCCTATTTTATTTTTAGGCATTTCCTTCCGGTTGGCTTTATGAATTAAAATAACTGATAAAATAGAGCTGTTTTGCATTAAAACAAAACAGTTATTATGTTATGAAAAACACACAGCATTGGGTGAAGAAGCAGTCTAAGAATTTGGCCCTCTAATGCTGTAATAATCAGTATAAACGTACCTCTATCATTGCCTTGTTGTCTTTCACCTGGCAGAACCCGTGCCGATCCTTGGTCACAGCTGTCACTTTTAAGTGTCATTCATAGAAGTCTTCAAAACTCAACAGCAAGCACATTTCTCTAATGCTATGTGTTTTTCATAACATAATAACTGTTTTGTTTTAATGCAAAACAGCTCTATTATGTTTCCTTCAAAACACATAGCATTGGGTGAAGACCTGTTTGATATCTGCTGTTGAAAGAGTACCCGAAGGATTTAGACGCTATTTGAATTATTTATTAAATGAAATTAATGAATATTTCTGTCTGTATTCATTAAATGTTCAAACCAAAAATTAACAGTTTTCAATCTATTATTCTAAAAAATTCAAAAATTAACAAATCTTCCATAAAATTTCATAGATTATAGTATTTATATAGGGTGAACATGAAATATAAGGCTATAATGATAATTTCAAATCAATGAGATTTAATCTGAATTAAAATAATAATCTAATAACTAAAGGATAATTGGATCACCCATATCCTCAATTAATATAAAGTACAATTTTTTTTTTGTTTTTTGAGTCTCAAACTTTATAAAGATGTGGGAAACCAAACTCAATGTCTTACACAACAAAGTGAAAATCCCATTGAAACTCAATTTTTTTAGGACCTTTTATATTACTATGGTTAATAGATTAAACCTCTCACGTAAATGAAGTCTCTTCATTTATCAATTAAATTGACTTAAAATATGAATCATTTACAAAAACATATTTAAATATTTTCATTGGGAATTGAAAATTCTCATATGATAAATCTTCGTCCCCCTACACAGAGATGAGAGAGATGCAATCCGAACATACCATTCACTGCCGGTTCCTCTTGCAAATTGATCAAATATTCTATTTCAGCCGTCCTCGTATGCGTCCTTCTTTTGTCTCATCAGTTGGAACATTATAGGCTGATCATTCTAAATACACTCAAGAGTAGTAAAATTAAACTGGAAGAGCCACTGGGCTCAGACTGGGACAGAAGCAATCATTCTGTAAGCCCAGTGGCTCTTCCAGTTTAATTTTATCTGATGAACTAATCACCAGTTAGCCTCCCGAGGGCTACCACAAACCTCTTCTGACTTCATGGAGGCTCCTCTATCATGGTTTGTTTAAAAATCTTTTGAGCAAGTTTAGACACACCTGTTATTGTAAACCAAAATCAACAATGATTATGGTAGCTTTTAAGTAAATTCTTTGATTATCAGTGTCATCTAACCAAATCTTGGGCGCACCGTGCTTACTTGCCCTACTTTTAAAACTTGCGTACTGACAATTTGTGTTGTAAGTATTGTACTCATGTTTGAGCAAATAAATAATTGTTTTACCTTATTCAACATTTTAAAGTTGTGGGATGTCTTACAATATTAGGGTATGTAAATCTCTGCTAACCAAGGAGTAATTTTCTATTACATATGGGTGACTTTCTAAATGGACAAGAAACTGTCTAGATGTCATGCAATCTGCACTATGACATTCACCTCTAAATATGAGCTTTATAAATAATTATTGTGGATCTTATAGGGTAAGGAGCAATTAAACGGCGGTAATACCAGTCTATTTATATATTGTTAAAAGAACAAGATAATAGGTGAACACAACAAAGGTAAAATTATGTGAAGACCGGGTCGGCGCGCGGCCAGAGCGCGCGTACGTGCTCATCGATTGCTAGCTCGCGTAATACTACTGAGAGGGCCGCGCGGATTCCGTGGCACGAACTCTCGCGCCAATGCGGGCAGAGCGTCGACTCTGTTGGGGGGGCTGAGGAGTGCGGGCTTGTGGCGAACGACTATCGCGTAATATACTACGCGCTATAATCTTCAACTACATTTTAGCAAGTCCCTTGCTCATCTACCAAACTCTGTCCCTTCCAACCTGACTGCCCTCCCCCCCCCCCAAACTTTCCAAGGTAGGAGTTGCAGCTTGTCAGGTCTAAGAGGTTCTTACTTAGTTCTTGTATAGGTACTGGCTTTCCGAGACCTCTTTTCTCGAAGTACGGGAACCAGGCACACTGGATCCAGTATGGGGGATTTATAGATAGTACGTCCCTGCCCCATTTCCGAGTTCAAATGACTGAGCACTCGGTTTTAAATTGGGTGAAGTGAAACACCCAGCTAGTCGATGCTGTCACTTCTTAACTAAATGCATCGCAGAAGCTTGCCAAGCCATCATTTGAGTCCTCTGTGATGTAATGTCGAGCGGCCGACTTATCTGACTTTGAAACATGGCCTTCGTGGCCTGGGGCCTCGAGCAACAGGCGCCAATCTGGCTGGTCTGTTCCTAGATAAGCGGTCGGCTAAGCCGTTATAATACCTTTAATCTCCCCGGGAGATAAACCGCTGACAGAGTGATTCTAGTGTTCAGCTAATTTGCTAACTTCGTCTGGCCTGATGCTGCAGCCAGGATTATCGGCATCTAGTCTAAAAACTAATAAATACTTCTTAAAGTGAAATACTTTTGCGAGTTTTTCTTCTGTATAATTATCCTAACAAAGGTTGCCGGTAGTGGCTGGATGAGAGAAGCGGGAAAACAAACTTGGGGAGGTCTACGTCCAGCAGTGAACTGCAATAGGCTGATGATGATTTATAAAAGCCTCAATCGTTGTATTTCACGCAGTGCCTTTTCGTCATGTGGTCTATTTAGCAATTTGGTAGGTTCCAAGTCGCATAATACAATGCCATCCAGCGTCTTTACACGACTAAGCGTAACATAAACTTGGCCCTTAGCAAATTATTTTTTGCCTAAGTCTATTATTAAAGTAACTTGAGCATTTGCTCTCGGAAATTATGATTTGGTAAAATGGAGCTGATAATGAAGACCACAAATGGCCATCGGAACTACTCAACGACAAATATTTCACGGGTTGCATTCGATTACTTTAATATAGCTGCTAAGCAATTTATGCTCATTACAATGCGTACGGTGAAGTGGAGCTGATGGTGACTTCTCAATCAGCTCCAATTCTCCTGGTTCTTACTAGGAGAACTCCTCAACAATTAACGTCCCAGCATCGGGAAAAGCAATATTTTGTAAAAGGTGATAAGCAGTTGACATTAGGCTATTATAACTTAGATAAATTACAAACTGACCCGCTAAAAAGTGAAAAATAAAAACTTCTTTACAAAAAAAAAACAACCGACTTCCAAAAACACTATAAAGTATAAAATAACTTTAATTTCGGAAGTCGCTGGCAAAAAACTAAAATACAAATCCAAAGACACCGACTTCCGAAATTAAAGTTATTTTTTACTTTATAGTGTTTTTGGAAGTCGGTTGTTTTTTTTTTGTAAAAAAGTTTTTATGTAAGTTACGTTCAGGATCACTAGGGATGTATGTACCCTTGTTCGTTTATCCTAAGTTTGCGACAAATGGTCTGTTGTCGGATTGAGCTAGAATATGTACACTCTGAAGACTGGCTCTTTGGCTGATTCTTACTGCGTATATGGCAAACATCTCTCAAGTTAGAGTGCCATTTTTTCTGGTTTGGTCAAGTTCCTGGCAAGAGTAGGATAGAACAGAATATTCTTTATTATGTACACCATAAGTTCTACAAATATAAGTGTAGAATATTTTACATAGGGTGACACAACGGGCGGTCTTATCACTAAAAGCGATATTTTAAAGACTGACCTCCTTTGGATGGATATAGTAGCCTACTAAATCCATCCAAAGGAGATCTAAATTATCGCTTTTAGTGATAAGACCGCCCATTGTGGAGGAAGGCTCCACGGCATGTGTGGACAGGAAGTGGGGTATCCATATATAAAGGAACTGAGCTGTCTAAACAGCCTCTCGCCACCACATTAACTCTTGGCAAACCAGTGGAGCAACCTTTTTTTCATTTGTCTTGGTCTGCTCTTCTCAAATATTTTTTGATGACAAGCATTCCCTTATAAGGAAAGCAAAATTTAGGTTTTTGAACTTGTCTCAGAGAACAAAATCACTTTATTAGAAGCATTGATAATATTATCTTCCTTTCTACCTTGCCTGCAGGCTGCAGGCACGGCCTTGTGATTGGTGTCAGTGTTCCAAAAAAGGCCTACATAATTCTTACTCCTGATTGAGATTTAGAATTAACTTTGGACATTTATTTGTCACCCAAGTTTTGTTAGGCCCAGTTTCCGAGACAGCTTTTGCTAGTGGGCCAGCAAAAAATTATCGAAACTTAATAAAATAGATGTTGCAGTTTAAATTATTACATGCAAATACCACAGGCTTGCAAATTCTCTGCCAATTAGTTGGCTAATGCTGCAATTGTCCAGGGAACTGAAGAAAAGCAAAGACAAAATCAAAGCATTTATTTCAAATATAAAAAGGCACTTTTGAACGTCAAAAAGCACTTTTGAAAGCCAAAAGGGTGTGCTGTCAATTCCCATATTTTTCTTGGTTCTAAAAGACTCTCCGGAGTCGTGGGTGTGAACTATGGCATGAACAGCTACCCTTCATTAATACATAATTACTTCCGTTTAACTTTTTAGTAAAACCAGAGTGTAGACAATAGTGTATGCTGCGATTTTTGTTGCATGCAGAGTTTCAAGTCATCTTCAGACATAGACACGTAAACGTTCTTCTTGAAGTTGACAGCAATGTACTTGTTTGATAACTGCACAGCACATGTTTAGTTTCCTTAGCAATGTTAATTGGTAAAGGTATAGTTCTGTATATATCAAAATCTTCGTTGGCTACAAAGTGGAATGTGTGCTTCGAATAGAAAATAATTTTCAGTAACTCCTGCTTTAACGTTGATCAGCTTGTGAGAAAGGCTCACCACGTAATCCTCACCAAGGCACCTTTATATCTCTGGAATCACTTTATGACTATTTTCGAGATTTGGCATGCATAGCGTTATGACTATTTCTTGACTATTTTTTGGAATTGGATTGTGTGGAGACCTTCACCACACAATCCTCACCAACCATAATGCGACTATTTTTTTTTTACCTTGTTGACTAGTTCTGACTATTTCTTGAAATTTTTTTGGCGTTCTCAAAATTCTATTTCATGAAGTTTTCGAAGGTGAGGATTGGAAAAGGTGAAGGACACCAAGTTACATAATTAATTTTATTTATTTGATAAATTATTGTATTAATAGTTATTGATTGATCTTACTTATCAACACTACATGCACATAATAACAACTAATTGGGAATACAAACAATACACATTCAATATCCTAACACTAAACCAAATAACAAACTGTTACGATCATTTTATTGAATTAATAATTAATTAAATTAATAATTGTATGAGAAGAGACTTGCACCCTCAGAGCAATAGATTGCAAGTTCATTTTATTTGTATGAACTCAGAAAATCGAGACCTCCATAGGCTACATAGATACAATAAAGAAGCTTTTCATGTCGGTCTGTGTGACCCCTTACCTGTCAAGCAATGCCTGTCAATGCCTCACGGATTGTATATTTTTATAGTCACAATTCGAGTGCAACCTTAGAAACACTAGACATCTGTACGATCTCTGTCAGATCAAATAACTGTCTTGTTCTACCCTAAAGGTAATACTTTTGCTTCAAAATAGGATGAGCATTTAGAAGTGTTGTAGTATTGATAGACTAAACATTGGTCTATCAAGAATAATTATAGTATAGAGGTATTTGCTGTGTACTTGTGCAGGGTGCTATCTGCGACTTCTGCGAGGCGTGGGTGTGCCATGGACGCAAGTGCCTGACGGCGCACGCGTGCACCTGCCCGCTCATGGACGCCGTGTGCCTGGAGTGCGAGAGAGGTACAGTCAGCTTCAGAGAAAGGGTACCCCCTTTGGTATTGACATCAAACCTATTTAAGTTTTTTGTAATGTAACGTAAATGGCGTGTTGGTCTAATGGTTAACACTGCGGCTTAGCAATCGATGGTCATGAGTTCAAATCCGCGGATGAGAAGAGTTTTTTCTTTATTTTATTTATTTATTTACGCTTTTTTTTAGTTTCTTTAATAGGTGATTTTCGTTAATTATTATTTAAGAAATCAAATGGAGGTTTGTAATATAAGCTAGGCAATTTTCATAAACAATATTCATTTATTTTTCTAATTACTTTCTAAGACTTCATGGAATCCACTTCCTGGATAAGTATACAGTTTTCTGTGTTAAATTGGGGTTATTTACTTAGAATATTAACTAAACACAAAATACCCTGGATGAGCCTAGTTAGAACGTTTAACATTAGATAACGGTTCGTTTATATGTAGATATATCTAGAAACATAACTACAGTAATATTTATTTATTTAAAGTTGTGAAAACATTATTTTTTTATACTCTGTATGATCTTATCGGAAAAAAGCCTGGTTATAAAATGAAATGTTGTCATTTGTGTCTGTGAATTACAGAGAAAGAACCAACATGCTAAACTATAACAGTATAGCAATATACATCTTTCTCTTTTATCACATTTTCTGATAACCCTTGTTTAACACAACATTAGAAAAATATGTTGAGGTCAGATGGTGCATCGTTAACACATTACAAGACTACTTGTAAACAAGAGTAACTGGATTGATAATAATAAAGGTTGTTTGTTTTTGATTAACTACGAGATGATGATCCCACAAATATTGGGAATTAATAACATTTGCTCGTATATGTTCCAATGCAATTTTATCACATAAGTTATACAATCAATCTGCCGAGCGATGGCCGTCACTGTGTATCAGTCTTCTTGAAGTCAGCACTTGAACGCGTAGTGTTGAAGGGTGCCACTGACTGAACTTTCACTATATTACGTTGTCGCTCCGATTCATTAGTGTAAGCAATTGGGCAAGGGTCTTGGCGATCACATTTCACATCACCCGTCGCTTGATACCTTTGTATCCATCTACGAACTGTTTTTCTATGTAATGAAAATAATAATATTAGAAATACATAAAAAAATCAAACCTGTAAGTAATAATGCAACATGATTGCAACAATAAATAGGTAATATGTGTAAGTATAGGTCTACCAGAATCTCATGGCAAAAAAAACAAAATAACTTTGTGGTTTTCATACATTTGACATTGCCAATGTTGTCAAATGTATGATTTTTTTTTGTTTTGTTTTTTGCCATGATATTCTGGTAGACCTATAGTAACGTAAATCTTACCGTTATGCCCATTTCTCGTGCTATTTTCTTTATGCTTTGTTCCTGTTCCCAGAGAACAACAGTTTTAGCTTTTAAAAAAGTTGTTAATCGAACCATACCATCGGTTGATAAAATCAACTTGTCAAAAACTTAATAAATTTGATAATATTACGACGAAGATAATTACACACAAGCGGATCGGCACAAAAACGAAACCATTTGAAAAGTAATTATACCCTCAATCACAGTTTAGTAAATAAGGCGAAGAAGTATTCTAAATTCAACCTTAACTTGCAGTTCATACAGCAGTTAAGTTTCTGAAGTAAAATGACGGTAGCGCAACAATCGGAATCAACACATTCTATTCAACCAAACAAGAAATCTGTGCTAATTTCAACCTTATATTTTAGTCAGTTGAGGAGTTGCGTATTGCATTTTGTAAAATATGACAGTAAGGTGCTAGTATTAAATATAACACGGATGTTGAAATTTAAACCTTAATATCTAGAAGATTAGACCGTTAATAACCTTGTTTGATAAAAGGAGTAATTATATTCCAATTTTCATTGAGGTTGATAACTGAGCCAATAGCCTAGTTGTATAAGGCACGGTCTAGATGATCGGCTGGCGCCTGGTGATGCGGGTTCGTATTTTAATCGCACGCAAAGTGTCTTTTTGTAAGTTATTCTTGGTATACGGTTCGAAATTACTTTTAAGAAATTAAAAAATAAGGCCCCTACCAAAAGGTAGTTTCGTATGGAGATTTTGGGCAAGAAACTCCATACTTAGTTACTCTTTTAAAATGTTTTACAATATTTTGTGTGCATTCATTATAATTATTTGAAAACGATGCACCTTGATTAAAATGCTATAAGTACTATACTACACTACAATAGGTACAAAAGATTAAAAAATAGGCAATACAGATAAAACTAAACACAATAGTTACTTTAATACTAAGTAACTGTCAGATTAGCTGTAAGTTTTCCAAAAAATAATAAAATAAAATAAAAATGAAAATAGCTCAGTAAATCCGTTTATCCATCCTAGGTTGGATACGCGAAAGCCCGTGTCCAAAAATACACGCTAGGGCTAGTTGGATAAACGAAATTCATAAGCTTAGTGTGAACTCTCGGACATGCGTTACCGCATGTCCACCATGAGGTGGATATTTGGAAATAAATATCCACCTTACTATATTACCTATTGCTAATTAACAGCCTAGCTTTTTATAATAAATGGCGCCGTTCAACTAGAGTTTGGCCAACGAAAGCTGACAACCTACCTTAGTTATTAAGTATTGGCAGGACAGCCGAGCTACCTTAGTTATTAAGAATTGGCAGGACAGCCGAGCTACCTTAATTATTAGGTTTTGGCAGGACAGCCGAGCTACCGTAGTTATTAGGTATTGGCAGGACAGCCGAGCTACCGTAGTTATTAGTATTGGCAGGACAGCCGAGCTACCTTAGTTATTAAGTATTGGCAGGACAGCCGAGCTACCTTAGTTATTAGTTTTGGCAGGACAGCCGAGCTACCTTAGTTATTAGGTATTAACAGGACAGCCGAGCTACCTTAGTTATTAGGTATTGGCAGGACAGCCGAGCTACCTTAGTTATTAGGTATTGGCAGGATAGCCGAGCGACCTTAGTTATTAGTATTGGCAGGACAGCCGAGCTATCTTAGTTATTAGGTATTGGCAGGACAGCCGAGCTACCTTAGTTATTAGGTATTAACAGGACAGCCGAGCTACCTTAGTTATTAGGTATTGGCAGGACAGCCGAGCTACTTTAGTTATTAGGTATTGGCAGGATAGCCGAGCGACCTTAGTTATTAGTATTGGCAGGCCAGCCGACCTACCTTAGTTATTAGGTATTGGCAGGATAGCCGAGCTACCTTAGTTTTTAGGTATTTGGCAGGATAGACTGGCGGAGAGACCGATTGTTGCGAAAGTCGACTGTCGAGCTCAGACAGTCTTGGAAAACGCTCAGTACCAATACACGTGTTTGTTTTCGATGCACGTGTGTGTTTCGGTTGTTAACTGCTTGTTTATTAAGTTACTTTAAGTTCAAATTATCTTTTCGTTCGAGTATCCACTGCAGGGCTCACATGTCATACCTATCTAAACTATGTCGGATCGTGAAGAGACCCGATGTTTCGCATCACGGTCACCCAGTGATGCGACATATTATAAACTGGAAACAGTTTTAATTTATTTAGACTCTAGATTGTCAAGCATTCTTATCTTACTATATCACCAAAATATAAATCGCATCTCGGGCAAAATCCTAGACGTGGAAATGTTAATAAATATCATATATATAGACAAATATCTTATGTTTTTGTGAAACCTGGTTAAAACCGGATAGAACATTGTTTAATGTAAATCATTTTTCAATTGCCAGTGCGTACAACAAACGGGTCCTCAATAGGGGGTGGTACTTTGATGTTATGTAACAGTTGTTTTAGATATAAAGAAAGGAAGGATATCACTGCTTGCTCTGTTGATCGCTTAAGTGAGGGAGCATGTGCGGCCTGCAGAGGTTGAAGGACATACTTTCTTATGTGTTTATAGATCTGAGAATAGTAAGTTTAAAGATAGTAAATTAGTTTTTGTTTGTGGTGACCTAAATATTGATCTATAAGTTAATTCACCAGAAAAATGTAAGCTAATCTCATTTCATGTCTTTGGTTCCGCATTTTCGTTTTTTGACACCGATAGGTATCTGAAATTAAAGTTATTTTTCACTTTGTAGGTTTTTTTTGTAAGACGGTTGTTTCTTTTTTTGTAAAAACTTTTTATTTTTACAAGCTTTTATTTAGCTTGCACTGTTCGTGTGTATGTAAGTTTTCCGTCTTTGCAAACCATTTTTCGACCATTTGTTGGTATCCGATTGAGCTGAAATTTTGCATACACCTTTAGTTCTGGTAACAATGCAATGTGCAATACTCAATATTGTAATAATTTCAATATGGCCGCCGCTCCAATATGGCGGATTACATTTTTTTTTCAACCCCCATAATATGGGGGTCAAATGAAAGGGCTTGAAGAGTAGAAAACGATAAAGTTAATAACATCACACTAAATTCAATATGGCCGCCGCTCCAAAATGGCGGATTTTTTTTTTCAATTCCTTTAATATGATATCAAATGAAAGGGATTGAAGAGTAGAAAACGATAAAGTTAGTAAAATTACACTTCTGTGACTGAGGGTCTGGTGAATGGGGCAATGGGGATCGTATCGAAGTTTAAGTGGCCTGCCCTTCGCCGCGATCAAATTGAATTTGGCGAGTTAGGTAACTCGCCGATTCAGTTTTTATAAAATTTGACGATAGTACTATCGGCATAAATGTGAAAGACAGTGAGGGGTTAGTCGCCATAGCGCCTGTGTCAGCAACTTAACAGGCAACTAAAGGCTATGGGGATGTGGAAAGACGGATGCTGCCGCTTATACTTAGTTGGGCTGTAACGGTGCATAAACTCCAGGGCACCACCTTAAACAAAGCCGTAATAGACTTAGGCAAGAAAAATTTTGCTAAGGGCCAAGTTTATGTTGCGCTTAGTCGTGTAAAGTCGCTGGATGGTGTTGTATTATGCGACTTGGAACCTACCAAATTGCTAAATAGACCACATGACGAAAAGGCATTGCGTGAATAGCAACGATTGAGGTTTTTATAAATCATCATCAGCCTATTGCAGTTCACTGCTGGACGTAGACCTCCCCAAGTTTGCGCCAACGTTGACGGTCCTCCGGTTCTCTCATCCAGCCACTACCCGCAACCTTTGTTAGGATAATTATACAGAAGAAAAACTCGCAAAAGTATTTCACTTTAAGAAGTATTTATTAGTTTTTAGACTAGATGCTGAAAATCCTGTCTGCAGCATCAGGCCAGACTTATGTCAAAATTGCATTGAACTTAAAATTTAGTTCTGTTTAAAATGAGCCCAAACACGACTACGGTGCTGTAATTTCAAGGTTTGTACTTTTTCTGATGCTCCTGGCTTCAGCATCAGGTCTCTATGTACTTCGGTGTTCCTCATTAACAGTACGTTTATCCACACATCGAGCACTTTTCGATGAGCCTAAACACGATATATCTGCTGTTAGTTGTCGAGGAGTTAGGTACTCTGCAGACTATCCTGACTGCAGCATCAGGTCATAACTTGATGATCATGAGACCAAATGTGGCAAATGCCCTATTAAACATCAAAACAATTTACTAAAACAGTCCTTGCCTGTTCGAGTAACTTCTTACTGTTAAGGAGTTGTACCTTCCATCATCAGCCCAGCTACCTGAGATGGTGACAACCATACGCAAATACACAAGATACTTCATAAAATATGCGAAAAACAATAAGTGAGCCTATAAAATTTGAAGGTTGCCCTCGATTTCTCTACGGTCCCATCATCAGATCCTAACTTGGTGACAGTGGGACCTCCTCAGAACTATCTACTTTCGAACAAAAAAAGAATTTTGAAAATCCGTCGACAATTGGCGGAGGATTCGATGAACAAACATACAAAAAAAAAACATACAAACATCCGAACATAGTACCTCCTCCTTTTTGTGAAGTCGGTAAAAATATAAGATTAAAGACTACGTTGAAGACAAGGTAGTTTGGCAATAATTCCTTCTGCACAGGTGGCTTCCCTGGCACCTCATAAACGGCATAACTATGTAAATGTCTATTAACTGCTCTCAAATTACGATGTTTCTTTTTTTTTATTTATTTTTTACTTACCTACTTTTTTGAAATAATCTTTTTATTATTTGACATTATATACCGACAATTCTAATTTCAACTCTTTATTAGTGGCTCTAATGGCAGTCATATCATTTGGTTTTAATAGATTTTTATATTCTATTTATCCTTTTGATAGATTATTTTTAATTTTGTAAATTTGAGGACTTTGTAGGCCTTGTAGACTTTAGCTAGATCTGTAGACCATTTTTAGGGTTCCGTACCCAAAGGGTAAAAACGGGACCCTATTACTAAGACTTCGCTGTCTGTCCGTCCGTCTGTCTGTCACCAGGCTGTATCTCAAGAACCGCGATAGCTAGACAGTTGAAATTTTCACAAATTATGTATTTCTGTTGCCGCTATAACAACAAATACTAAAAACAAAATAAAATAAATATTTAAGGGGGGCTCCCATACAACAAACGTGTTTTGTTTCGGCGATTTTGCCTTATGGTACGGAACCCTTCGTGTGCGAGTCCGACTAAGTGCGCATTTTTTATTTTATCAAGTAGGTACCTGATACTTGTTGACAGGCCTATGCTGCCCTGCCATACCTACTGTATTTTGAAAACATTGTAAAAGCCAATTATTTTTAAAAGAGTAACCATGGAGTTTCTGGCCGGCTCTTCTCCATAGGAACGACCAATTGGAACCGTGCACCTAGCTTCTGACGTTTCATAAGTGCCCATGTAGGTTTGGTAGGATCTTAGATATAATCCTCTAATTTGTAATATGCTTGTTTGTAAAGTGTACTTTTAATATGAGTTTTAACAGTAGTAGTAGTAGCATCCCGTCAGCTCCTCTCGTGTGTTCCGCAGGTGTGTGGGAGCACGGCGGCCGCGTGTTCCGCTGCTGCTTCTGCCAGGGCTTCCTGTGCGAGGACGACCAGTTCGAGCACCAGGCCTCCTGCCAGGTGTTGGAGTCCGAGACCTACAAGTGTAAGTAGCAGCACACTGCGACAGTGCCGGCTGTGTGCTCAACTGTTACATTTATTCACGCTGACACAATCACTGTGTGAGCAACCATCTAACTAATCTGTTGTTGTGCGACAAGCATTCATTTGAGACAGATGTGGATCATCATCTGCCTACCTTTCCAACTATGTTGGGGTCGGCCTATTCATTTACATAATTTCAAAATGTTAAAGTCGTGTCTTATTCTTCTAATGTGCGCTTTTATAATTTCAAACGTGACGGTATTATCGTCCAAAACATCTGTATACATACACACATCATAAGTGTCTAGGGATCAAGCATTTTTATGCGGATTTCTTGAGATTGAGATGTGGCTTTGTAATAAATTTATGATTTTATAAATTTATATGGATCCTTTTTGGTGCATTTCATAATTTGAATCAGGAACTGTGAATCAAATTCGAGTAAAAGATGAAAATCAGCTGTCAATATTTTCCCTATAAAAACATACAACGCATTGAAGACATTATTAGTGCTACTGTTTCCCTACTACTGATTAAAACCAACGTTATTATGGAGCGGCGACGTCATTTAAGCAGGGAAGAAATGCTCAGAGCCGTGGGAATGATAGAAGCTGGTTCCCGGCAACGTACTGTGGCTTTAGCTCTGAATACAAGTCAGAGTGTTATCAGTCGACTTTGGACACGTTACCGAAGCACTGGTACCGTGGCTGAGCGCCATGGAGGACGGTATCGCTGCACCACACGGAGACAAGACCGATACATTCAAATCTTAACTCGAAGAGCTCCAACAATAACCGCCATGATGTTAGCCGTGAGGCTTCATCACTCTTCAGGGAACTTAATTAGCGACCAAACAGTCAGAAACCGCTTGCATGAAGTGAACCTTCATTCCCGAAGACCGCTACGGGTACCACCTATAGCAATGCACAATCGTAGGATTCGATATCAATGGGCTCTTGAACACAGAAATTGGGCAGAAGAACAATGGCGTTTCGTGTGCTTTTCTGATGAGTCTCGTTTTGGTATGAGACCGGATACAAGACGTATACGACACTGGAGAACCCCTGGACGCCAACAGCGATTAAAATCCTGCCAGGAAGTCCATCCTTATAGTGGTGGAACCATCATGGTATGGGCGGGTATTTGGATCGGCGGAAGAACTGAGTTGATTTGGATCAGAGGCAACCTCAACGCTCAAATTTATGCTGAGACGATTGTATCAGACGTCATCGTTCCTCTACAAGTGCAAATCGGTCCCTTATTTCAGTTAATGCATGATAATGCACGACCGCACACCGCGAGAGTTGTAAGACAGACTCTCGCCGCAGCTAACATCAATGTCCTGCCCTGGCCTGCTCAGTCGCCAGACTTGAACCCGATTGAGCATGCATGGGATATGCTACAGAGAAGAGCTCTGCCGAATATGGAGGGTATCCAGTCGCAAGAAGACCTTTTTAGGGTTCCGTAGCCAAATGGCAAAAACGGAACCCTTATAGATTCGTCATGTCTGTCTGTCTGTCTGTCTGTCTGTCCGTCTGTCTGTCTGTCTGTCTGTCTGTCTGTCCGTCCGTATGTCACAGCCACTTTTCTCCGAAACTATAAGAACTATACTGTTGAAACTTGGTAAGTAGATGTATTCTGTGAACCGCATTAAGATTTTCACACAAAAATAGAAAAAAAACAATAAATTTTAGGGTTCCCCATACTTAGAACCGAAACTCAAAATTTTTTTTTTCATCAAACCCATACGTGTGGGGTATCTATGGGTAGGTCTTCAAAAATGATATTGAGGTTTCTAATATAATTTTTTTCTAAACTGAATAGTTTGCGCGAGAGACACTTCCAAAGTGGTAAAATGTGTGTCCCCCCCCCTGTAACTTCTAAAATAAGAGAATGATAAAACTAAAAAAAATATATGATGTACATTACCATGTAAACTACCACCGAAAATTGGTTTGAACGAGATCTAGTAAGTAGTTTTTTTTTAATACGTCATAAATCGTAAACCACAATTTACCATTCATTGAATCAACTCAAAAATAAAAAAAACATTTAATTTCATAAACATAAACCTTATGCATAAACCCGGATGTTACGGAACCCTCGGTGCGCGAGTCCGACTCGCTCTTGCCCGGTTTTAATTATTTTGTTGTTGCAACGAACATGGGCGGCCATTCCACAGCGTGATTTGGATGAACTCATTTTGAGTATGCCAAACCGATGTTCTTGTGTTGTTAGTGTTCGCGGTAGAAACACGGATTATTAATTGTTTAAGTTACCCAATAAAATTTTAAAGAAAACTGTTATTTCAGTCTTTTTTTCGAACTTTTGTGTTAGTGGTTCAAATGTCAAAAATCCCTTTATTAGGAAAATGGCAAATTTCTTTATTAATGCAAAGGTGACTTGGTTTATCGTTACTGTGACAAACGAAAACACTTTATTTGATGAATCCTTAAAGAAAATTTTAATTAATATCAATCAGGAGAAAAGTTATTGCAAAAATATATGTTGATCCCTAGACACTTTTGATGTGTGTATATGCACGGTCGTTATTGCGTTATCGTGAACGGAAATTTAAAAGCGTCTTCATATATTTCCGTACATTTTCCTTCCCTGTGTTATCGTGATGCCGTGTCTCGTCTCGCCTCGCAGGCCAGTCGTGCAACCGCCTGGGGCAGTACTCGTGCCTGCGCTGCAAGACGTGCTTCTGCGAGGAGCACGTGCGGCGGCGCGGCGTGCGCTGCGACCGGCGCGCGGCCCCGCCCTGCCCGCGCTGCGCCTACCCCACGCACGTCACGGCCGACCTCAGCATGTCCACGCGCTCGCACCGCTACGGCCGCCAGGGCGCCGCGCTCGCCGACGACGACGACTACGCCGACACAGACACCAGCTACGGAGACGCAGGTGAGGACAGCTGTCACTGTCGCGCGGCGCCTACCCCACGCACGTCACGGCCGACCTCAGCATGTCCACGCGCTCGCACCGCTACGGCCGCCAGGGCGCCGCGCTCGCCGACGACGACGACTACGCCGACACAGACACCAGCTACGGAGACGCAGGTGAGGACAGCTGTCACTGTCGCGCGGCGCCTACCCCACGCACGTCACGGCCGACCTCAGCATGTCCACGCGCTCGCACCGCTACGGCCGCCAGGGCGCCGCGCTCGCCGACGACGACGACTACGCCGACACAGACACCAGCTACGGAGACGCAGGTGAGGACAGCTGTCACTGTCGCGCGGCGCCTACCCCACGCACGTCACGGCCGACCTCAGCATGTCCACGCGCTCGCACCGCTACGGCCGCCAGGGCGCCGCGCTCGCCGACGACGACGACTACGCCGACACAGACACCAGCTACGGAGACGCAGGTGAGGACAGCTGTCACTGTCGCGCGGCGCCTACCCCACGCACGTCACGGCCGACCTCAGCATGTCCACGCGCTCGCACCGCTACGGCCGCCAGGGCGCCGCGCTCGCCGACGACGACGACTACGCCGACACAGACACCAGCTACGGAGACGCAGGTGAGGACAGCTGTCACTGTCGCGCGGCGCCTACCCCACGCACGTCACGGCCGACCTCAGCATGTCCACGCGCTCGCACCGCTACGGCCGCCAGGGCGCCGCGCTCGCCGACGACGACGACTACGCCGACACAGACACCAGCTACGGAGACGCAGGTGAGGACAGCTGTCACTGTCGCGCGGCGCCTACCCCACGCACGTCACGGCCGACCTCAGCATGTCCACGCGCTCGCACCGCTACGGCCGCCAGGGCGCCGCGCTCGCCGACGACGACGACTACGCCGACACAGACACCAGCTACGGAGACGCAGGTGAGGACAGCTGTCACTGTCGCGCGGCGCCTACCCCACGCACGTCACGGCCGACCTCAGCATGTCCACGCGCTCGCACCGCTACGGCCGCCAGGGCGCCGCGCTCGCCGACGACGACGACTACGCCGACACAGACACCAGCTACGGAGACGCAGGTGAGGACAGCTGTCACTGTCGCGCGGCGCCTACCCCACGCACGTCACGGCCGACCTCAGCATGTCCACGCGCTCGCACCGCTACGGCCGCCAGGGCGCCGCGCTCGCCGACGACGACGACTACGCCGACACAGACACCAGCTACGGAGACGCAGGTGAGGACAGCTGTCACTGTCGCGCGGCGCCTACCCCACGCACGTCACGGCCGACCTCAGCATGTCCACGCGCTCGCACCGCTACGGCCGCCAGGGCGCCGCGCTCGCCGACGACGACGACTACGCCGACACAGACACCAGCTACGGAGACGCAGGTGAGGACAGCTGTCACTGTCGCGCGGCGCCTACCCCACGCACGTCACGGCCGACCTCAGCATGTCCACGCGCTCGCACCGCTACGGCCGCCAGGGCGCCGCGCTCGCCGACGACGACGACTACGCCGACACAGACACCAGCTACGGAGACGCAGGTGAGGACAGCTGTCACTGTCGCGCGGCGCCTACCCCACGCACGTCACGGCCGACCTCAGCATGTCCACGCGCTCGCACCGCTACGGCCGCCAGGGCGCCGCGCTCGCCGACGACGACGACTACGCCGACACAGACACCAGCTACGGAGACGCAGGTGAGGACAGCTGTCACTGTCGCGCGGCGCCTACCCCACGCACGTCACGGCCGACCTCAGCATGTCCACGCGCTCGCACCGCTACGGCCGCCAGGGCGCCGCGCTCGCCGACGACGACGACTACGCCGACACAGACACCAGCTACGGAGACGCAGGTGAGGACAGCTGTCACTGTCGCGCGGCGCCTACCCCACGCACGTCACGGCCGACCTCAGCATGTCCACGCGCTCGCACCGCTACGGCCGCCAGGGCGCCGCGCTCGCCGACGACGACGACTACGCCGACACAGACACCAGCTACGGAGACGCAGGTGAGGACAGCTGTCACTGTCGCGCGGCGCCTACCCCACGCACGTCACGGCCGACCTCAGCATGTCCACGCGCTCGCACCGCTACGGCCGCCAGGGCGCCGCGCTCGCCGACGACGACGACTACGCCGACACAGACACCAGCTACGGAGACGCAGGTGAGGACAGCTGTCACTGTCGCGCGGCGCCTACCCCACGCACGTCACGGCCGACCTCAGCATGTCCACGCGCTCGCACCGCTACGGCCGCCAGGGCGCCGCGCTCGCCGACGACGACGACTACGCCGACACAGACACCAGCTACGGAGACGCAGGTGAGGACAGCTGTCACTGTCGCGCGGCGCCTACCCCACGCACGTCACGGCCGACCTCAGCATGTCCACGCGCTCGCACCGCTACGGCCGCCAGGGCGCCGCGCTCGCCGACGACGACGACTACGCCGACACAGACACCAGCTACGGAGACGCAGGTGAGGACAGCTGTCACTGTCGCGCGGCGCCTACCCCACGCACGTCACGGCCGACCTCAGCATGTCCACGCGCTCGCACCGCTACGGCCGCCAGGGCGCCGCGCTCGCCGACGACGACGACTACGCCGACACAGACACCAGCTACGGAGACGCAGGTGAGGACAGCTGTCACTGTCGCGCGGCGCCTACCCCACGCACGTCACGGCCGACCTCAGCATGTCCACGCGCTCGCACCGCTACGGCCGCCAGGGCGCCGCGCTCGCCGACGACGACGACTACGCCGACACAGACACCAGCTACGGAGACGCAGGTGAGGACAGCTGTCACTGTCGCGCGGCGCCTACCCCACGCACGTCACGGCCGACCTCAGCATGTCCACGCGCTCGCACCGCTACGGCCGCCAGGGCGCCGCGCTCGCCGACGACGACGACTACGCCGACACAGACACCAGCTACGGAGACGCAGGTGAGGACAGCTGTCACTGTCGCGCGGCGCCTACCCCACGCACGTCACGGCCGACCTCAGCATGTCCACGCGCTCGCACCGCTACGGCCGCCAGGGCGCCGCGCTCGCCGACGACGACGACTACGCCGACACAGACACCAGCTACGGAGACGCAGGTGAGGACAGCTGTCACTGTCGCGCGGCGCCTACCCCACGCACGTCACGGCCGACCTCAGCATGTCCACGCGCTCGCACCGCTACGGCCGCCAGGGCGCCGCGCTCGCCGACGACGACGACTACGCCGACACAGACACCAGCTACGGAGACGCAGGTGAGGACAGCTGTCACTGTCGCGCGGCGCCTACCCCACGCACGTCACGGCCGACCTCAGCATGTCCACGCGCTCGCACCGCTACGGCCGCCAGGGCGCCGCGCTCGCCGACGACGACGACTACGCCGACACAGACACCAGCTACGGAGACGCAGGTGAGGACAGCTGTCACTGTCGCGCGGCGCCTACCCCACGC
Organism: Mesoligia furuncula; assembly: GCA_916614155.1. Taxonomy (NCBI): domain Eukaryota; kingdom Metazoa; phylum Arthropoda; class Insecta; order Lepidoptera; family Noctuidae; genus Mesoligia; species Mesoligia furuncula. Next base: position 36,694,539 of record OU744791.1, read on the forward strand.
ACGTCACGGCCGACCTCAGCATGTCCACGCGCTCGCACCGCTACGGCCGCCAGGGCGCCGCGCTCGCCGACGACGACGACTACGCCGACACAGACACCAGCTACGGAGACGCAGGTGAGGACAGCTGTCACTGTCGCGCGGCGCCTACCCCACGCACGTCACGGCCGACCTCAGCATGTCCACGCGCTCGCACCGCTACGGCCGCCAGGGCGCCGCGCTCGCCGACGACGACGACTACGCCGACACAGACACCAGCTACGGAGACGCAGGTGAGGACAGCTGTCACTGTCGCGCGGCGCCTACCCCACGCACGTCACGGCCGACCTCAGCATGTCCACGCGCTCGCACCGCTACGGCCGCCAGGGCGCCGCGCTCGCCGACGACGACGACTACGCCGACACAGACACCAGCTACGGAGACGCAGGTGAGGACAGCTGTCACTGTCGCGCGGCGCCTACCCCACGCACGTCACGGCCGGCCTCCGGCTGAATGTAAAGGAAACTATACGTTATTAACCGTCTGCTCATCGGTAGTTACCGGCAACATGTCAAGTGATATGGAGCGCGTGGCTGCGTGTGCGGCCGCTGTGGTTTTATTCAGTGGTCAACATTTGATGAACAAACCAAAAACAAAATAAAAGAAACGCGCCCGTGCAGGCCGCGGCGGGCGCCCTCGGGCAGTGCCTTTGATCTTACCGACTCCTGGCGTATCAGGCGGCCTGTCGGCCTGGCTTGGCGCGATCTGGCCAGTGGCCTATAAGAAAGCGGAAGTAGTAAGTAATAATACGAGGTGTCACAAGTAACTTTTTTTTAGTTCCTAGTTCCTGTTAAAATGCAGCAATGCTAAGACTTTTTTGAGTAGAGTTCATCGATAAAAAAATCCTTCCTTGTTCTAACATCTTGTTTTTAGTTCTACCATTTTCTTCTTTGTCTTTACATAATATAAAACAAAGTCGCTCCCGCTGTCTGTATGCTTAGATCTTTTAAACTACGCAACGGATTTTAATACAATTTACAGCAATAGATAGAGTGATTCAAGAGGAAGGTTCAGGTGATGTCGTAAGAAACATATTTTTGTGATTATGCGCTTACATTACATTGCAAACGGTTCCTAAACCTTACGAGATAGATAAAATTAATGTACTACGGCATTGTATATCTTAAAACGATCGATAGAAAGGTCCGCGATGATATATGCTAATCTCCTAAGAATAACCCACAGTAACCATTGTACGGTGAAACCATACACTAATAAATGCACTAATGCTTATTCGTGCATTTTTACCTCAGTTCGCTAATTGATATTAGTCGAGCATTCAGTACACGATTAACGGTCATCGCGTGTGCTCCCTCGCTCCTTTGTATTACCAAACCTTTGGTCCGGATATTATATTTAATTTGACCTTATAAGCAGCAGTATCATTTAGCCATCCTACTAGCTTCTACAACCATTTTTATCTTACAAAAAGTTATGGGTTATTTACCAAGTATTTTAAACAATACAGTATTAAGTATTCCTTATCCAATTAAATAAATTAGATACGTTGTGCATTTCATTTAGATCAAAATTGCCCTTTACAGCATATCGTTAAAATGCAATTTTGTTCATAATGAAACACTTGTGATGAATAACGTATTTATTTGGATAAGGATTAATATCATGTTTATAAAATCACCTTCGCAAATAATGCATTATTTTAGAACAAATTTGATTACCATAAAAAAGGTTATAGTGAGTCAACATTAAAAGATAGAACTTTTAAAGGGGAACAATTCCGTCATACATTATTTTTGCGTAACTTTAACCGTTTACGCAGCGCAGCGTACGCAACGGAACCCCTCAAAAGGAATATTTTTTCCCGTTTTGCAACATTTTTCATTGATGCTCCGCTCTGATTGGTCTTAGCGTGATGTTATATAGCCTGTAGCCTTCCTCGGTAAATGGACTATCCAACACAAAAAATTTTTTTCTATTCGAACCAGTAGTTCCTGCGATTAGCGCGTTCAACCAAACAAACAAATAAACTCTTCAGCTTTATAATATTAGTATAGATGATTTTTGGGAGCCAGCGAGCGGTATAAGTTGGCTCTACTGACACTCCACGACACGAAGCCATGTTCATATTTACGTGTGCTATGTTGCAGGCTACGCGGGCGCCGAGGGCGGCGACTACTCGTCCTACTCGGAGTCGGACGACTCGGACGACGACGACGAGTCCTCCTCGGAGGAGGAGGACGCCGGGCCCGCCCCCGCCGGCCCGGCCGCGCCGCCCGCTAAGGACGCGTGAGCGGCGCGCCTACTCGCGAGCCCTCCGATACTGTTTACTCGCCAGTTCACATTATAATCTTTCTCTTTACTAAACTATTGCATTTCATTTATCGAAACGTAAATTGATCTAAATGCTACGAGCTGAGGCTCCTGCAAAGGTAACTTCCCGCGGCTGCCAACCAAAAAGTGTGGTAACTTTACCCAAAAGTGCCAATAAATTAAAGCATTTTTTTTTCCTTTTTGAATGAGAACTCCTATAGTCTGTTCCCAAAGTATGTGATGAAAGTGTGAGCAAACCCTGTTCAGATTAAATTCTTACACAATCACTCAATAAAGGAAATTACTAACACATTCAGCTGGATTAAGAAGTTAATCTGGGATGCCTTCTTGACACCTGTCAGTTTCATACAATTGAATACGTGTTTTGCGAATTTGATCTTTATTAGCTACTAGAATTGTCGCACTGATAGGTGTCAAGAACGCACTCTCTCGACGGCCGGACTGTACTTGAAGAAAATGGTTTGAGTGTAAAGAAACGCAAGCAAGCCAAGGTACGCGATTAGTCGGTTAGGTAAACGAAACAGTTAATTAAATATGTTGAAAGTGTGAGGCTTGCGTTCGCGGGAGTGTGCGATATCGGCGTGCGAGTACTCAAGACAAAGAGATTTAAGATAGGTACACTCAAGACCAACTCCCGTCGGAGAGCGCGCGACACAGAGAAGTTTTTGGCGCGCGCAAAGCGCGGGTGAAACGTTTGCCAAGCACTCTCTATGGGTGCGCTCTATGGCTTTTGGTGTGGTAACAAGACTACGTTATCTCACATTTTTTTTATTAATGTGCTTATTTATTTTGAAAGAAAAATGGTCGCAGTGGCGAGGTCTCAATTAATGATTTATTTTTATTAAAATTATTTCCGTAGGTACGTAACAACTTGCTTTCTTTAACTATTTCTTGGGTCCCTCTGGAGCGCGTCAGCGAAATAAAAGATCTTGGACTGACCTTAGACGCGAATATGACCTTTAATCAGCACATTAATAATATCTGTGACTAAGCCTTTCGCCCGTGCCGCCGTTTTCACCCGTTTCAGCCCCTCAGGTCAGGAACCGGAAGTTGACATACAGATACATTTGCTGCTATAGTTGACATAAAGGAGCAAATCTATGTTTAATGTGTGTATGAAGTTTTTTAGTTGAATGTTGTGTTGTTGGCTTACCTAATTGCTACGCTCTTTGGTGTTTGCTGTAAATGCAGCAAGCAACTTAAATAAATTTCGTCAAGACTATGAGGTATCCTTTCTAGGTCCTTTTTAAAGCTGAAGCCTTTTATGGGAGATTCATAAACAGGCAATAGGTACTCCCAAGAACTAAGTTTTTTTGCATTACCTACTACAACTTGCTTTTAGCGGCCGTTGTGCCCAACTTTATACCAACCACATCCGACGAATAAATGTCTTTGTCTTTACAGGTACTTACTTGTTGTGTGACATGTGAAAATAAAAAAGGTGTTTGTGTGTTTATGTTATCATAATAGATCAGTGCTAGCATTAACAACTCCTGAAGTTTTTCAGTGAGGAAGATCTGCCTCGAGTTGGATTTCAACTCCGATTAGGTTATCCCTGTCTTAGGTAGGCATGTATGCTTCTAGTCTTAAAAAAAAATAAGAAGTTTATTTTGACGTGAATACGTCTTTAAAATTGCTTCCATAGTGGGAGGCAAATCAAAAAACCAATGATATAACAAAATCGGGGGATACAGTTTGGTGTTGCAGCTTTAGGTATATTATTATCCTATCATCTCCATCCTAAATTCAATTACACCATTGGATAGCTAAAGGATCTAAGAATTCTGTACGCTAAGTGAGGACTGTGACGCATCGCGTGCGTTGAAGGGGGAAGCGCCGCCATTTTGAGGCCATTTTGCTGCGTTACTGCGTATCCAGATTTCCTTGACTTGGAAAAGTTTCAATTTCAGTTCGTCAGCTCTCGGCAAAATCGTATGTAAGTATACAAAACATTAGTGTAAAGTAGTGACAGTGAATATAATGTGTTAAAAAAAAGAAAAATATAATATAATGGCCTATACTCGTCAAAAAGCCAAATCCAAATACAGAGATCCTATGTGGTTGGAAAGGGCTTCTCAAGAGCAATCGAATGGTACCTACCAATAAAACACGATTATGAACAAGTGAAGCAGTGCCGGGAATGTAAAAGAATGAATGTGGCCGAGCGGATCAACCCCATTACGTACTTATATGGGAAGCTTTAAAGGCAAATAACAAATAGGTACAAAGAAATACAAGGACGTCCCTACTGAACTAATAACTAAAAGCAATCCCCACAGCGACTTGAAAAATATAAATTCATTTTTTGCAAGCATGGGCAAAAATCTTGCTGAAAAAATACTACCTAGCAATAATGGATTCCCTGAGATACCTACACACTAAAAACTCATTCACACAATCTTTTGTTTTACTTCCAACCGATATAGCTGAGGTTGAACAAATCAAGGCAAAAAAATAAGGCCTTAAAAATAACTGTGCGGTTGGTCGCGACAACATCCCTGCTATCTTCCTCAAGCGATATAGAGAGATTGTACTTCCACCTTTGACTTATATTTGTAATCTTGTCTTTTCAACTGGCGCTTTCCCAAACTCTCTGAAACTTGCTGAAATTCACCCAATACATAAGGGGGGATACAGGGGCTGTGTCAATAACTTTAGACCTATTTCCATTTTGCCAACGGTATCCAAGATTCTGGAAAGGTTAATTAACAAACGATTAACTAAATACCTCGAGTCAAACAAACTGTTATCACCTTCTCAGTTTGGTTTCCGATCCGGGAAGTCAACCAGTGATGCTGTCCAAGAACTGGTGAACTTTGTTTCCACAAATCTCGATGGTAAACAAAAGGTGCTGGCGATTTTTCTGGACTTAGCAAGAGCTTTTGACACAGTCTCTGCTCCACTCCTCCTCGAGAAGCTGGAGGGGTTGGGAGTGAGAGGCACGCAACTTAAATTATTTTCTGATTACCTCACAAATCGCATGCAGAGAGTAAGGATTGGTGATATGTGCAGTGATGACCTTGACATCACGTATGGGGTGCCACAGGGCAGTATCCTTGGCCCCACATTATTTTTGACCTCTATCAACGACCTTTGTAACCTTAAATTGCTTGGTGGCAGGATCATCACCTTTGTGGATGACACAGCTCTGCTCTTTCACGCGGACTCATGGGAAGAAGTCTTTTCAAATACTCAGCTCGGTTTTGACATGGTCGCAGAGTGGTTAAAAAATAACAAACTCACTCTTAACGTGGCTAAGTCTATGTATATTCCTTTTACCATGAATAACCACGCGATCCCATCTTGTACAAATATTTCAATAACATCACACACTTGCTCTTTCCTGCAAGACAATCCTTGCTCATGTCCTGCTCTCAAAAAAACGGCTGTTATCAAATATTTGGGTATTCAGATTGACGATCGTCTTAGTTTTCAGCCGCACATAGACGCACTTACAGCGAGAACCCGAAAATTAATATATGTTTTCAAGAACCTACGCCATGTGGCGGAAACTAAGACCATTGACACCGTATACTATGCACTAGTTCAGTCAATCTTATCATATTGCCTAACGGCATTGGCATTGGGGCGGTGTCCCAAAGACATCCTTGCTGAGGCTGGAGAGAGCTCAGAGAGCTGTTCAAACTCAAACTCAAAGCATTTATTTCAATTAAACCAATTACAGGCACTTTTGAATTGTCAAGGGGTCGGTCAGTCAGAAAGATGAAGCTAGTTGCCCATTCCAAAGCGTAGGTACCTATGGAGAAGAACGGGCAAGAAACTCCATGGACACTCTTTTAAATCAAAATAATATGGTTACAAAGTCTTGTTTACATCATTCATGTTAAACATTTTACATGTGAGAACGATGCAGAACGTTAAAAGCGTCCGTAATGAAAAGACGAAATAAAAAAAAACAATTCAAATAGGTACCTATTAAATTAAAATAAGCCATGGCAACAAAGAGATGACCAGTCCCTACTGACGGCGCCCGTTCACGAACATGACGCATGTATTAGCCCCATTCAGCTCAACCATTTTGAAGGGAGCTAAATGATCCAACACACGCGCCACCATCAGCGAGACATTTGAGTGAGCGTGACATACTCTCAGCTGCCAGGGCACATTCAAGTCAATAAAAGGCGTACCCAGTAAATGAAAGCTTTATAGTATGTACATAGTACTCACACATGTGCTATGCAATTATACAATACTAGGTGATTGAATTTATATAATGCAAAAATAGTATTTTATAATCTTCAGCAGCTCCAACAGTGTTTTTCAATGCTACTCAATTTATTTGTGCGTCCTTATGGAGCAGGACCAGCGTTTAGCCAAGCATTTTTGTCAGTGATGTAATCCCCCAATTTATAATATGCCTGGCTGCATAGTGTGCGTTTTATACAAGATTTAAATTTTGTTTCATTCAGTTCAAGTATGTGGGTAGGTATTTTATTGTAACATTTTAAACAGTAGCTCATGAGAGACGAGTCTACTTTAGCCAGCCTGAAACCTGGTTGAACTAATTGGTCCCTATTTCTAGTGATATAATTGAGTCTTTCACCTCTTTTACTAAAAAGATGTAGATTTTTCCTTACGTAAGTACATGATATTTTCATAGATATATTGACAACCTAAGTAACACATCAAAGCAGTATAACGGCCGACTTACAGCATTTCTGTATCGTTTTCGCATTTTGAGTTAGTTCTATAGTAACATTACAAACGTTTATACGGCTACTGTAATGCTTATTTGGGCACAATTTATACGGCTTTAGATCCTAAATAGGTTCACAATAGTTGTTTAATAGCATTACAGGCGCATTATATTAGCATTATTATGGTCAAAGAAGTTACCAATCGCATTAAAGAAGAATTATTACGGTCAATGAAGTTGCCAATCGCATTACAGAAGCATTATACTAGCAATATTATTGATAATGAAGATGTTAATTGCATTACAAAAGCATTACACTAGCATTAGAATGTAGTAAAAGAATGATTGGAGCTATTTAAGTGTTCACAGTTAGAACTTAAATAAACCCTACATCATTGCAAAAACATCTTTAATACCACGGTACAAATGTTATAATACAATTAACGTTGTAATTTAACTACTTTGTATCGCAACATAATATGGACGAAGACGGTCAAAACTGAGTGACACCACATTTGTTTGCATCAAAACAAAATGTATAATACTGGGTTAATTTTTGACTCTTTTGCTATTTCATGCCTTCAAATATTACTGCGCAATGTAGTTTACTGTAAATGTCTATATAAGTTTCATTGAGAATTTTCACGCGCCTTCGATATTTTGTGGTTTTGATATAAAATGTTATTTATAGATATTGTGTGAAATAATCAAAACAATTGTGTATTCCTGTTTAGAACGAATTTTGCATAATTAACATAATATTATTGGTTGGGCAGTATTAAATTAAGTTATATCATTATTATACAGGTCTATTGCTTATAAATTAATTATATTGCTTATAAATAGGTCCGAATGATAATATTTTTTGGTTATAAAATATTTACAAAATGGTGTCGGTCTATAGCAGCCCGGTGAGCCTTTAAAAAGGCTAATTAATGCCGTCAGCAGTATAAATACTCACACGTGAACAATTACACTGGTCTACAAAACGTAACTTTTTGTGTGCCTTTCAATTGAATAATTTATTTTTATATTGCTTTAAGGTTACTGAATAGAAAAACAAGAATATGTTTTTTTAATTAGCTCTTATTTTGGAAATATACCTAATATACAAAATTTGGCTTCTAGTAACACGTTAAAGTACAAAACATTTTATTAAAAAAAACTATAATAATTATTTACTATTATTTTTTGCTTTTTACTTATATAAAATTGAAAATATTACAATAAAAAAAAAATAACGTATTTATTTAAGATTTTCTCTTCTTTTTCGTTTGTCTTTTGTAATCACTGTTATGGGTAGGTATCTCTTTTCAAATTCCAGCAGTAGTCCGCTGACATTGACGCATCCCATGGTATCTCTTTTCCATTGTCGAGATATCTTGGTGGAATCGTTCACCATGTTCGTCACTTACATCACCGCAGTTAGAAGGGAAAAAATCAAGATGAGAGTGAAGAAAATGAATTTTTAGGGACATATTGCAACCCAACTGTTGATACTTTTGAAGGAGATTGTTCAAACGTTCAACATAATTTTCATTTTTCTTATTGCCCAAAAAAACCATGAACGACTGCTCTAAAAGATTCCCATGCTTCTTTTTCAAAGCCCTGTAAAACTGAATCAAAGTTTTGGTCCTTTAGAATCTCTCTTATTTGAGGTCCGATAAAGATTCCTTCTTTAATTTTGGCGTCGCTTATACGTGGAAATTTACTTCGCAGGTATTTGAATGCTGGTCCATCCTTGTTGAGAGCCTTCACAAAGTTTTTCATTAGTCCCAATTTGATATGTAAAGGTGGTAAAATTGTCTGCACTATTAACACATTTACGCGACATAACGAAAACTGTAGATTTTTCACTAAAAATGTAAAAAAACGGTAACAATTTCATGTTTTAACTGTTGAACAAAACACAGTCAGCGTTAAACGCAACAAACAAATGTGAAATAATAAAATTTTTCTGCGGGTAATCATTAAATATTTTGAGTTATCATCATTAATGTGATATATCTGTCGCGCTACCCGCTATTATATTTATATGGCATAAATGCACAATAAGAGCTAACTATGATAATATACCTACTATATAAAAATATACTATAAAAATATACTATATAATACAATCAATATAGTATATTTTCATGTAAAAGGCAATTTTGATGTAGACCAGTGTTATTAAGCCAGAGGCCAAAGAGAAGACTTTTGATGAACAGTATAGTGCCATTGTCTATAAAGTAGTTTTATATGTGTACGGGTAAAGGTACATTTAAATGATAAACTGATAAATGTTCGTTCGACTCATGTATTGATAGGTAAAAAGAAAGCACAAATGTCCAAAAAACTGATAAATGATCGCCGGGCGAATGAGTCGATCGATGCTATGCAACTACTAATTTGCTAACTCAAACATGTATTTTTATTCATTCGCCGCGCGTCCATGTCAGCACAAAATTGATAGGTACATATTAATTGTACGGGTTTGCTCGTACATGCTCCCCGAGGGAAAGATATAACAACACAACTGAGTTACAAAATAATTAAGTATAATAAATGATTTGATTGTGTTAGGGTTCGTGAATTTTGATTTTGCTAATCGATCATTTTAATCGATATTCGTATTAATAGACCTTCCATTTTAATATTTTACACTAGCAACTTTACTCTCTTACTATATTCATACTCGTTCTGTGATTGGTTGGCGCAAAATGGCGGGAACCAATCAGAGAACTCGCTTTTCCCGCTCAAAAAATGGAGGGAATAACTTGGGTTATCGGAACGCTTGGCCGGTTGCAGGGACTGGGGATTTTGGACTCGATACGATAGGGTGTAATAGTTGATAAGTACCTAGTGCTAAGCACCTGTTGGTGTTTCCCACATTTCAGAAGTGGGATAGCAACGTAAGTACACGCCCATTAATTTGCAATTATCTCTATTTCTTTCTTTTCCTTGCTTGGTAACATGTTTTTTAATAATAATTGTAAATAGATCTTTAAAAGTAAGTCTGCTCTCAACAACTACCTACATAGCAGAAATAAAGAATTCAACTGTTTTTTTTTATAATTAATTAATTATTTTACATAATCATGATTGTGTACCTACCCACATTAAATTCGCGTTATACCGATCTGTTACCGAGTAAAGGCATTGATATTCTATGATTGGTTATATTGTGTTACACTGTTATTCTTGCATTAATCTCAGCTTAAGTAGTGTGAACCGTTTAAACGAAATACTCTCAAACAGTTTGGTAAGATTGCCAGCTTTGAATTGCATACGCATACAGAGTACATAGTTTCCCTGTAGAAATAAATACATCATACTAGGTACCCTTACGACAAGAATTTACAGACATCACGGATATTCTGAAAATCCTTAAATCGCTTAGATCGAAAGCTAAGGTTATTTTTGTTTTCTCTTTTGAGCCCCTTGCATCATGGATGGGACATCTAGACGCCCAAGCACGGAGTCCAGTCATCGACGACTTCAGACGCCCTATGCGATGGAGCACCGAAGTAGGAGCCGGGTGAGAGACCACAGTCACAGTCGGTTGCGAGCCCGCAGCCCATGTCGCAACCGGGATCAAGAACTGGGCTCGAGCCATGAACGAGTCAAGCTCCTAGAGAGGCAGCTGCTACAAGAACGGCAGCGTCTTCTACATGCCGAATCCCGCAACCGGAGTCGCAGCCGACCCAGCGCGCGGCGCACATCGTCGCGGCACGCTACCCAACGTAGCAACCGGAGTCGCAGTCGAGGCAGCGCGCGGCGATCATCGTCGCGGCAGCGGCACGCCACCCAGCGTAGCAACCCCAGTCGCAGCCAACGCAGTGGGACACTCGACCATCAACGGCGACGAGTGGAAGCCGATCGGCACGGCGGTGACGGTCCACATGCTGAGCATCGTAACGTCGCGGGACACTTTAAAAGGTCACGTAGCCCATCCGTATCAAAAAAATATATTGTTGATGTTTTCAAGTGTTTGAAAGATAGTTTGGCATCTCAACCCATCCGAGACACACGAGCTTTCCAAAAGATTGATCACATGAACATACTACCTAACTTTGATCCATCTACAAAAAACCAACGAATTGACGTATGGCTCAAGAAAGTCAATGAGTGTGCTAGTGTGTACGGTTGGGATGACAAAACTATCGTTCACTTTGCTATGCAGAAACTTCAAGGCCTTGCGAAAACGTGGTATGAAGGTTTAAACTCGGTTCTTTTTAACTGGCAAGAATGGCAAGAGAAACTTCTAAACGCTTTCCCTTGCGAACAAAATTACGGTCAGGCCTTGGAGGAAATGCTTAAAAGACGGAGTAGGTATAATGAACCTATAGAGGTTTATTTTTATGAAAAACTATCTTTACTTAACCAATGTGACATAGTTGAGAAACGTGCGGTAGATTGCATCATTCATGGGATCAGTGATAGGACTCTCAAATCAGGTGCTCTAGCTTTACGGTCCTCTCACCCCGATCAGCTCTTGCAATTTTTGATGAGCAGCAGAGATTCTTATCAGCATTTCGATCGAAACCATAACAAGAATAAAACCGATCGCTCCAATACTCCTAATGGTCAGCCCAGTCAAAGGTCGGGTGCTAAATCGGGTTCATTCCCTGGATGTTACAATTGTAAAGAAAGGGGTCACAGTTTCTTGCATTGTCATAAACCGCTTATAAAATGCACAAAATTCAACAAAATAGGGCATACAGGTGATAACTGTAACACGCAGATACAAAATAACGTCGTAAAACCCAGTGGTAATATTCCAAAGACCATGCGTATTGATGTAGCCAGTCAAGAACGTAACTCACACCCGAACTCGAAATTTATGAAGGATGTAAAAATTAACGGTACGTTACAGAAAGCCTTTGTAGATTTTGGGAGCGAAGTCACGCTTATAAAAGAATCCGTAGTTAATGAGTTAGGCTTGACCCACGATCGCATACCATCGTTATTGAAAGGGTTTGGAAACGGTATAGTAGAGTCACTAGGAGGGTTGTTACTTAATTTTGGGGTGGATGGTGTCAATGCTCAGGTTCCATGCAAGGTTGTGTGTGATAATTTGCTAGAGAAATCCGCGCTCATAGGGCAGTCCTTCACTGAACAACCTCACATCATAGTTTATAAGGACGTAACTAGGCTACAATTTATAGATATTGGCAACGAAATGCCATATCCAGATCCGGATCTAACGGAGTCCCCTCTTAAAATTAAGGCAACAGGATTGGTAGAGCTCTACGGTGCAGCATCAGTGAAGGCATGGATTGAACCCTCCACATGTGGCAACGTCCTTTTGAAAAATGTTGTCGCTGGGAAACCAAATAAACAGTATTTTGTTTGTGGAGGTCTCTATCGCTCTGAAAATAGTCGTGTCTATATAACCGTGTTCCCGTGCTCGAGTTCCTGCTGTATCACAAATAATTTAGTTTTATGTCGTGCAAGGCGGGTAGAGGTTGTCCGTAGGGTAGTTTTCGAACCACCAGAAATCCCTGTGGCGATTGAGGGCGACTTCGATGAGAATCTTATTCGTGTCAGTGATAAGGTGCCAGAAGACGTGAAACAGAGGTTATTCGAGTTGCTTAGAAAATATCATCGTTGCTTCGCATCCTCTCTTAGCGACCTAGGTTGTACCAACGCGACCGAAATGAACATAGAGTTAAATAGTGAACGCCCTGTCGTCTATCGCCCGTATAGGTTGTCGCATCATGAACGTGAGAAGGTACGGGCAATGGTGAAGGAGATGCTGGATGCAGGGATAGTAAGAGAGTCGATCTCAGGGTACGCTAGTCCAATTCTACTTGTACGCAAAAAGTATAGGTCTTTTCGAATGTGTATCGATTATCGAATGCTAAATTCTATCACGGTGAAAGAGCGCTATCCTATGCCCATTATTGAAGACGAAATAGCACGACTTACTGGCCAGGCTTGTTTTATTTCGCTCGATCTTACATCTGGATATTACCAGGTGCCGATTTCAGAACAGTGCAGACACCTCACCTCGTTTGTTACGCCAGACGGACAGTACGAGTTTAATCGCATGCCGTTTGGTTTAGCTAACGCACCGGCCGTTTTCCAACGGATGATGAATTCGATACTAGGGTCAGCTCGTTTCAACAAGGCAACTGCTTATTTGGATGACGTCCTTATTTTCGGTAAAGACTTTAATGAATGTCTGGTACGGCTTGAGGAGGTATTGCAAGTTTTAGAGAAAGCAAATCTCACTTTGAATCTTTCCAAATGCGACTTCTTACGAGACAAAATCGATTATCTTGGTTACGAAATCAGTGCAGCTGGGGTTAGGCCAGGTGACAAAAAAATCATTAGTGTCATGAACTTTCCACGACCTGAGAATGTCCACAATGTACGCCAGTTCCTTGGTCTGGCTAGTTATTTCCGTAAATTTATCCAAGATTTTGCTCGAATTGCTTTGCCTCTCAGTAAATTGTTAAAAAAGGACACCTCATGGACATGGGGTGATAGTCAAGAGAAGGGTTTTGAAGTCTTGAAATCTAAGTTGGTTGACCGGCCTATTCTTGCAATATACGACCCTGCAGCAGAGACAGAGCTCCACACCGACGCAAGTAAATTAGGTGTTGGAGGTATATTATTGCAGCGCTCCGAAGGAAATGATGCTTTCCGTCCAGTAGCTTACTATAGTCGACAAACGTCTCCTGAGGAGAAAAATTTTCATTCGTATGAACTCGAAACTCTAGCAGTAGTCTGTTCTTTGCGAAAGTTTAGGGTCTATCTGCTAGGGAAATCATTTAAGGTCATTACAGATTGTAGTGCTCTACGATCTACGTTCTCAAAACGAGATCTGATTCCGAGGATAGCGCGCTGGTGGTTCTTACTACAGGAGTTTGAATGTTCAGTTGAGTATAGAGCAGGTGTAAAGATGGGCCATGTAGATGCGCTGTCCCGCAATCCAATCGAAAGCGAGAATCCCATCGATCAATTTTCAGTTATGTCACTCAATAGTGAGGATTGGTTACATACGCTTCAGCTTGGAGACTCCGAACTCTGTAGGATTAAAAACATTTTAAATGATAGTCTTAATGAGAAGGAACTCCGATATATAAAGGATAATTTTGTAGTCATGGATAACAAATTGTTTCGTTATATAGGTAATGATAAAAATAGCGTTCGTTGGGTGGTGCCAAAAGGTGCGAGGTGGCAAGTGTGTCGGGTAAACCATGACGATATTGACCATTTTGGGGTGGAAAAGACTCTCGAGAGAATAAAGAAACACTATTGGTTTAGCAAAATGTCCAAGTTTGTAAAAAAATATGTTAGTTCTTGCATTGAATGTGCATATGCAAAGAACAAGACTAAAACACACGAGGGTCTGCTCCATCCCATCGCCAAAATAGAAGTACCGTTTCATACGGTGCATGTTGACCACCTCGGGCCTTTTGTCAAGTCAAAGAGAGGCTATACTTACTTACTTGTAGTGGTAGAAGCTAGGGAATGCAGAACCGGTTCTGTTTTAAAGAACCGGGATTTTCGGGACCTTCTGGCTAAAGAACCGGGATTCCCGGTACTTTAGATACTTTAAGTAAGCCTTTAAAAGATGAAGAGTTGAAACGGAGAAAGTAAAAGAAAGACGAAATGACGGGGCAAAATAAAAACATTTAAATCAAATCAAATAAAACTTTTTATTTCTTGTTTTATTGGTAACTACTGTAATAATAAAAAAAAATAATCTAGCGACAATTGTAATAATAAAAAAAATATAATTTAAAGTGTGTGGATGTTATTAAAAATGTATATTATGAAATGTGATTATTAAATGTGTGTGTTGTACTCCAAATAAATAAACAATAAGTAGAAGTGAAAATTCGGGCGCCAGGAGCACACACCAAACTATGCCAAGGATAGACTAACCTGCGGGAACTGGAAACTTTTAATCTTCAAGCGGGGAGTATCAATAAAAATCGACACAAAAGTTATTGAACGATTTTATTACCCGAAGGCTGCTGGTCTCAATATACAAGAAAATTCCTTTCTAATATTAACAGTTGGTGTAAAACTAAGATGGAATAGAAATTAATTTTTGTCCTGTCATTATTGCACTTTTGTCAATTTAAGTTAAGTATTATAAACCATACCATATTCCGGCGAATAAACTAACAAACCGAATGGGCAAACCCTGGTGATTTTGATCTTCGCGGGGACGTCAGGCGGTCCATGATATATGTCGGTAGGGGCTAGCGTTAAAAATTTAAGTCTTGAAGTAAAAAGAAATAAGAAACGCCTCACGGCTGAAATGAAACATGAATAACCGTTAGCTGATGTTCAGCGTCGACAAAAATGCCGATCGGAATGTTTACGACCAAATGCAAATTAACTCACCGTTTCTTTTCCAAAGGAAGTTTTTACATCAGTAGATGAATTAATCCAATATATATAAGGTTCAAAAGATCCTGAAACAAATATCGGAAACTATTAACGTCTGCCATCCAAATAACCACGCGACACGTGAGTAGGTTTGAAACCACGAAGAATTTTACCAACCTTTTACAAAATATGGACAATCCCATTATGATGCCGACAAGGGCAAATCAGCCACCACATAATTAGGACTAGATGCTGTCCATAGGAAGTAATAACTTCCAGATTTGCATAGGAGCTCTCAAATCACTCCACTCCATGCAAAGCTTAGGCCGGAAAGTGACCTGTCAAAATCAACTGACAGCATCAAAAGAAAAAATCAGTGTGACCACTACACGATTCCGATTCAAAAAAATGAATTTTTACATGGCAACACACCCCTGTTGCCTACAAATTAAAGCAAAGAACGCGATATCATGTAACAGGCTTAAAAGACTCGTTACATTACATCCCCTCCCGAAAATAAAAGAAAGGAACTTTCTTTTATTAGAAAGAAATCTTCAACCAAATAAACCTGTTAAGACTGGTTTATTTTCTAATTCAAAAAAAGAAAAAAAATCATATAAGATTCAAAGTGCAAATCAACTCTGAAAATGTCAAACGACAAAATCTCAAGAATTTAATAAAAGTAAAAAAAATGTAGATGACAAAAAGTCAAAAACGAAATAGTGAAAAACAAAAAATTATAAGTTATAAAAACTCATTAAATGAAACGAAAAGAGAAATCTCTTAGCGCTCCAAAACTCCAAAACAGTGCAGTTAGGCACTATAGCCACTGACTAAAAATTTCAAACAAATTCGGACAATTTACCAAAACAATCTACAATTTTTATAGTGCAGTTAGGCACCCATCGCCACTGACTAAAAATTTCAAACCACTTGGAACAGTACAACTTTGAGTGCAGTTAGGCACTATCGCCACTGACTACTATGTCAACCGCTTCCAACTCAACCATCTCTATGAGTGCAGTTAGGCTCTATTGCCACTGACTAACTCCGTATTCAACAATCCAAAAAATTTGAAACTCCGAACAAAAGTTTTTAAATAAAGCTGAAAGACCTTATTTAAAATACTGTTACAGGCACAACCTGCAACGAGACCAAGGAAAGCATATTGTGATCGGCTCATCACCACCGAATTCCCGAGCACAATAGCTGTAAAAGAATGTGAATGCTGTGACTGGCTCAACACTACCAATCTCCCAAGCACAGACAAACACAAAAAAACATTGAGATCTCCAATGAGAAATCTCAATAACAAAAAAGCGAAAGCCAAAGATTCACAATGCGACCGGCATACCACCACCGAACTTCCGAACGCAAAGGAAAAAGGATGACGAAAGTCAAAACAAAATCTCGCATCGTGATTGGAACAACAAAGTCCAACACAATGGAAAAGAGTCGAAATCAAGGTCAAAAACTACACCAAGATCCAAAAAATAATAAGGCATTTTGTAACAAAGGTTACAGAATGACCCTAAAAAGTAAAGTCCAGGATGAACGCGTTACTAACAAAGTCAAATCCGATCATTAAAAAGAATGAAACTCCAGTAAAAATGAGAAACAATTCTGTCAACGAACAGCACAAAATAGATTTAAAAATCGATTACTATTTATGACGAAGAGGAAATAGAATGATTTTAAACTATGAGAAAAAAAGTTGAGGTAGAAATTACCTGAACTGTAGGGTTGTATAAGATCTTAATAAAATATAAACAGGTAGGTTACCCTTAAAAAAAATAAGATCTTAGACAATCCAACAAAAACAAACAAAACATAAAATAAGATCCTTCGATGTGAAAAATATTTGGTGTGAAAAAAAATAGTATTAAATTAACCAGAATGACCTAAGTTTTATTTTTAGAATGTCTCAAATTCAACAAATTTATAAGAAGTTACCTAACATACATCTTTCAAACCGCCGATAACCTATCATCCATCCTCTCGTACATCACACTGTCAAAAGCGGCCTTCAAACAAAATTATCAAAATCAAGACTAACACTTGGAAACCAAATTAAAATTTAATAATATCTTTAACATGATAACGTCCCACTGAACCTTTATTTAAATCTTTCAAAACATAAACGTTATCTGAAACCTTTTCAGTTATTTTACATTTTACAAACTTAGGTGCAAGTTTAGCTGAAAAATATGCTTGTGCATTAGATTGAAGAAAACTTCTTCTCCACACCACATCACCCACATCAAAAGAAATGACTTTCCGGCCCTTATTATAATAAGCGGCATTACGCTTATACCCCTTTAACAAGTAAGCTTGAACTTTAACAAAAATATCACTAAGTGAATTAAGAGAAACTGCATAAGCATTTCTATTTGAAATTTCTAGTTGAGATAAGTTATCAACAGAACTACTAAAGTGATGTAATGACGCATCAAGAATAAGCTCCCTACCAAACATCAGAAAGTTAGGAGTAAACTCAGTAGCAAGGTTTACACTATTATTTAAAGCTAATTGAACATTGGGCAAAAAACTTGACCAAGTTCTATGATCATCTTTAACAAAACACGATATGCAGGTTTCGACCGTTTTATTATATCTCTCAACAGGATTATTTTGAGGCGTATACAAAGTATTATAAAATATTTTGGTTATATTAAAACCTTTCAAAAAATCTACAAAATGTTTTGAAGTAAATTGAGTTCCATTGTCACAAACTACTATTTTTGGACAACCAAACTTGAGAAATATTTCTTTTTCAAAATGTTTACAAATTACTCTAGTGGTAGCATTGATCATTGGAAAGAACCAGCAATATTTAGTAAAAACGTCTACGACCGAAAGTATGTATCTATGACCAGAATAAGTTTTAGGTAGAATTCCTATGATATCAACTGAGAGCATAAACATGGGACAATCAACCTTTTTAGGATTAATCATAATACCAAAAGGTGGAGATGACAAAATGTATTGATGAATATCATTAAACATTCCCTTCCAAAAATAATGTTGTTTTAATTTCTTTAAAGTTTTATGTATTCCCAAGTGTCCAGAACTGAACTCCCTTGTCCATGATGAACAAACAGCAAGGCAAATAGCAAACGAAAAGCAAAAACTAAGTTTCAAAAAGTTAAATGTTTGAAAATAAATTCTCAAGTTTGAGGTTAATTATAAAAGTCAATGTGGGTATTCCCATAAAAAATTACTATGTTAATTTTATCGTTTTAAAAGTGCAATAATCACTTACAAGCAGCTTAAATCTAGATAAATTAAATGCACAATATTGTACTTAACAATTAGATTAAATTATTTACTTAAAAAGTTAAACTTAGTTTTTAAAATAACTTTACTGTTGAGAACAACAAAACGCAGTCTATGCTATACATTTCTGTTGGTTTTGCTAAGAAAAAAACATGATATTAAACAAAATCATCAATTGTAAACACCAAACATTGTTTACAAAGATTCACCATATTAAGTTAAGTACTACTTATGAGTCAAAAATCAAAATAAACACAAAGTTATTAAAGTAACAATGTAGAACAAACCAATGCAAACAATAGACTCATAAGTTAATTAATTAATAGTGCAATAATGACAGTATAAGGTACCAGACAAACCTACTTCAAGTCCCTGTTCGCAGAGCGCCAATTGTAATAATAAAAAAAAATAATCTAGCGACAATTGTAATAATAAAAAAAATATAATTTAAAGTGTGTGGATGTTATTAAAAATGTATATTATGAAATGTGATTATTAAATGTGTGTGTTGTACTCCAAATAAATAAACAATAAGTAGAAGTGAAAATTCGGGCGCCAGGAGCACACACCAAACTATGCCAAGGATAGACTAACCTGCGGGAACTGGAAACTTTTAATCTTCAAGCGGGGAGTATCAATAAAAATCGACACAAAAGTTATTGAACGATTTTATTACCCGAAGGCTGCTGGTCTCAATATACAAGAAAATTCCTTTCTAATATTAACAGTTGGTGTAAAACTAAGATGGAATAGAAATTAATTTTTGTCCTGTCATTATTGCACTTTTGTCAATTTAAGTTAAGTATTATAAACCATACCATATTCCGGCGAATAAACTAACAAACCGAATGGGCAAACCCTGGTGATTTTGATCTTCGCGGGGACGTCAGGCGGTCCATGATATATGTCGGTAGGGGCTAGCGTTAAAAATTTAAGTCTTGAAGTAAAAAGAAATAAGAAACGCCTCACGGCTGAAATGAAACATGAATAACCGTTAGCTGATGTTCAGCGTCGACAAAAATGCCGATCGGAATGTTTACGACCAAATGCAAATTAACTCACCGTTTCTTTTCCAAAGGAAGTTTTTACATCAGTAGATGAATTAATCCAATGTTGGAAATACCAAGCGAGGAGGCGGGGCCTAGCAGCGCGTCATAGTGACGTCAGGAAGTGGAAGTGGCGCAAGACCCGTCGGCATCGGGCGGTGTGGGGAGCGGGCGCTCACTTTTCGCTTGGCGGTTGGATGCAACGGTCGTGTCTCGTAGCTGAAATATTGTGTATAGGGTACCTAGGTTCTAATTAATTGTTTTCATAATTAAATCTTATTTAGCTAATTTGGTCGTTATTTTTTAAAAATTCAACCTCACCTCTGGTTTGTAAAATCAGAAGTGGGATTGTCACGCGTTTCCAGCCGTTTTTGCCATCTGATTCGATTAGGTAATTGTGTTAAAAGTGAGTTCTGTGTTGATTAGTGTGTACTGAACTTTTAATCTGTAAGTAAGTTTTTATTTCTTATAAAATGCCTGAACACGGATCCCGATCTAAGGATCGTAGACACTCTCGTGTATCCCGTCGCGATAGTTCGAGTAACCGTTATACGCCACCAACTATGCGTCACCGCCGTTCGGTGGATAGTAGGGATAGATCACCTAGGCGTCGTAGTGTTTCCCGTAACTCACGTGATAACTCTCGTTCTCGTAGATACCGCGGAGAGTCTCGTGATCGTCGTCACGGTTCACGTAACGCCGCCCTTGATCAAATTCTTACAAGGTTAGAAGTGATCGAACGTAGATTTTCCGTGACTTCTAGTAGCGATAGTCCGTTGCATCCAACTAACGAGGGCCAGTTACTGTCGTCACTCCCGAACGTGTCGACATGTGACTGTGGGCGAAGTTCTGGTGTGACCGCGGTTACTAATGAGGCTAGTGTAACGAGTAATTCACACGTTTCAGTTAAGAATACTGAGTAAAAGGATACTGCGAACAGTATTGTTGAAGCTTTGTCCGCTCTTTTGAAAACTAAGTCCCATAACTTTTACGTATCACCATTTGACCCGAGCATACATGATTTTGATGTCTGGTGCGATGAGGTTGACCGGGCTCGCGTGATTAATAATTGGGATGATCGCGAATGCCTCGGGCGTATAGGTACTTGTCTACGCGGCGATGCCAAGTCTTGGCTGAATGACTGGGATTCGTGTTGGTTCATGCGCAAAATCAGAACGCTTATAATTAAAGTGACCGTTGACATTTGATAAACAAAGTGCAAACATGCGAACGCTTATTAAATAATCGTGTGGGTCTGTCCAAGTTCGACCCAGACAAACCAGATACGGATGCGCGATCATAGTACATGTTGTTTTGGGCATAGGCTGTATGCAGAAATGCCTTTGCACAGTGACGCGCCAGTTGCGACCTACCGCCACGTAAAAAAAAAAAAAAGTGTCTGTAACCGGCGTTTGGGTTCGTCGTATCCTGTTTTCGTAATAAACACACGGTAGGACGCGTCGTGTGCAAACGTAACAGCACACAGTACAATAGCTGATTTGTGTTTTGCTGAAAATTCACTGCAAGGAGGTCCACTTGTTGTGTGTGGCCGTCATTAAGGCGCACAAAGGGAGCCAAAGATGTAGCGTGGAGCTACCAGTGACGTGGGGTGACTTGAAGAATCGAGCCAAGCAGCCTGCAGCCGTCGCCGCGTCGGTGAAGCCCTTCGTGTGCTGGAAGTGAGGGAATCCAGGACAAGTCGCGACATGTCATGGGCCGCGGCACGGTGCACGAGCAGTGGCAGCCAGGCAGATGGTGGAGGTGGACCGCGTGCTGCAAGCAGCAGCGGCGAGTGGACGTTTGCGTCGTACAGCTACTCTCAGGCACGTTAGAAAATAAAGGTGAGCTGTATTGTTTTGTTTACGATTCTGGTGCTGAATGCTCGTTAGTAAAAGCGAGTTGTGCAGCCAAATTAAGTGGCAAACGAGTTAATAACGTTGTTGCATTGACTAGTATTGGTCAAACGCGTGTATTCAGCACAGAACAAGTCTTATGTAGCGTTGCGATTAGCGAGTAACAACTTGAGATTTTATTACATTTCTACTCGAAATTTACTTGCAAAGTAATATTATGACAGGACAAAGGCAGCTTTAACAAAATTTTGGGTAGGCTATTTTGTGTTATTAGAAAACGAAGAATGAAATCAGATTATAAGACTAAGTTAGATCGGAAGTTCAGAGGTCCACTTAAGTTAGTTGATGTTTTGGATTGGCGATCACCTCCCCATACGTTAATAGCGTTAAATCCAAACCGTACTTACAAGTATGCTCACGATCGCATACGAAAGATGCCTCTAAGTAGTGTTCCTAACGAGTAAACGTAGAAGACGGTGTCGAGAGATCCTTCACCGAGTAGTTAGAGCACATACCATGGCTAGGTCGCACTGTACGCACTTGTCTGTAGTCGTAACTGCAACTCACTTGTGAGTTGTTCAGGTCTCAAAGGAGACTATTGTTGTGTTGGTCTTGTAATGACCTGGGAGTCGTAGACTCTATGTGAAGTGAGGTGTGTTGGTCGTATCACTTAAGGTGATGACGATATGGGCGGCATGAGTGTGTCACTAGCTGCTGCGGCAGCAGGGCCATGAGCGTTATGTGATCTAAGTTGATATAGTTCCTGACCAATTATTACTAAGGCTTAAAGGAATCTTTTGTTGTCGATGATTGCTACCGTTTTTACAAATTTTTTATTAAGTAGTGCGTTTCGATAACAATGTGGTCAGAATTGGCCGAGTGGAACATGCACTGCTGTTGGTTTTTTTTTTGTGGTTACAGGTTAACACACAACGACGTGTGCAAGCAAGATGGCAGTGTCAGACAGCGTTACACTCTGGATCTCCTGTACGAGTGGTCGCTGATCGCGACGGCGCTTTCCGTGCAAGAGGTTTCGCGACTTCTGCCAGGGAAGCGTGGACGTCTGTGCCGTTGAGCCGGCTACAGATCTGTTGTCTACCGAATCTGGTGAGTCGTTTTCATTTTGTTTTGACTCCGGTACTGAGTGCGTCTCTGGTAAACAACAGCAAAAATGGTTACCTACATTGTTACTTTTTTAGGTATAGCCCAATCTAGTTTACAATGCAATTTTAAATTCTCTCACGTTAGGTTAAGAATGATGCCAGTAGGTCATGTACCAGTCGTAGTAGATGGTGATCACAGTGGTGATGAGCAATGAGCAAGCCTAAGTAGTGAGAGCCACGCGAGTAGGGATTCTCTAACGGCCGTAGTAAAGTTGTGTGTAGTCACAGGGTGATGCATACGAGTCCATGCGCTGGATGTGTGAGAGCAATGCGATTGCTGGTCGGCCGGAGAACCGAGGCGTTAGAGTGGTTTACTCGTGTGTGGGTTTCCAGGTGTCTAACGCTCTTAGTGAAAAAGATTATTGTTGTAATGTGGATAACGATGGTACATGACTCTGGATGATGTTTTTTTTGGTAAGTGGGTCGTCTTAGGGGCGTACTTACAAATACGCTCAATGACCGTGTTCGGAAGATGCCCGAGCGCCAAGTACCAATTGAGATTGTAGACGAAATGGATGATGAGTTGGCAACTTTGTATTTGTCAGCAAGATTGGACAAAGTACTGGAAAATTAGATTCTGGCATGCGCGGCCCATACAAGGTTACTCGGGTGCTGCCCCGTTATGAATTGGAACTTCTAGCTGGGTCTTACGGAAAGAAGACTCAAGCTGCCGCTGAACATATGACGTTATGGCGCGGTGAGTGGACGCCAGACGCTTGTTCTGCGTTCTTTGAAAGTGGTAAGTTGACTTACCGGTTTGGAGCATGCAAACGTTAGGGCCTCTGCTCTGTTTCACGATCGCGGTCATACGAAGGGACATGCAAACGTTAGGGCCTCTGTCTCATGACGCGAAGCGTGTAATATGTCACAAATTCATAGTACGCAAACGTTAGGGCCTCTTCTATGAATTTGTAAAACGACAAGCAAACGTTAGGGCCTCTGTCGTTGACAATGTATAACGACTGACGGAAGTCCGGAATCTGTCTTTAGTTATGTATTGAATGTTCTCTCAGGTTTCAAGCTGTTTCAACTTTAAGTCATTATTGCTTTTTGGTCTGTGTTACTGGCACTTGAGTGCACGCTTGTGCCTGGGACATTGACCTTTGTTGACCGTAAACTATAAGTTGTTTCATGTTGAATAAGCTTCAAACCGTAGTGGTCACGTCATTTTGTTACTCATGTGTTGTAATGTTTCAGAGATTGCCGACGATCAACATAATGATGACAACCAGGTTGTGAGGGATGAGCAAGGATCTGATGCAAATGGGAGTAATGCCGCGGTCGAGGACGCCACGCAATCGGGATCGGCCGTCTTAGATATTTCTCCTACCCACACATTCGATACGAGTGGAAGTGTATAAAAGGCGTCGCGCACGTGGGACGAGGGTCATTCTGTGCTTGGCTTTCGGACGCAACGGACGTTTCGCTGTCGGCGACCTGGTATTCGTGAACAAGGCTTCACAATCTGCTGGGAAGCTGGACTCCGGTATGCGCGGTCCGTATAAGATCGTGCGTGCACTGCCTCATCACCGTTACGAGCTGAAACTGCTTGCCGGGTCGTATGGAAAGAAGACCCAGTCGGCTGCAGAACACATGGTGCTGTGGCGAGGCGAGTGGACGCCGGACACTTGCTTAGCTTTCTTTGAGGGTGGAAAGTGAGTGTGAAGTGTCATGCTAACTTTGGGCCTCTGACATTGGACGACAAGTGTACTCTCTGTGTCGCTTGGTCGTAATGATTCTTCACGAATGTATAATACTGCAAACGTGGGGCCTCTATTATGCATTCGTGAGGGTGACAAGCAAACGTGGGGCCTCTGTCATTAACGCCGTGCGAAGTATGTAGAGCGGCACACGTGTTGCCTATATACTAGTACGGATTCATTTTTATTTATTTTGTCTTAAATGTGGTGCGAGTGACCGAAGGCCGGAGTTCGGTCATTTGTAACACATTTGCTTTATTTTGGTATTCTGTTAGTTTCTTTGCTTTGTTATAAAATAAGTAACTGATCTGATGGTTTAACAACTTAATTTTAGCTAACTTTTCCGAAATCTTTGCTTGTAGGCGCTTGAGTGCACGCTTGCGCCTGTGAGGATGGGTTTTTATGTAGATCTGCTATTTATGACCCTCTAAAGTATATAACGTTCAATTTTTGTTGTCTTTTCCCTTCTGCACGCTGCACTGCATTGTCTTTCCTGTAACTTTAAATGGTTCCAAATGCCTTGCAGATGATGATCAAACCGATCAGGGTGCGGAGGGCCTGTCTCGTGAAGATGAAGAGGAAATGGGCGAGGACGCCCAGCGGTCAGGAGAGGCCGTGTTGGAAATACCAAGCGAGGAGGCGGGGCCTAGCAGCGCGTCATAGTGACGTCAGGAAGTGGAAGTGGCGCAAGACCCGTCGGCATCGGGCGGTGTGGGGAGCGGGCGCTCACTTTTCGCTTGGCGGTTGGATGCAACGGTCGTGTCTCGTAGCTGAAATATTGTGTATAGGGTACCTAGGTTCTAATTAATTGTTTTCATAATTAAATCTTATTTAGCTAATTTGGTCGTTATTTTTTAAAAATTCAACCTCACCTCTGGTTTGTAAAACCAATATATATAAGGTTCAAAAGATCCTGAAACAAATATCGGAAACTATTAACGTCTGCCATCCAAATAACCACGCGACACGTGAGTAGGTTTGAAACCACGAAGAATTTTACCAACCTTTTACAAAATATGGACAATCCCATTATGATGCCGACAAGGGCAAATCAGCCACCACATAATTAGGACTAGATGCTGTCCATAGGAAGTAATAACTTCCAGATTTGCATAGGAGCTCTCAAATCACTCCACTCCATGCAAAGCTTAGGCCGGAAAGTGACCTGTCAAAATCAACTGACAGCATCAAAAGAAAAAATCAGTGTGACCACTACACGATTCCGATTCAAAAAAATGAATTTTTACATGGCAACACACCCCTGTTGCCTACAAATTAAAGCAAAGAACGCGATATCATGTAACAGGCTTAAAAGACTCGTTACACTACGCATATTCTACCAGCAACATCTTTATTAACATTAAAACATTTTTGTACCTAATCCTAGATAATATTTATCAAAAAAATGTATTAAACATCTTCTCCAAACAAATGATTTAAATCAACATGACTCCTCTTGCAATTCTGCATAATCAAATTAAATTAAAGCGTAGCATTAATCAGTCTCAATATTATTGATTAGATAATCTTAACCGACATTTTTTAAATTGTTATTTATTAACATAATTCATCATCATCATTTCAGCCGAAAGATGTCCACTGCTGGACATAGGCCTCCCCCAAGCACCTCCACTTCGACCGGTTCTGTGCTTCTTGCATCCAGCGGGTTCCCGCGGCCTTCACAAGGTCGTCGGACCACCTTGTGGGAGGCCTTTCAACGCTACGTCTTCCGGTACGCGGTCGCCACTCCAGAACATTTCGGCCCCATCGGCCATCTGTTCTGCGAGCAATGTGCCCTGCCCACTGCTACTTAAGTTTGGCAATTCTTCGGGCTATGTCGGTTACTTTGGTCCTCCTGCGGATCTCCTCATTCCTAATTCGATCACGCAGGGAAACTCCATAGCTCTCTCCATTGCCCTTTGGGTGACTTTCAGCCTTCTTATAAGGCCCATTGTGAGTGACCACGTTTCAGTGCCATAAGTCATCACTGGCAACACGCACTGTTCAAAGACTTTCGTCTTGAGACACTGAGGTATGTGGGACGAGAAGATATTGCGTAGCTTCCCGAACGCTGCCCAGCCGAGTTGGATTCGACAATCGACCTCTTTTTCGAAGTTAGACCTACCTAACTGGACAGTTTGTCCTAGGTAAACATACTCGTCCACGACTTCGAGTGTAGTGTCTCCGATCTTTATGAGAGTGGGTGTTACCCATGTAACACCCACTCTCATCAAATGATCATGGCCATCAATGATCATGGTGGTCATGTCAAATGCCCATGCATTTGACATGACCTTCGTTTTGTCCATGTTCATTTTAAGACCCACTCTTTCGGAGGCTCTACTGAGGTCATCGAGCATTGTACTGAGGTCCTCCATAGTCTCAGCACTGTCTCACACCTCACTGCAAAAGGATAGGTTTCGAGGTCTGATCCTGGAGTCGGACTGACATAGTGGCGTTTTCGTACCGACACTTCAGCACCTCGATGTACCGATAGTCGATCTGGCACCGTTGAAGAGACTGCAGCACAGCCCATGTCTCAATCGAATCAAAGGCTTTCTCGTAGTCCACAAACGCTAAGCAGAGAGGCAGGTTATATTCTTCGGTCTTCTGTATAACCTGTCGCAGCGTATGTATGTGGTCTACGGTGCTAAAGCCTTTACGGAATCCGGCTTGTTCGGGAGGCGTCAAACCTGCGCGCGAGACGGTTCGTGATGACTCTCGAAAACAGCTTGTAGACATGGCTCAGAAGTGAGATGGGCCTATAATTCTTAAGAAGGGCATTGTCGCCCTTCCTAAAGAAAAGTATCACCACACCTCTGTTCCATGCCTGCGGTGTTTTGCCCTCGAGTATGATGACGGAATCAAACAGCTTCTGAAGGGCCTTAAGAACGTGTTTTCCGCCGGCCTTCAGGAGCTCGGCCGTAATTCCGTCATTCCGTCATCACCCGCGCGCCTTGATATTTTTGAGCTGCTTCAGAGCCATCCTAATCTCGTAATGTCCGTTTCAACCGCGCGGCCACCTCATAATATTTGATGAAACTTTGCCAGGAATTAGTGCTAATTTGTTTTCATATCTCATACTCGGAAAGTAGTGTTTGTTTGATCCGAATAGCGGGTGGAAAACGCTGCTTCCCACCCTCGGGCGGGAAAGTCTCATAGTAATTGCTTCCCTCCCTAGGGCGGGAATGAAATTTAAAAATAGAACTAAATTTAGTTAGGTAGTCAGCTTAGTCAGACATACGACACCTTTAATTGATTATGTAAATATTTATTATGCTACCCATCAAATCTTATGAATGTGCATTAATTAGGAGAGTTGGATAAAAAGCTCATAGGTATGTTAACGCCATTAAATCTTTCAGATTTAGCGCACAAGTTAATAATTTACCTTGAATAAATTCAACATACATAGGTACGATAATCACCATTTTGATGTCAGTTGTGGTCGAGGCTAAAAAACATAAAAATTGGGGATTTCGAACATCCTGACTTTACCATAATGGGGCTGTGAATATACATCATTTAATTATTTGACGAATTTATCCATAGTTTAAGGTAAATAAGTAGTGGTAATGAACTTTTTTTGATATCTAATGTCGAAGTTTCGCGCCAATCGTAGGTATGTGTTTACATTTTTACTTTTCACAAATTTCACACACACAGATGTAGATAAGATTTAAAATGTGACAAATGTTATTGATAATATTATAAACAACACGAAAATGCCCAGGTTTTAACGTAATATTCAAATACAGGTTCAATAATACATATTAATCATTACCACTACTCAATTTGTGTTCAAAATCGCCGACCATTATTGTTTTTTTTTATTGCAGTGATGTGTGAAAGCGATTATTCCAAACATTTTTTTTTTTAAATTTCGATTGACTCGAGTAACTAATATGACGAATGTAATCGATATTTGAAAATGAAATAAAATTATTTTAAGCAATAAATACAATAAGCATTGTTTATAATAATGATTTATGCTTTTCTAATATCTTTTCAATCTCTTCTAATATCATGTCAATAACAGACAGGCCAATAGGTACCTCATTTACTGAATTTCGCGCCGAAATGCTTCTATAATTGAATTTATATTCGGAATGCGATCGCTGTTTAAAATTATTTTAATTTATTGGACAATTATTTATTGTGGATTTTATTTTTGATACTTTCTAATAGTTTCCTACAGAATTCCCAGTAAACATTTTTTAGGTAGGCTTACCAGAAGTTTTTTTGAGAATGATGATGATTAATTAATTCTATAGATTGGTTATTCTGCAAACACTTTACATTTCAATACATTTTGTTAGTTTAAAGAGTTTTTATTCATTTTTTTTATTGCGAGTATCGATTAGGCTGTATGCCAGTTTTGAATCGAAATAATAAAGTTAGGTCAGCACTAAAAAGTGTCACGTCGCAACACAATTTTTAGTAATTTTTATCAAGATTATCGTGTTTTCTAAGTAATGTATGAAAAATGGTAAAAGTAAGAATGCAGACAGAATGATAATAATACGGGCCCTAGTAAGCGGAACGGCCTGCGGTGGTGACACAGAATCTACTCATGTGGCGGTAACGTGGTGTGTTCCATACTTCAAATTTAAAAAAGACTAATGAATAGGTACCTATTATTCATGTAATTATTATCAATAAATATTTTAGAAAACTACTATTTTTTACTTTCCTTAAATTCGAAATGAAAAGTAGAGTGTTTAACTCGGGTGAAGTCATCAATTCCCACTCGGACTATAGCCGCCCTCGCTACGCTCGGGCGTCTAAATGCCTCGTATGGGAATTGATTCCTTCCGACCCTTGTATAACAATCTACTATACTTTACACACCTCTTTTCCTGAATTTGTTACAAAAAAAACTAAGACGCTATGACAAAGAATAGTTGGCCGCTAGAACCGCCACTTGCCGTAGTCATCGCTCGTGATTACACAGAAACTATATAATGCAGATAGACGAATGATGCATCAAAAGAAAGGTCTTAATTTGTTACATTTGTTACAAAAATAAAAAACTTCAAAACGTAAATAAACAAAAAGTTATGCAATATTTAGTTTTCAGGTTACGAGTAGGTAGGTATATCACCATAAATATCAAATTAATAGAGGCTAATGTGTATGGACAATTAGTTACTAATTTGTTACAGCGTATAAACAGAAAAAAATACTAGAACGTAGGTTCAATAATTTGTTAGAGTCGATTTTAGTTGGCCGCTCGGACGGCAATATGCCTAAAATACAATGGCGTTTATCTCGTTATTAAAAGTAGGTTTAAGCTTACTTAAAGGACTAATCGACGGGAAACGTGACCTAGTTTGGATAAATATGGCGAATATAACTGCAGCATTCATATTTTAGAAGATATTTACAAAATAACAGTAGTATGAAACCGTATGAGAGTAGGGTGACCATGAATTTCTACGATGAAGTGTGACTGAATAGTGAATTGGAATGTTCGATATTCATATCTTATTTTTTAGGGCGAGTGCTTATACAGGGTTAGTTTTCAAAGACCAGCCAAAGGACTTTATTCACTTTCGGCTTCGCGTGAACACGATGCTCGAAAAGAAACAAATTAATCAAAAATCATGTTTAGTTTTTAAACGCTTATTTATTCTATACTTTTGTATCAACTTGCTCCCACGAATAGTGTATTTAATAAGTACTGAAATTGTTTTATTCTTCCCCATATTGACAGTACTCGATCTTCATTAGTTCATAGTGATGCCTACAATTAATCGTTTATTTTAAAATAATTATTTACAAATCGATTCTAATTGTTATTTTTGAAGTTCCTCATTCATTTAAGAGGCAAGAGTTTACAGTCAATTAGAGCTGTTATTTGTAATCACTTACATTATTTCGAACATGTTTTGTCCTTAGTTTTTATCTGGAAAGCAAAAGTATTTACAAGTATCGAAGATAGTCAATTAAATTCGATTTTAATCAATTAATTAATCGATTATTATAAAAAAAAAGATTTATTTCAATGTCAGTTGTCTTGTCACTTCAAGTCACTTGTCATTCACTGTTTCTTGGCAACGTGAATATTGTTTTTTTCGTTTTGCTGTGATAATTTTTCAAGTATTGTTTTAGTTTTGAAAATGAACACTGATACCCCCACTTGTCATTCACTGTTTCTTGGCAACGTGAATATTGTTTTTTTCGTTTTGCTGTGATAATTTTTCAAGTATTGTTTTGGTTTTGAAAATGGACACTGATACCCCCTTCGAACTCGCCGAACTGAATCGTACGTATACGAACGAGGCAGTTTCGCTTCAACTCCTGCCTGTGGTGGAAACTGTGATACAGCTCCGATGTGCGAATTGTGGTTCTGATATCACGCAAAGGAGAAGGCATACCCTCGATCTTGTGGCAATGGAATCTGTTATAAGGCAGTAGGTCGCTCCACAAGTGGTACATTTGCATCCATCGTCATAATTTCTTTAAATAATCCAAATAACTGTGCAAACACTAAACCAAACACAAATGATTTTTGATTAATTTGTTTGTTTTCGAGCGTCGTGTTCAAGCGAAGCCGAAAGTGAACAAAGTCCTTTGGCTGGTCTTTGAAAACTAACCCTGTATAAGCACTCGCCCTAAAAAAATAAGATATGAATATCGAACATTCCAATAATCACTATTCAGTCTCACTTCATTGTGAAAATTCATGGTCACCCTACTCTCATACGGTTTCATACTACTGTTTTTTTGTAAATATCTTCTAAAATATGAATGCTGCAGTTATATTCGCCATATTTATCCAAACTAGGTCACGTTACCCGTCGATTAGTCCTTTAAATAAGCTTAAACCTACTTTTAATAACGAGATAAACGCCACTGTATTTTAGGCATATTGCCGTCCGAGCGGCCAACTAAAATCGACTCTAACAAATTATTGAACCTACTTTCTAGTATTTTTTTTTGTTTATTCGCTGTAACAAATTAGTAACTAATTGTCCATACACATTAGCCTCTATTAATTCGATATTTATGGTGATATACCTAGGTAGGTCGTAACCTGAAAACTAAATATTGCATAACTTTTTGTTTATTTACGTTTTGAAGTTTTTTATTTTTGTAACAAATGTAACAAATTAAGACCTTTCTTTTGATGCATCATTTGTCTATCTACATTATATAGTTTCTGTGTAATCACGAGCGATGACTACGGCAAGTGGCGGTTCTAGCGGCCAACTATTCTTTGTCATAGCGTCTTAGTTTTTTTTGTAACAAATTCAGGAAAAGAGGTGTGTAAAGTAACAAATTAGCACTAATTCCTGGCAAAGTTTCATCAAATATTATGAGGTGGCCGCGCGGTTGAAACGGACATTCGTACAGGCTGACGTCCGGGATGTCTTCGGTATAGTGCTGGGTCAATCTAGCTCTTGGGTCGTTTGCCAGATCCATAACGGGGTTCCTTGTTGACGTGTATAACTGTCCATAGAACCTCTCGATCTCTCTCAACAGCTCAGGTATGGCGGATACGATCCTGCCATCATCGGTCTTTAGTTTCGTAAGCTGGCTCTGCCCAAAGGAAGCAGTCTTGTTTGAGTCTTTTTTGCGAAGCACTGTCCACCAAAATCACAAACACAACGCAAAGCACAACATTCCGAAGACGCGATGGCCGCCACCAGCCCCTCCCGCACCTTCGTGCAGCATGCTCTTGTAGCATGCATGCTTCTTGTGCATGCTAGGTAGCAAGTGTATTCCGCTTTAAGCGGTCGGGCTTTATGCTATAAAATTAGAAATATTCGAAACGCGAAGTATCTTTTCCCGAAAGTACCGAAAGAACCGGGATTTGGTTTTAATAATCCCGGTTCCAAAAACGACGCCAATTTCCGGGATTTCCCGGTACTTTCGGTTCCGGGATTTCCCGGGACTATTCACTAGTAGAAGCCTTCACCAAATTTTGTTTTATCAAACCTGTTAGAAATACTAATAGTTTAAATGCAATTAGAGTTCTTGAAGATATATTTTTTACATTTAGGGTCCCTGACCGTCTTGTAAGCGATCGTGGTACCTGCTTTACATCTCATGCTTTTAATCGATTCTGCCTAGACAAGGGAATCAAGCATATTCTTAATGCAGTAGCCAGTCCGAGATCAAATGGCCAGGTTAAACGTTATAACCGTACAATTCTCGACTCTTTGAAAGCGATGACTGTTAAGTACGGTGAAAAGGATTGGCATAGCCATTTAGGGAAAATTCAGTGGGGCCTAAACAATACTTTTCAGAAAACTACTGGTAGGACCCCGTCAGAGGTACTATTTGGGACTAGTATGAGTAGCGAAATAAATCCCATTCTTAACGAAGTTACCAAAGACTCTCGCGAAAATTGCGAAATTACCGCTATTCGAGAGGAGGTCAAGAAAAGGATTGATAACGAGCAGGTTAAGCAAAAGCAGGTTTATGACAAGAACAGGGTGCCAGCCCGGATTTACGTCGAAGGTGAACTCGTCAAAATAACCAAGACTAGTTTCAATAATGACGGACAAAGTAAAAAGCTCATGCCTTCGTTTATAGGGCCCTATCGTGTTACCAGAGCCTTAGGTAGGGACAGATATGAGGTAGCACCGGTTCCGGGTTTGTCCAGCATGCAAAACAAACGGCCCACAACCGTGGCAGCAGATCGTATGATGCCATGGATACACATTGCGGCCCTAGAGGTGAATAATTCGGATACCAGTGGCACTGACGACGAGGGCCTTACCGAACCATAATTCGACCATTTTATTGTAATTTTCCCAAGCTCTATAGTGTATCCCAATAAGTTTTGGAGACGCTTAACTACAGATGCGTGTCATTCATTGTTTCAGATCAGGCACGAGAATCGATCGGATCGTGACTTGATTCAACAGATGTCCTACTGGCTGCCACAAGTATATCGATCGTCTTGTAGGCATCAGTTAGGCCCCCGAAAAATCGATCGTTCGGGTTAAGAGTTCGATGTTGGGTAAACCGATTTATCGATCGTTCGGTCCCCAAAGCAAAATTTAATTGTAAGTGACAGAGAACATAAATCGATCGTTGTTGTCTGATCAAATTCAAAGAGAAGTCTAATACTTAATAGAAATTATACGAGTTATATTATTACTGATCCGATGGATGTAAGTCAATAACAAGACATAGAAATTGTTACATAAATCTATTGAATTGATTTGTATGTTCCTTTACAGTTGAATCAATCTTATGTGTGTAATTGAGTTTAATACTTACCATTATATATTTACCTCAACTTGTGATGAACCGTTAGCATTGCATTCATTTTGTACCTAATTTAAATTAAATATTACTTAGCTTAGTAAATTCGTATGAGAATTATTATTAATTTGTAAAGTCGTATTATACCTTATCGAACTTGTACCTAATTTAAATTAAATATTACTTAGCTTAGTAAATTCGTATGAGGATTATTATTAATTTGTAAAGTCGTATTATACACTTAGTCGCAATTTCTAGAAAACTAATTAATGAGTCATACTTTGATCATTCAGGTGGTTACCTACTATTGTAATTTGATACTCAAGCAATATTAAATGTAAAGACTGAGCATCCTGCCGGCGTTCCGATTGTTAGGGTTCCACCTGGTGTCGTGTGCGGGGACGCACACGTTGTCAGGACGGTCGATTGTTAGGGTTCGTGAATTTTGATTTTGCTAATCGATCATTTTAATCGATATTCGTATTAATAGACCTTCCATTTTAATATTTTACACTAGCAACTTTACTCTCTTACTATATTCATACTCGTTCTGTGATTGGTTGGCGCAAAATGGCGGGAACCAATCAGAGAACTCGCTTTTCCCGCTCAAAAAATGGAGGGAATAACTTGGGTTATCGGAACGCTTGGCCGGTTGCAGGGACTGGGGATTTTGGACTCGATACGATAGGGTGTAATAGTTGATAAGTACCTAGTGCTAAGCATTGATTTTTGTATGTGTTTGGAGGTTCAGTGGTCGGAGCGTACAGAGGGTGGTTTTGGCTTGGAAATGAAAACTCGCACAACGGTTAATATACTTCAATATATTAAACATAAAAATATCGTCAGATTACAAAGATTGATACGGATAAAATTATACAAGGAATCACAGGTGACGGCCATGACGGAAGATGTTAAAAGGAGACAGAGTGATTGACTTATCCAACTTTTCTCAAAAAGTTATGCAAAGGCAACCACGACATACTGCCTAGTTTGTATTTACAGTATATAGTGTACTTAAAGCTAATTTAACACTTCCCCTTACACTATATACTACAGGCATCAAACATATACCTATGACTCTACATTACAGGTACAAGAGCATATACACTAAGTTAAGAAAAATTGCAAAAACATTTTACAAACTTCTAACCTAACTTAAAACTCAGTACCACTTACATAGGCATCACATTCAAACCCTTCATGAAACCATGATGTTTTGTTGAAGACAAAGCCTTGGTTAAGATATCAGCTATCATACAATCAGTCTGCAAGTAAGTCACAGTAATTAAACCTCTACTTATCAAATCTTTCACAAAATGATGCCAAATATCTATGTGCTTTGTCCTCTTATGACACTCTTTTGAATCTAAAAGCCTAATAGCACTCATATTATCATTTCTTAATTTACATTGAAGCCGGCATCCTGTCAATTCCTTCCAAAAATTACACATAAACAGGATGTCTTTACAACAGTCACTGATAGCCAGATATTCCGCCTCAGTGCTGGATAAAGCGACGCAGCGTTGTTTTCTACATTCCCAGTTAATAGTATTGCTGCCTAGTCTCAACACAAAACCACTAAAAGATTTCCTGTCAATAGGGTCATTCGCCCAGTCTGCGTCTGCAAAAGCTTCTAAACAAAAACTATTATTTTCAGACCTTTTGAAAACTAATCCATAGTGCATTGTTTTCTTCAAATAGCGAAGTACCCTTTTGGCAGCTACCCAATGACATTTATTATAATTATTATTGAATTGACTCAACAAACTACAGCTATAAGCAATGTCAGGTCGTGTACACACACATAAATACATTAATGAGCCAATTAATTCTCTATAATGAAACTCTGTCAAACAAGTATCATTACTATTTTCATTGTTAAATTTTTCATTCACAACCATAGGTGTAGATACCTCTTTAGCGTCTAACATATCAAATCTAGTTAATAACTTTTTAATATACTCAGTCTGTTTCAAAATTAAAACACCCTTTGACCTATCTCTTTGAACATTCATTCCTAAGCAGTTCTGAATTTCACCTAAGTTTTTAACACAATAGTTTTTGGACAATAGATCAATTAAACATTCTTTTTCTTTCAAATTGTTCGTGAAAATAAAAAAGTCATCGACATAGACCGCTAAGATTGTTAAGTTATTATTATTATTACCTCTCTTAACATAGACACAGGGTTCACATTTTGCTTGAGAGTAACCATGCTTGACCAACAAATCATTAACTGTCATGTTCCAAACTCTACTTGCTTGTTTTAAACCATAAATACTTTTTCTCAATAAGCAAACTTTGTTTTTGTCAACAACAAAACCAGCAGGCTGCTCCATATATATCTCTTCCTCTAAAGTACCATTTAAGAAAGCTGTTGTGATATCTACATGATTAGTATCCATATTTAATTCATTAGCTAGGTTGAAAAGAACACGCATTGTGGAATGCCGTACAACAGGGGCAAAAGTTTGGTCATAATCCACCCCAGGTTCCTGACTAAACCCGCGAGCTACTAAACGAGCTTTAAATTTATCAAAGCGTCCTGAAGTGTCTTGTTTGACTTTATACACCCACTTACACTTAATGATATTCCTATCAACTGGCCTGTCCACCAATGTCCATACACCATTCTTAATAAGAGATTGATACTCTGTGTTCATAGCAACCTCCCATTCTAACTTATTAGTACTAGCCAATGCATCTTCATAGGATTGAGGTTCATAAAAAAGGTAAGCTTGAGAAA
The DNA here is from genome assembly GCA_916614155.1 of Mesoligia furuncula. NCBI lineage: Eukaryota > Metazoa > Arthropoda > Insecta > Lepidoptera > Noctuidae > Mesoligia > Mesoligia furuncula. The sequence goes on from OU744791.1 coordinate 36,730,864, forward strand.
AAAGTGACAGATCATAATCATCAAACTTTTTGGGTACAGTACCTCTTGTAGATCTCACGGGACGCGGCGAACACCGTGGCTCCGGCGCCGTCGTCGTGATGTCAACCTCCGTGTCCCCAGAATCACTACATGACATAAATTCGATTGGACTCTCAAAATGCAAACTTGTGTTACCAATAGTATCGCATGACGTCTCACTATGTGGACTGTCACACAACGCTTGTGTTGGCTGCTCACATACAGGTGGCTGCTCACACACAGATGGCTGCTCACACACAGGAGGAGACTCTCTCGCTGGGGGCCCTATTTCCAGAAGAGGGCTCCGTCACTGGAGTTGCAGAAAAATATTCACAATTATTATTTAATTCACTAGAATAATTATAAGAAACATTGTTCAATTTATTCAAAATTAATTCATTATTATGCAAATTATTATTTAATTTATTTTCATTGCTATCATAGATTTTATCAATTTTATTTATATCACTGTCAAATTCAATAAAATGCACATTTCTCGAATTCAAAACCCGTTTAGGATTACAAGGATCTATTAATCTATAACCTTTTGAATTTTCGCAGTATCCTACAAATATGTACTCCTTAGACTTTGCATCTAGCTTGCGACGGTGACAATCTGGCACAAGAGCAAAAGCTCGGCACCCAAAGACCCTCAAGTGACTAAGGTCCACTTTGTGACCCGTCCATAATTCCTCCGGAGTGACATCAGGCACTGCAGCTGTAGGGGATCTGTTTTTCAAATATATCGCCGTCATAACGGCCTCGCCCCAATAGCGCCTGCCCAGCTTAGCGTCAATAAGCATACACCTTGCTTTTTCTATTAGAGTCCTATTCAACCGTTCCGCAACGCCATTTTGCTGTGGACTGTAGGGCATAGTTATCTGATGGATAATACCTTGACTAGACAAATAATTGGTGAATTGAGCACTGCAATATTCACCCCCTCCATCAGACCTTAAACATTTCACTGATAAACCCAACTGCTTTTCAACTAGATCCTTAAACTTGATGAACATAAACATAACCTCACTTTTGTTCTGAATGAGATAACCAAAAGATTTTCGAGTAAAATCATCCGTAAATGTCACTAAATATCTAGCTCCACCCCAACTAGGCTCTGGCATGGGACCACAAACATCAGAATGTATCAGTTCAAGAGGTTTCTGAGCACGCTTCGCTTCGCCCTTGGGAAAACATTTTACTGTTTGCTTCCCCTGAATGCAAGCCTCACAATCTGCTAACTTATTAGTTTTACTCATTTTTAAACCCTCAGACATATCTAATAACTTACACATACCTGCACTACTCAGATGTCCCAGTCTCCTGTGCAATATATCCATAGAACTAGCAGCATGAGCTCTTTGCTGCTCCTCCACAGTAGCCTGGCCGCAGTTGCTGGTGTTTTTCTGTTGTACAGAACTTGTGACACAATCTAACCTGTAAACTCCTTTTATCCTAGATGCTCTGGCTATGATTTTATTTTTATTATTATAAATATTGCAAAATTCTTCCTGAAAAGTAACTTTATAACCCTTCCTTACTAACTGACTAACTGACAGTAAATTGGTGAACAAGTCAGGCACAAACATAACATTTTCAATTGTTTTAATATTACTATTCATAATGTTAATTTTCACAGTACCAATACCTTTACACAACAAGTTGTCCCCATTTGCAATGCAAATGTTACTTGAAACGTTACTGTCCAGGGAAATAAATAAACCTTTATCATTACACATGTGGGAAGTACAACCTGAGTCTATAATCCAATCTTCAGAGGCACATGCCGAAAAGGCAGACACGAATAAAGCTTCTTCAGTCTTGTCCTGTGGTTTCTCCAATTTCTTGTCGCGTCTCAACTTAAAGCACTTTGCTTTGATGTGGCCTGGCTTTCTGCAATAGTGGCATATAACTTTCCTACTCCGGCCAACAAAAGCGACCTCATTTGATGAAACCTGGTTGCCATTTGACTTCGTGTTTCTACGATACTCCTCTTGAAGAAGTCTAGCTCTAACAGTCTCACTGCATAAATTATCCTGAAAATTTGCAGCTTCCAAACTAGATACCAAGACGTCGTAGTCTTTAGGTAGACCACTCAGCAGGATCTCCGCGACTTCCTTGTCATCGATGACCTTCCCGATGTCACACAATTGTTGGACTATGGTTGTTACTCCAACGATGTATGCACTCATGTTCTCATAGTCATTAAAGTCAGCTCGGTGCAGCTGTCGCAGCAGTACAACTCGTCTGTACAGACCCTTATCTTCATATGCGTCTCTTAGTTTGGTCCAAGCTTCTTTAGCCGTTTTAGCCAAACGTACATGCTGAAAACAACATGGTTTCACTGCCAAGCAAATCCTTGCCAACGCCTTCTGGTCTTTAGCCGTGTCGACAGTAGACGTCCCCTCAATGCACTCCCATAGGTTTTCTAAAATCAAAGCCATGCGAGCCTGGAACTTCCATACATGATAATTTCTCACGCCGTCAAGTTTTTCCAAATGAAATGTAGCAGGAGGCCCAAGCTGCCCGTTTCCATTAGTCTCACCAGGCATTGCTGATCGATTCTTGATCCGAATCCGACCGTGTGCTAAAACCAAACCAATGCCAATGCTTTGTCGAAAAACCAACCCTCTAATCCTGAAAATCCTGGGCCCATAACCTGTTTGGAGGTTCAGTGGTCGGAGCGTACAGAGGGTGGTTTTGGCTTGGAAATGAAAACTCGCACAACGGTTAATATACTTCAATATATTAAACATAAAAATATCGTCAGATTACAAAGATTGATACGGATAAAATTATACAAGGAATCACAGGTGACGGCCATGACGGAAGATGTTAAAAGGAGACAGAGTAATTGACTTATCCAACTTTTCTCAAAAAGTTATGCAAAGGCAACCACGACATACTGCCTAGTTTGTATTTACAGTATATAGTGTACTTAAAGCTAATTTAACAGTATGTACAGTTGTGAAATATAAGTCAGTTACATATTACATATAATCATCGTATTTATTTGACTACGTCCCGTTCCTGTTGGTGTTTCCCACAATTGTAATTTAATTTCTTAGTGTCTCTATTGATAACACACTGTTCACAAATTAGATATGCTTGTATAAGACCCTAACATAGGGGAGGTGGCTTTATCTAACACTCGCGCACCTTCGCCCTTTCATTGTCACACTGATACACTACACTATCCCCAACACACGCATGTTGCGTGGCCGGGCACGCGCCGCCTCCGCCGGGCGCGCCGTCTGCTGCGGGCTTGGGGGCGCAGCGCGAGCGCGCGCGCCTCCAAGCGAACACTCCTAGACATGCTGCTACCACGCCGATCATACAGTAGATCGCGGTGTAATGATGAATGTCGTGAGATGATAGCCTGTCAATTAGCAATCCATTTTCTTTCATGATCTTGATTTTGTCCCCAATCGTTTTAAGCTCTCGATCGCTCACTATGCTGGAGTCGTTCAAGACATCTTGAGGAATAGACACGTTTATAACGTGGTTTATGGATGCAATAACTGGTGAGTATAGGTTAGCACTAATACTAACATCGCTCGTTCTTTGTTGATGCGCAATTACTTCAAAATTATCTGATTTGATTATGCAGCCGTAATCTATAGTTATAAGTCCGGAGTGTGTCAGCTGATGCGCGGTAACCTGATCTCCGCATACTGTTCGTAGGTTACATTGACCGCAGCAAAAATAAATGTAATTGTTGATAGAATGACTTTCCATCCAAAGATTTTTACAGGGATCGACGTTGACTTCACACACTGATGTCTTTGATTGGCAAAAGTCTTTATCTCTGCTTAATTTGTAAATCGGAGAATGAATGTGACGTGACACAAGTGTACGTTTGTCACTAGGCAGGAATCTATAATATTTCCTGTCAAGATAATGTATGCATCCTTTTTCAGGTTCACAGCAATGAAATCTGACACTGGTTTAATTGATAACATTGTGTTGTGAGGTTTCTCCGCAGGAATTGTTATAAGTTTGAATATTTCATAGGTGTCCCTGCTTATCAAAGGTATTGTTACTTCAAATATTGCGTAATTCTTAAGCATTCTTGCTTTGGCTCGTAGGAGTTTAAAAAGTTGTGCAAGATCCGTATGAATGTTTTCTACAGGTAAGGTGACGTCACTAGACAAATGACTGGCTATAGTGCTCAGCTGATCCTGTAATTGTTCGGCTGTTATTAAATGTGGATTAAATCGACCATGATAGATGTCTGTTATTTATTTATTTATTTATCCTCCTGCTGGAACGCCATACAGCAATTACACCAACGGAGCAAAAAAATTACTTCATGTGCTTATCCATCCTGTGCGCGGTGGAAATCGAACGGGCGGCGCGATAGAACACGCATGCTCACACAGCGTCAACTCCACAGTTCCACTGGTACTCCATCCAAATTGCGCACATTCTTTGCGATTATTTGAGATCGAATGAATTTTACAAAATAAATATATATTTTTTGTAAAAACGGAAAATTTTGATGTGTCGTCCCGCCTGACAGTTGAACAATGTAAAAAGCCTGCCTGAGATCGTCGAACTTATTGTATCCACTAAGGCATTCTGTACATCTTTCAAGTCGCGTAATAGATTGCTTGCGACTATAGCTGCCATAGAAGCTTCACTTGCTCTCGAAATGTTTTGAGTTTCAGCCTTTAATACTTCTAATGTGTTTTCGATGTTTACAAATTGCTGATGAATCATCTTATGTTGTTTGTGCATTGTAGCCTCCGTCCTCTTTAAAAGACTGAATTCTGCCTCTATGACCGAAGTTTGATTATGCCAAAATGAGACGATATGCTTTTGATTTTTGCGAAGAAGAGTGATATCTTTCTCGTACTGTTCCGCGAATCGAGCGTCCAATACGCCGAAGAGGCCGTTTGCTATGTAACCGACACCGTCGATAAGACCGCGCCGCCACCTGTTCTTTTGCTTTGCAAAATGCTGACTGAGTAACATATGATTATTGTAATCGAGTTCATTGTACCCGTGACGTAATTGCAATAATATTATGTCACAATGTGTTTGTTCTTTGATTGTATTGCATGTTTGTTCCAGCGACATTATACTTTTGTTAAGTGCGGTAATTCCTTCCCAATAAGGATCTAAATCGTAGTATATGATTAGTTTCCAGTCATTCCTTATGATCTGCATGTTTGTTAGTTTGTCAAAGTAAATATGCTGATTATTTCTGAATTGTGTGACGTTTAGTGCGCATTGGGAAGTTGTTATGATACTAAAAAATAGCATGATTGCTGTAAACACTGACGCTATGTTGTAACGAGTGCCTACTTTCCTTGTTTCAGGCTGTTTAACCGTATTAGAATCTCCCGAACCCGCCGTATTTTCTTGATTGATTTGCGAGGATTCATTGTTAACTGGGGGTTTTGATAGTTTTGTGATAGGACGTTTCAGTGTTCCGTTTTTTGTTTTTACTGTAACCACGCGAACATGACCGTCGGAACCGGGATGAAGTTCAATGACTCTGCCCATCAGCCATTTTCCCGGCGGAAGATTGTCATCATGAATCATAACGATATCATATACATTGAGGTTTCTTTTAGCTTGTCTCCACTTGCTTCTTTCTGTAATTTGTACAAGGTACTCTTTCCTCCATCTTTTCCAGAGATCCTGTACAATTTTTTGTGCCAACTGCCATCGTGTTCTTAGATCCGTTTCAGTCTCCTGTATAGTAACCTTTGATCCACCTGATAAGAAGTGAGCAGGCGTTAAAAAATCCACATCGTCTGGATCTTCTGATATAGCACATAATGGTCTCATGTTGAGACAAGCCTCAATCAGTGTGAGCACCGTATATAGTTCCTCAAATGTAAGGATCTGGTCACCAATAACCCTCTTGAAATGATATTTGAAGCTTTTAACTGCCGCCTCCCATAGAAATAATCATCGTATTTATTTGACTACGTCCCGTTCCTGTTGGTGTTTCCCACAATTGTAATTTAATTTCTTAGTGTCTCTATTGATAACACACTGTTCACAAATTAGATATGCTTGTATAAGACCCTAACATAGGGGAGGTGGCTTTATCTAACACTCGCGCACCTTCGCCCTTTCATTGTCACACTGATACACTACACTATCCCCAACACACGCATGTTGCGTGGCCGGGCACGCGCCGCCTCCGCCGGGCGCGCCGTCTGCTGCGGGCTTGGGGGCGCAGCGCGAGCGCGCGCGCCTCCAAGCGAACACTCCTAGACATGCTGCTACCACGCCGATCATACAGTAGATCGCGGTGTAATGATGAATGTCGTGAGATGATAGCCTGTCAATTAGCAATCCATTTTCTTTCATGATCTTGATTTTGTCCCCAATCGTTTTAAGCTCTCGATCGCTCACTATGCTGGAGTCGTTCAAGACATCTTGAGGAATAGACACGTTTATAACGTGGTTTATGGATGCAATAACTGGTGAGTATAGGTTAGCACTAATACTAACATCGCTCGTTCTTTGTTGATGCGCAATTACTTCAAAATTATCTGATTTGATTATGCAGCCGTAATCTATAGTTATAAGTCCGGAGTGTGTCAGCTGATGCGCGGTAACCTGATCTCCGCATACTGTTCGTAGGTTACATTGACCGCAGCAAAAATAAATGTAATTGTTGATAGAATGACTTTCCATCCAAAGATTTTTACAGGGATCGACGTTGACTTCACACACTGATGTCTTTGATTGGCAAAAGTCTTTATCTCTGCTTAATTTGTAAATCGGAGAATGAATGTGACGTGACACAAGTGTACGTTTGTCACTAGGCAGGAATCTATAATATTTCCTGTCAAGATAATGTATGCATCCTTTTTCAGGTTCACAGCAATGAAATCTGACACTGGTTTAATTGATAACATTGTGTTGTGAGGTTTCTCCGCAGGAATTGTTATAAGTTTGAATATTTCATAGGTGTCCCTGCTTATCAAAGGTATTGTTACTTCAAATATTGCGTAATTCTTAAGCATTCTTGCTTTGGCTCGTAGGAGTTTAAAAAGTTGTGCAAGATCCGTATGAATGTTTTCTACAGGTAAGGTGACGTCACTAGACAAATGACTGGCTATAGTGCTCAGCTGATCCTGTAATTGTTCGGCTGTTATTAAATGTGGATTAAATCGACCATGATAGATGTCTGTTATTTATTTATTTATTTATCCTCCTGCTGGAACGCCATACAGCAATTACACCAACGGAGCAAAAAAATTACTTCATGTGCTTATCCATCCTGTGCGCGGTGGAAATCGAACGGGCGGCGCGATAGAACACGCATGCTCACACAGCGTCAACTCCACAGTTCCACTGGTACTCCATCCAAATTGCGCACATTCTTTGCGATTATTTGAGATCGAATGAATTTTACAAAATAAATATATATTTTTTGTAAAAACGGAAAATTTTGATGTGTCGTCCCGCCTGACAGTTGAACAATGTAAAAAGCCTGCCTGAGATCGTCGAACTTATTGTATCCACTAAGGCATTCTGTACATCTTTCAAGTCGCGTAATAGATTGCTTGCGACTATAGCTGCCATAGAAGCTTCACTTGCTCTCGAAATGTTTTGAGTTTCAGCCTTTAATACTTCTAATGTGTTTTCGATGTTTACAAATTGCTGATGAATCATCTTATGTTGTTTGTGCATTGTAGCCTCCGTCCTCTTTAAAAGACTGAATTCTGCCTCTATGACCGAAGTTTGATTATGCCAAAATGAGACGATATGCTTTTGATTTTTGCGAAGAAGAGTGATATCTTTCTCGTACTGTTCCGCGAATCGAGCGTCCAATACGCCGAAGAGGCCGTTTGCTATGTAACCGACACCGTCGATAAGACCGCGCCGCCACCTGTTCTTTTGCTTTGCAAAATGCTGACTGAGTAACATATGATTATTGTAATCGAGTTCATTGTACCCGTGACGTAATTGCAATAATATTATGTCACAATGTGTTTGTTCTTTGATTGTATTGCATGTTTGTTCCAGCGACATTATACTTTTGTTAAGTGCGGTAATTCCTTCCCAATAAGGATCTAAATCGTAGTATATGATTAGTTTCCAGTCATTCCTTATGATCTGCATGTTTGTTAGTTTGTCAAAGTAAATATGCTGATTATTTCTGAATTGTGTGACGTTTAGTGCGCATTGGGAAGTTGTTATGATACTAAAAAATAGCATGATTGCTGTAAACACTGACGCTATGTTGTAACGAGTGCCTACTTTCCTTGTTTCAGGCTGTTTAACCGTATTAGAATCTCCCGAACCCGCCGTATTTTCTTGATTGATTTGCGAGGATTCATTGTTAACTGGGGGTTTTGATAGTTTTGTGATAGGACGTTTCAGTGTTCCGTTTTTTGTTTTTACTGTAACCACGCGAACATGACCGTCGGAACCGGGATGAAGTTCAATGACTCTGCCCATCAGCCATTTTCCCGGCGGAAGATTGTCATCATGAATCATAACGATATCATATACATTGAGGTTTCTTTTAGCTTGTCTCCACTTGCTTCTTTCTGTAATTTGTACAAGGTACTCTTTCCTCCATCTTTTCCAGAGATCCTGTACAATTTTTTGTGCCAACTGCCATCGTGTTCTTAGATCCGTTTCAGTCTCCTGTATAGTAACCTTTGATCCACCTGATAAGAAGTGAGCAGGCGTTAAAAAATCCACATCGTCTGGATCTTCTGATATAGCACATAATGGTCTCATGTTGAGACAAGCCTCAATCAGTGTGAGCACCGTATATAGTTCCTCAAATGTAAGGATCTGGTCACCAATAACCCTCTTGAAATGATATTTGAAGCTTTTAACTGCCGCCTCCCATAGACCTCCTGCTGATGGCCATGAGGGCGCATTAAAACTCCACTCGATTTGCATATCTAATACTTCTGCTTTTAGATCTTTGTCTTGCATGAGATTAATTAATGCTTGATATTCCTGTTGTAGTACTTTGTTAGCACCGACAAAATTGCGACCATTATCGCTATAAATGTGACTAGGCGTCCCTCTGCGAGCTGCCATTCTTCTTAATGCTGCGATGAATGAAGTTGTGCTTAAATCACCAACTAGTTCTAAGTGTACTGCCTTCGTGACCATACACACAAAGACAGCCACATATCCTTTTGTGCTCTTGATGCCTCGTCCTTTGCTTGCTTTGACGTACATATGACCGGTAAAATCTACGCCTGTGTGTGTAAACGGACGGGATGGATTGCTTCTGGCCTCCGGCAAGTGATCCATGGGTCGCTGGTTCATATCCGGCTCGAAGGACCAAAAATGTACGGGTAAAGGTACATTTAAATGATAAACTGATAAATGTTCGTTCGACTCATGTATTGATAGGTAAAAAGAAAGCACAAATGTCCAAAAAACTGATAAATGATCGCCGGGCGAATGAGTCGATCGATGCTATGCAACTACTAATTTGCTAACTCAAACATGTATTTTTATTCATTCGCCGCGCGTCCATGTCAGCACAAAATTGATACATATTAATTGTACGGGTTTGCTCGTACAATATGGGTTCACCGGTATACCAGTAGACTTGATGTAGACTGAAATAGTGCCATGGGGATCCTTGAGTAAAACAATCACCTATTTATTACGATAGTTGTTTTCTTATTTTCAGTAATTTTTGTACCAACCATACAATGCCGTACAAAAAAAAAATATCAGCTTGCCAAAGCTGAATTATTAAAAATGGAAGACAATTGACAGCTTTACGCATTACAATAACTCACTTTTATTTGATTAAAGAGCTGTTAGCTGTACAACAGAACTCAGTTGATCTTTAAAAATGCAAGCATTACATTGATTCACGTTTATGCTGTCCAGCAGTACTAGGCTTATACTTACCACTTTAAAGTGCTATTACACAACAAAGGGCACTAAAAACAGCTCAAAGCTTTATAACGGTGCATTATAATGGTACAAGTTTATGCTATTAAGCAGCATTAGGCATTATCTTACTACTTAAAAATGCAATTATAGTCTCTAAGGCACTAAAAACAGCTGAAAGATGTACAGCGGATTTACGTGGCATTATAATGGTTCATGTTTAGGCTATTAAACAGCATTAAGCATGTATTTACTACTTAAAAATACTACTTTAGATCCAAATGCACTAAAAACAGCTGAAAGCTGTATAGCTGGATTGTGGTTTACTGCAATAAAACTAAAGGCTTTACAAAAGCATTTTGATAAGCCACTATCCAACCGTTATACAGTGTAAAGCATCATAATGGTTTTTAAATGCCAATATAAAGCGTCAAGATGGTCGGTGAATTGTGCTTATATAAGAGTTTATACGGATCTTAAGTTGTACCTACATAAGTTTACTATTCGTTTGTTATAATGCTTTCTGTGTTACTTGGGAAGGTACCGTCATGATGTTCCCTTAGAGAGTCACGCCTGCGGAGGCTGTATATGGCTCTGACGGCCCTTTTCTGAAGAATAAAAATAGACTCGATGTCTGCAGCCCGTCCCCATAGTAAAATACCGTACGACATGATATTATGAAAGTAACTAAAATAGACCAGTCTCGCGGTATCAACATCAGTAAATTGACGGATTTTTCTCACAGCATATGCTGCTGAACTTAGCCGTCCTGCAAGGGATGTTAAATGAGGACCCCATTGAAGCCTTGAGTCGAGCGTGATCCCCAGGAAAACAGTATTATCGACGAATTCTAGTTTCTCTTGATTCAATACTATCTCACAATTACTACTTTTGACATTTGGTAAAGAAAATCTTATGCACTTCGTTTTTTCCCATTTAATACTAAATTATTAGCAGTGAACCAATTTTGGATCTGCAGTAGGGCGTTATTTACGTCGTCAAGATTTGATGCACCTCTATTAATTTAAAAAATCAAGGACGTATCGTCAGCAAATGACACCATTTGTGATTGAGTTTTTAACAAATGCTAGAGGCTAGATCATTATATACTAAAAAGAGGAAAGGACCTAATATCGAGCCCTGTGGTACACCCATTTTTACTTTTAAGCCAGGTGAATTGACACCATTTATTTGAACGTGCTGTTGTCTATGTGTGTGTTCTTAAAGTTGGTCGTAAGCTTCCCTTTCTCTTCCCAACGAAAGAACTTTACCAGCAGTGCAAAGTTACTGACAGTTCGCCAATTATTCATTTTAAGGTGCCACTAGTCGATATTTTTTCCATACAAATTTCGGGAGTGTATTACTCCACTGTTTGACATTGTGCATCGAAAGTTAAACATGATATCGTTTTGTCTTATTATTTATGTTGTCTGTACGGAAACAGAATAGTAAAATAAAAAGTCATTAATAAGTTATGAGCCAACAAAGATTCGTTTTTCTTGCTATTTTTAACGTAACTTTAGGTGTAAATAAGTAATAAAAGACCTGTAAAATATTCAAAACCAAATCCGTACCGACAAAGCTCAGTTATCGAAGAGTTCAATAAACTTTATTTGTAATTGATTTATGCTATGATTTTTTCATAAAACTCGATTTTCCGAAGCACTTTTCGAATTTTTTTACGCGCCTATCAGTTCGGAATGGTGTTTCTGTGCGTGAGAACTAGACGTTGTTCGTGTAGACTAGCGTCTAACTGCTCATCACTCATACTAGCTCTGTCGGAAACGAAGCCAGGTGAGACAGCGTGCTTTTTGGCCATGAACACCACTGAGTTCGAGCTCGCGGCTAGTTTACTCTTAAGCACTATCATTCGTAGGCATAGGTACTCAACTTCCATACAATCCTGTCCAAATCCTTACCAAGAGACGCAAACAAGACTATGAGGTATCCTTTCTAGGTCCTTTTTAAAGCTGAAGCCTTTTATGGGAGATTCATAAACAGGCAATAGGTACTCCCAAGAACTAAGTTTTTTTGCATTACCTACTACAACTTGCTTTTAGCGGCCGTTGTGCCCAACTTTATACCAACCACATCCGACGAATAAATGTCTTTGTCTTTACAGGTACTTACTTGTTGTGTGACATGTGAAAATAAAAAACCGGGCAAGAGCGAGTCGGACTCGCTCACCGAGGGTTCCGTAACATCCGGGTTTATGCATAAGGTTTATGTTTATGAAATTAAATGCTTTTTTTTTTATTTTTTTAATATTTGAGTTGGTTGAATAAAAGGTAAATTGCGGTTTACGATTTATGACGTATTAAAAAAAAACTACTTACTAGATCTCTTTCAAACCAATTTTCGGTGGAAGTTTACATGGTATTGTACATCATATATTTTTTTTAGTTTTATCATTCTCTTATTTTAGAAGTTACGGGGGGGGGACACACATTTTACCACTTTGGAAGTGTCTCTCGCGCAAACTATTCAGTTTAGAAAAAAATGATATAAGAAACCTCAATATCATTTTTGAAGACCTATCCATAGATACCTCACACGTATGGGTTTGACGAAAAAATTTTTTTTTAGTTTCAGTTCTAAGTATGGGGAACCCCAAAATTTATTGTTTTTTTTCTATTTTTGTGTGAAAATCTTAATGCGGTTCACAGAATACATCTACTTACCAAGTTTCAACAGTGTAGTTCTTATAGTTTCGGAGAAAAGTGGCTGTGACATACGGACGGACAGACAGACAGACGGACAGACAGACAGACAGACAGACAGACAGACAGACAGACATGACGAATCTATAAGGGTTCCGTTTTTTGCCATTTGGCAACGGAACCCTAAAAAGGTGTTTGTGTGTTTATGTTATCATAATAGATCAGTGCTAGCATTAACAACTCCTGAAGTTTTTCAGTGAGGAAGATCTGCCTCGAGTTGGATTTCAACTCCGATTAGGTTATCCCTGTCTTAGGTAGGCATGTATGCTTCTAGTCTTAAAAAAAAATAAGAAGTTTATTTTGACGTGAATACGTCTTTAAAATTGCTTCCATAGTGGGAGGCAAATCAAAAAACCAATGATATAACAAAATCGGGGGATACAGTTTGGTGTTGCAGCTTTAGGTATATTATTATCCTATCATCTCCATCCTAAATTCAATTAAGTACACAAAGTCTGTAAAACAAGGTCCTTCAAAACCAGATTCAGCCGTAGATTCTTTTGTTTCCTAGGAGATTACCTTGACAACAAAATCAATAAAGCCATTTCCATCTACTTACTCCTTATCTTTATGCAATTGTAAAACTAAAGTCCAAAATTGGCTTCAATCTCACGACTACGAAGCCACCGAGAGACTCTTGGAAGTCGTCTCATAAAAAAGCAGCTCGGCAGGTCCTAAGTAGGTATACCATATTATGATATGTTTTTGATCATCACACACACACACTCACTACGCACCCACACCCACACACCCACACCCTACACTCACATACCCACACCCAAACACCCTACTTTGCTGTCTAATTAATTAATTATTTGTATTTTCCTTTTTTACATTCCTTTTGTTTTTATCTTTGATCCCAATTGATTGTCTGTTAGTAGACGTTTGTATCAGTGTGACTTGTCCGTGTAGTATGGAGGCCTGGAGACCTATCCACGTTTATGTATTGTACCTATCTACTAACTATTCATTGTGTGGTGGAGAAAATAAACGTTATTATTATTATTATTATATGACACAGCCGCACCCCATGGATGACGTATGTATTTTATTTAACCTTCACTGTCCCACTGCTACTGCCGAGCAAAGGCCTCCACCAAATCCTTCCATGCATGTTTTTCTAGCACCACCTCGATCCAACCCTTACGGTAGGTACGCGTCTAGATCGTCTCGCCACTTCTGCCCGGGACGGCCTTGTCGGTGCCGTCCATCCTCAGTTCAAAAGTTCCGCCTTGGGAAAGAGCAATGGAGCGCAGCATTTTAGGCGTTAAACGAACTAACAGAATACGAAACACCACGCTGCGCTCCAAAACGGGGTCCTACATGTAGGTAGGCAAAAAGCCTGCCAAGCTGAACAAAATATCCTTTAAATTCCAAAATGTTTATATTTTATTTGCTTTTCCACTACATTTTGGAATTTGTTGTTTGTTTACTCTGTCTACGGTAATCTTACCGTAGACAGAGTAAACTATAGACTGCTGCATATTAAAATGAAATAGACCCTTTTCTAGCTAATACTTTTTAATCGCACAACTGTACTCTTCCACAATCCAACAACGACTGGCTTTGCACTACATTTTACCATTTTAAAACGACATTTGCCCCACCCAGAAATAACGCTCAGTAATATATATTATCATCACCGTTATTTCCAAGTGTTGCCAAAGTAAAATAATACATTTAGTTGCCATAGCGGAAATACATTTTAAAAGTTTGTTACAATATTAATAATTTGTACTTTGATAGTGTTGCCACAGTGGATATTATAATGCGGTATTAAAATAATGCTTGTTTTTTAAAATTAAATCAATGAAATCACGACAACTCGGCCATCCGACGGCGTGCTAACTCCGAAGCACGCGCTAATCACGACCACTGAGGCAATATATCAAATAGACTATTGGAAATTTATTTTGATATGCTGGTTTACTGGGAAGCTAAATAATTTAACTAACCATCTGTATGTGCCTGCGCACCGTTTCTATTAGAATTATCATTGATCCCATTAAGTCACAACCTACTGCCATTCGGCCATAAATTTCACACCTACTGTGCAATGCTAACTTATCATAAAAATAGTCCAAAAGTTTCATCCATACAGGACTTTCATTTAAGCATCTCTAAAAGTTTTCTGAAATTTTCATCAATACCATTTATTTCCACGAGTAATTGAGCGTTAGCAAAGTTTCATACCGCTTTTTGGCCAATCCAAAAACTTTTTAAAGGGCATAGTGTTTTATTTGTTTTCATTCCAATCAAACATTGGCGTATTAACTATATTAGCTATCGCTCAATATCTTGGAATCTACTATCAGGGTCAAAATCTGGGACTCATTGCAGCATTTCTACATGGCTTATTAACAGCACACAAATAGTACGCCATTTGCAGCACACCTACATGGTTGCATAAGATCACATTAGCGCCTACGTTAAACTCAGAACTACAGTTTTGAGCTACAGCTCACTTACATGGCTGCGCAAGATCACGTAAGTACCGAACTGCAGCTCACCTACATGGCTGCGCAAGATCACATAAGTACCTACGTTAAGCTTTGAACTGCAGCTCACCTACATGGCTGCGCAAGATCACATAAGTACCTACGTTAAACTTTGAAGGGCAGCTCACCTACATGGCTGCATAAGATCACATAGGTACCTACGTTAAACTTTGAAGTGCAGCTGACCTACATGGTTGCATAAGATCATATAAGTACCTTCGTTAAACTTTGAACCGCAGCTCACCTACATGGCTGCATAAGATCACATAAGTACCTACGTTAAACTTTGAACCGCAGCTCACCTACATGGCTGCATAAGATCACATAAGTACCTACGTTAAACTTTGAACTGCAGCTCACCTACATGGCTGCATAAGATCACATAAGTACCTACGTTAAACTTTGAACTGCAGCTCACCTACATGGCTGCATAAGATCACATAAGTACCTACGTTAAACTTTGAACTGCAGCTCACCTACATGGCTGCATAAGATCACACAAGTACCGACGTTGAACTCCGAACTACCGGCTCACTCACATGGTTGCAACAAACTATACGCATACATCACCCATGATTGAACTAGAGTGTAAGCCGCATAGAACTCTAAACTATTCTCCTATATCATTATCTTTATTTTTAAAATCTGAACTACAGCTCGCTTATGTGGCTGCTATAAACTATACGCATACATCTCCATAAAGCTCACTTGCATGGCTGAACTAGAGTGTAAGCCGCATAGAACTCTAAACTATACTCGTACATCTTCATTTTTAAATCTGAACTATAGCTATGGCTGCAATAAGCTATACGCATACATCTCCATAAAGCTCACTTACATGGCTGAAATAGAGTGTAAGCCGCATAGAATTCTAAGCTATACTCGTACATCTTCATTTTTAAATCTGAACTATAGCTGGCCTACATGGCTGCAATAAACTATACGCATACATCTCCATAAAGCTCACTCACATGGCTGAAATAGAGTGTAAGCCGCATAGAACTCTAAACTATACTCGTACATCTTCGTCTTTAAATCTGAACTACAGCTGGCCTACATGGCTGCAATAAACTATACGCATACATCCCCATAAAGCTCAATAACATGGCTAAACTAGAGTGTAAGCCGCATAGAAATCTAAACTATACTCGTACATCTCTGAACAGTTCACCTCGTGGCTGGACCCGAGTGCACGCCGCATAGAGGTCTAAACTATACTCGTACATCTCTGAACAGCTCACCTCGTGGCTGAACCCGAGTGCACGCCGCATAGATAAAGGTCAAAGTCACTATACTCGTACATCTCTGAACAGCTCACCTCGTGGCTGGACCCGAGTGCACGCCGCATAGAGGTCTAAACTATACTCGTACATCTCTGAACAGCTCACCTCGTGGCTGGACCCGAGTGCACGCCGCATAGATAAAGGTCAAAGTCACTATACTCGTACATCTCTGAACAGCTCACCTCGTGGCTGGACCCGAGTGCACGCCGCATAGAGGTCTAAACTATACTCGTACATCTCTGAACAGCTCACCTCGTGGCTGGACCCGAGTGCACGCCGCATAGATAAAGGTCAAAGTCACTATACTCGTACATCTCTGAACAGCTCACCCTCGTGGCTGGACCCGAGTGCACGCCGCATAGAGGTCTAAACTATACTCGTACATCTCTGAAAAGCTCACCTCGTGGCTGGACCCGAGTGCACGCCGCATAGAGGTCTAAACTATACTCGTACATCTCTGAACAGCTCACCTCGTGGCTGGACCCGAGTGCACGCCGCATAGATAGAGGTTAAAGTCAAAGGCCAAAGTCGGAGGTCTAAACTATACATTTTACTATACATATGCATGCTCATACAGTCATTAGACATTACCGCAACCAACATGATCAAACTTTTAGCTTAGCTATCAAACTATATACCTGCTCAGAAAATCCAATGAACGGTACAGACCTCTAAAATATCATTGTTCAGAGTGAATCTTGTAGCGAAATTCCCAACATTTACTTCAAGTTGTCCAATGCAATGATAACTCTATCGAGGAGTTGCCCCGACCAAGAGTAACACGTGCACTGGCTCAACTATTGACTTATTGTTTATAATTAGTCCAAGGCCATGATAACCCTATCGAGGAGTTGCCTCGACCAAAGGTACCATGTGCATCGGCCCAACCATTTACTTATATAATTATGCCAACACAGCTACAACCCTATCGAGGAGTTGCCTCGACCAAAGGCAGCACGTGCGTCGGCCTAACTATTTACTTATTATATTATTATAATTAGTCCAACGCAACGATAACCCTATCGAGGAGTTGCCTCGACCAAAGGTAGCACGTGCATCGGCCCAATTACTATTAACTATGATTTAAATATTAACCGTCAGGGAAATACGCCACAATGATTGCTACCGAATCAAAAACTACGTAACAACCACACTTACCGCTCACTGAACTTATCTGGGACTCAAACAATGAAGTAAGGTAAAGAATTCATAAGACTACTTACGATTTTGCCGAGACATGGCTCGTGGTCCATAGCACTTCTGAATTAAAATGAAATAGACCCTTTTCTAGCTAATACTTTTTAATCGCACAACTGTACTCTTCCACAATCCAACAACGACTGGCTTTGCACTACATTTTACCATTTTAAAACGACATTTGCCCCACCCAGAAATAACGCTCAGTAATATATCATCACCGTTATTTCCAAGTGTTGCCAAAGTAAAATAATACATTTAGTTGCCATAGCGGAAATACATTTTAAAAGTTTGTTACAATATTAATAATTTGTACTTTGATAGTGTTGCCACAGTGGATATTATAATGCGGTATTAAAATAATGCTTGTTTTTTAAAATTAAATCAATGAAATCACGACAATATCTTCTTTTTCATTCGCACAAGAAAAAGAGAAACTAGCAAAGAAAAGAGACAGAGACAAGACATATTTCTGTCCCTTACTGCGTGTCGGCTAAGCACATCTATGTGCACAAAAAGTTTGTCGTCTATGAATGAAATAATAAAAACTACACCGCGATTAAACGGAAAATAAGATCTTTTTCGTGCATAATTCAATAATAGTACATTTGCGCAACTGTGAAAATGATAAGGTGCAGTGTAATAAGCTGTAAAAATGATAGTACTATGATGAATTTTTTGTCCCTTTCGGTGACACGAATACCATGAGTCTATAGATTACTCTCTCTGTCTACCCTACCCTAACTCTTCTTTTAATAGTGCTGCACTCCATTTCAATTCAAGTCACATCCATTTTATCTAGTTTCCGCAAGTTTCGACACAAAAATGAACATAAAAAAAACTGTCCACGGGTTCCGTACCACAAGGCAAAAACGCCCAAAAAGACATGTTTGTTGTATGAGAGCCCCCCTTAATTATTTATTGTTAAAGTTAAAATACAACTGAGTATTTTGTGAATATTTCAAGTGCCTACCTGTTGCCATTTTTGATATCGAGCAAAAAAAGGTAAAAAAATCGCGTTTGTTGTATGGGAGCCCCCCTTAAATATTTTTTTTTTTTTTGTATTTGTTGTTATAGCGGCAACAGAAATACATACTTTGTGAAAATTTCAACTGTCTAGCTATCGCGGTGCTTGAGATACAGCCTGGTGACAGACAGACGGACAGACAGCGAAGTCTTAGTAATAGGGTTCCGTTTTGACCCTTTGGGTACGGAACCCTAAAAACAAAAGCCGGTTTGTGGACGAGGAACAGTACTGCCAGCTATGACGAACTTTCAGTTTTTAACCCACTGACCTCTATAATACAAGTACGCTGGACTGCAGACTATGGATGACAGATTGAAGCCATTTGATTTTCGCCATTTTGGCGCTGATAGCAATGTGAAGGGACCATAGAACTAATATTAGAGATGGGATATATCCTACGATAAAAAAATACTTTTATGAATTTTATCGACCGTTATAACCACTGAGAGTAATTTATTACTTAAGAGAATAATATCGGATCACTCCCAGTTATTTTTATGCTTCATTTTTAAGTAATAGTGTAATTGCTCTGCAAAAGTTAAGGGGCCGGCGGAGCATGCGTAGTTCATACAAACGTAATACCAAAATAATTTGTAAATCAAACATATTTTTAATGTAGTGTGCATTTATTCCGATTGGATTACAGAATATCTAGGTTCCCAAATATATATTTTGAATGGACCCTGATTTAAAGACGAGTTATGAAAAAAATAAGTTTTCTATAGAAATTTGAAATTCACTCTCGTCTTTACATCAGAGTCCTTTCAAAATATATATTTGGGAACCTAGATATTCAGTAATCTAATCGGAATAAATACACACTACCTTAAGAATATGTTTGAATTACAAATGATTTTGGTATTACGTTTGTATGAACTACGCATTAGCATGCGTAGTTCGCCGGCCCCCTATCTGAAAATTCCTTAGGGCGCGGTCAGATCGCACGCTATAAACTAGTAGATAGTGTCCTAGTAAGGTTATAGCGCATGACGGTCAGATCAGTGAGCTTTAAATATGAGGATAGGCTTAGAATTTAGCCTAAAAACTACTATGGTTGAGCTAATATCTCCTGGCTCAACTACACTAGTTTTACAATCTGAACTGGGGTCACATTAGTTCGCAATATGAACTAAAAACTATGTTGCCATTTCGCTCTAACCTAGTAAATCAAATGGCAGCTGTATTCTTCGTGACTTTGTGTTGTCACTTTTGGTGTTCAATTTGGAAGAATTGAACCATGTAGGAAACAAAAAGCAACAAACAGCGTCCATACAAATTCAATCAAATTCACTCAAATTGAATGCCTAAAGTGAACCTTGTAACATTACCATGTAGTCATTACTAGCGCAAAGGAGAGGGATTCCATGTTCATTATTGCGTGCGTAGGTACTAATGGAAAAAAACACAAGAAATAACAAAGTCTAAGTCAAATAATTTATTTCAAATGAAATATACACTTTTGAACGTCATTATTTTATTTCAAATAGGTACATAGGCACTTTTGAATGTTAAACATACAATAAAATAGAATTGATTCTAGTCTTCCAAAAGGCCGTGTTCGTATGGAGAAGAGCGTAAGTGTAGAGTGTTTAACGAAACAGTCCGCAGTGAAATTGCTACAAAGACGATAATTCGATTTAGGACGCCAATTTTCCATTTTCATGTTTTTGAGCCCTGCTTAGTTGATTTGGTGGGAAATCTGAAATTAAGTATTTAATTAAAGTAAAACTGACTAAAGTATACAGTACATTGTAGATGACAAGTTTTATTTTGATGTTAGGTCTTAACTTCGGAAACAAGTACACATTACATATAATACTATGCTTCCGCTCGCGGCTTCGCCCGCGAGATATGTTGATAAAAACTATACTCTGCCAAATATTGAAATCAGTTCAGTGGTTTAGGCGTGAAAATGTAACATACAGACAGACAGAGTTACTTTCGAATTTACCTATAATATTAAATATGGATTTATCTGTTGAAATTAGAAACCAGTATTTGCTAATTTGTTTTAGGTAGGTAATCAAATTGCAGAAAGAATCATGTCCAGTCTTGACCTGAAAATTTTCGACCGCGTCTAGTGATGTAAAATATCTTAAAAAATTGCATTTTTTTTGCTTATTTCGTATCACTTAATTGAATTTTCAAATGAAGCCAGGAAAAAATACAATTTATATTATGTTTATCATTCTCAATATACTTTTGGAAACGGAACGTGTTTTACACACGTTCCATTTTAAGTGTACAGTTGACAGGTTACGCGTAAAACGGACTTCTTTAGCCGCAACGAATGACAGGCTGCCGCTGTGAGAATGACAGTGTGACCGCTGTCATTTGTTTGACGTTTTGCAGTCGTTCGTTTCATAATGTACTGTGCGATTTTGGATGTTCTGATACCCTTACAACTTTTGCATTTTCCATGGACTTCGATTACTTTGGCCTGTGTTATACGGATACCGATTTAGTGCTTTTGATTGGGATCTAAGTTATCGTAATCGCTCTTGTTGGAAAGTGTTATGGAGCCTTCTACGAGATGGGCCTAGATTGGCTTTGTATAAACTACAACAAAGTGTTAATACGCTTCGGCGTTATCGGGCGCTTCAGCTTGATAGCAGAGTCATCTCGCTAATTAGCACTTGGATATCTCCAGTAATAGTAAGTATAATAACAATCAAGTACCTAACGATTTAGTATTCAGTCAACGGAGGCTAGCATATTAATTGTTTTATAAAAAAGAATTGATATTTAGAAGTGGTAAAGTATATTTTTCAAGTTACATGAAAAATATAACTAGTACTACCTACTAGAAATAGGTGACGCCCCTAAGACGACCCACTGACCGAATGTGTTTGTTACATCTAGATTTTCCCCATGTTTTAGTTATAGTGGTTCTTTTAGACATATACATATACATACTTATTTCCATTGTAGGCTTTAAAATCTCATATTATACGAAGACACTGAAAATCTAATGACCCTTTGTGTATAACCCTATCTACCACACAAACACACTTTCTTCACTTACTTCACCACTACATCATTCACACACATACCTCTATTTCACCACTCATATTAACACACATACCCACATCGATACCTCATATCTTCAAACTCACTAACAAACCCTAGCACTCTCTAATAGAGATGGGCGGTGGGTAAATACCCATCGGGTATTTACCGGGTAAATACCCAATTTGGGTATAAACAGGGTTTTTACCCGGTAAATACCCAAAAGCATGGGTATAAACTATAAACACTTTATGGAACGTTTTATTTAATAAAGTTTAGGTGAATTTTAGCCCGTTTTTTTTTAACACATCCATGTTATAAGTTCGGCTACTTTCATATGTTTTTCGTCTCAAAGCCTGATTAAATTGCTTTATTAACTGATAATAACTGTAATTTTAGCATAAATGTAAAATTTCTTGAACTGATTTGATGAAGTTTCTATATAGTAAATGACATATATAGGCTGACTGGTAATTAGTGAACGACACTTAAACACGTGATTGTAGTCATGAAAACAAACAACTTTTACTATGGGACCAAACCTGAAATCGCGAAAAAAAAATCTGCCGGTCAGTACATTTGTGTTCGCCTAACTGGTCAAAATGTACTGAACTTGGCTGATTTTCCTCTTTATATAATGTCCTTTCATTTAATTTGGAATCGGAACTCCCTTTTTAGGGTTCCGTAGCCAAATGGCAAAGAACGGAACCCTTATGGATTCGTCATGTCTGTCTGTCCGTTCGTCCATAGGTCACAGCCAGTTTTTTCCGAAAGTATAAGAACTATACTGTTGAAACTTGGTAAGTAGATGTATTTTGTGAACAGCATTAGGATTTTCACACAAAAATAGCAAAAAAAAAAACAATAAATTTTGGGAGTTCCCCATACTTAGAACTTTTTTTTTTCATCAAACCCTTACGTTTGGAGTAAAAATGATATTATGTTACAAAATAAAAAAGTAATTTTCTTCATCTTACATACTCAAGAGTTTGATGATTCACGTTTATTTAATGTATTTTATCAATAAATATTTGTTACGACATGCTGTGATATTCAAATAGTCTTTAATTTAAAACTACTATAATCAAATGTAATATAAACCACCTAATATAATATGTAAAAAATACAGACGTACAATTTTTATATGATTTGTTAGTAGAAAACTATTCTTTGCTGACACCATTTACATTTCATGCATAAAACACATTGGATATACATTTTTTATTGCTTAAAGTGTATAAAAGACTTAAAACAATAATGAAAAAGTAAATACCCACCATTTGGGTATTTACCTGGGTAAAAACCCTGCATTTGGGTATTTTGGGTATTTACCCGGTATTTACCGGGTAGAAACCCATCTCTACTCTCTAATGGTACTTACTAAGACGAATAATTTAATAAATTAATAGTGAGTGTGATAGTGATTTAGTAGTCCTAAGATAAAAATTAAAATGTCAATAGCTGAACACTATCCCCTGAGATACAGGTTCCTGCCTAGTTTAGGGGCAAGGGTCAATACTATGTGCACCTTATTATGATCACCACAAAATGTTGAAGTACCTACTTGTAATGTACCTATTTGTATAATTGTAACTTTTAACGGTAAGAAATAAACTATTTTTATTTTATTTCTTTTTCAGATAACGGAGGAAGATTACATTTGTGAAGCGTGCTTTGATGTATCCATGCAGACTATTAATGCTCAGATTCATGGAAAAAATGAGTGTGATCCATCTGTTGGTTCATCTCGACGTGGTCATGCTCAAGTGTGTCCCGTTTGTTGTTGATCATTGCTCAATCGTCAAAGTGACCACATTCTCAAAGAAAAGCCATCAAGCCTCACACTAAGGATGATCAACTTAATGCATGATCACAGGCATGAAACCAACATTGTGACTGCAGTGGCATTTTTAAATGAAGTGGTGGTACGAGAAGATATTGAATAAATGATAATAAATCAATCCTGTTTTTTTATTTAATTTCCCTGTCCTCGCCAAATTCATGTGATGTTGTGCTCTTTTCGTTATCTATTTATGTCGTCTGTCAGGCCGACTCCTGGAGTCTGGTCGGCTTCGACGGCGACGACAGATTTTGACCGATACCTACACCAATGAACTGTAAGTAGGTACCTAAATTGCTCAAACTTGCACAAAGTGTAGTAAACAAGGATAGCACAACATCACACGAAGTCTTTATAACTCAGCATCGGCGGGTTATTACGAGAATAATAACTGCTGTTTGCGACCGCGCGCCAATTTGATGATGATGATTTGATGTTATTACATTGAAGAGGGATTTATTTCTGAGTGATTGTAACTCTCAGCGATTAAGAAACAATTTGATTTTAATTATCGTACAGTTTTTGAGGTTATAGCAGCTGTCAAACCTTATCTGACAGCTGCTATAACCTCAAAATCTTATTCACTTAATAACATTTTTCCCTGGCCTCTAAATTAAATGATAATAAATTATTGTGTTATTATCTATACATATAATAAAATCGTAGGAAAGTCAAAACTGTACATTGAATATTTTTTTAAAAGAATACTTGGGGCGTGATCTACAATCGATACCGAAGCCAAAAATATAGTTTTTAGAATTTTTGTCTGTTTGTCTGTTTGTCTGTATGTATGTCCGGGATAAACTCAAAAAGTACTGCATGGATTTACTTCAAATTTTGCATGAATATTACTAAGAGGTCGGGTCAACATATAGGCTACATATTATCACGCTATCACCTACGGGGGAGGAGCTGTGAATCTTTATTTTTCTTACGCATTCTGTGACAGCGTGTAATCTAACGACGCATATTTAAATGTTGTTTTTGAGTAAGCCATGCTATTATCTAGCTTTACACTATAAAAACTAAGCCATTTAAGTAACTTGGACGGATAAAAATAGTTTAATGAATGTTAGTAGTATACAGACAATTTTGAAGCAGCGCCATCTATGAGATTTCATAAAAATCAAATCAAGTTACATAACACTTTTTGGAAATTAATAATTTAAATTTGATCGTGTTGGCGAGGTTGGTAGTTAGTTATTCTTAAAATTCATAGATGGTAGTGTGCATTTTCTTCATAAAAGTTGTATCGTATAGTTCGTTTTGACAAATTCAAGTTCCAACAAAACCCTCAAAATCTTGAGCAGAGTTGAGGAAGACAATTTAATAAAAATGCGGTGTTAAGTATTACAAAAAGTTATGTTCATTGATGATGACCATTTTTTCATCAATTTCATGTTGTTAGTACAAAATAAACAAATGTCTGTGTGGTGCCGGACTTAAAGAATAGCACCACCCCATACTTCCCGTAGGTGTCGTAAAAGGCGACTAAGGGGCGTACCGGAGAATGGGCAGCAGCGTTCTCTATGCATTCCACTATCATACCATACTGCGATCGCCAACCCGCCTGCCAAGCGTGACGATTATGGCAAACTCCCCCCCCCTTTTGGGGGAGGCCTATGTCCAGCAGTGGACGTCTTTCGGCTGAAATGATGATGATGATGATGAGTACAAAATAAACATTGACTGTTAATACTTTTGTTCGGTATTTATCTGTGTGATTATTGCTTGGTAATTAATATATTTTCATGTCGTATACCTAATTAGCTGCTGCCCGCGACGTCGTCTGCGCGAAGGCTCTACAGCACCAAAAATACCTGAGATGCCAGTGTCGCTATAGCATTATAAGTAAACAACTTTTAAAATAGCATTATAGCACGTCACCTTCTCGTCGGTGACCAAAATTGGGATGACACCCTCGCGGAGGCGAGTGTCAGTGACAGTCCCAGCCGCATGCGTCATCTGTTTGCCGTCATCTTGGTGTATTGTGGAGTCGCGAACCCGGTAGCTTTGTGGGAGAAGTATCGCCATCATCTGTCTGAAGATTTTCTACGAGCTTTGAGGCGTGCTACTGGAGACGAAGTCGAAGTAACTGATGAACGCGTGCTGAACACCTGTCTCAGTTCACTTCAAGATGTGGTCATTTCTATCGGCGGCAATCCACTGATCGAATATGGGTTACCGGCTGCCCAATCATCACTCCAAGACCATGGAAATCGGGAGTATAACGCTGAGACAAATTACGACCCGGGCAAAATGACCACCATACGAAATGACCATGTCGCTTTGTTCTCTTCAGACCAAAAACAAATTGATGACACCGTCCTTGAAAGCGTTGGGCAGAACCAGGGTAAAATGTTTTTCTTAGATGCTCCTGGTGGAACAGGAAAAACATTTGTTACCACTGGCATACTTGCAGAGGTCAGGAGGCAAGGCCAAATTGCTATTGCTGTAGCGTCGTCGGGAATCGCTGCCACACTACTTCCGGGTGGCAAGACAGCACATGCCATGTTTAAAATTCCCATCGGTTTAGAGAGCACCGAAACGCCTGTTCGTGGTGTGTCACGTACCAGCGATAAGGGACACGTGCTCAAGGATTGCTCTCTGATCGTATGGGATGAGTGTACGATGGCCAATAGGAAGGCAGTTGAGGCCGTGGACAGAACCCTGCAGGACATCCGCAGGAACGACATTTGATGGGTGGTGTCACAGTTCTGTTCAGTGGCGATTTCCGGCAAACGCTTCCCGTGGTGACGCGGGGATCGAGGGCTGACGAGGTGAATGCTTCGTTGAAACGATCTTCGTTGTGGTCACGAGTTCGTACGCTGCGCTTGACCATTAATATGAGAGCTCGGCTCGGCGGCAATGCACGTGCTCAAGAATTCTCTGATGTCCTTCTAAGTCTTGGCGAAGGCACTCTACCAGAAGAGAGAGGTGGACAGGTGGTGCTTCCAGCTTAGAAGAACTCATTCGCTGTGTGTACGGGGACATCAGTCGTATACCGCACCAGCAGAATTCTTGGGTGTGTGAGCGGGCCATTTTGACGCCCAAAAATGATCAGGCTGCAGCAATTAACGAATGCATTCTCTCGGAAATCGAGGGGAATGAAGTGGTCTACACCTCGATAAACACTGTTGTCGAGCAAGATGACGCCACACATTATCCCGTGGAATTTCTGAACTCCCTGTCAGCAAGTGGACTTCCAGCGCATACCATCAAGCTGAAGGTCGGTGTCCCGATTATGCTTCTTCGGAACCTATCTCCTACCTCCGAAAAATCATCTCGCTCCACAGACACACCATTGAGGCGGAAATTCTTCCGGGTTGTGGCGTCGGCGAGGCAGTATTTATACCACGCATTCTTCTCATACCTCATAACTTCCCGTTCCAGTTCAAGCGCGTACAGTTCCCCGTGAGTGTTCGCGATGACCATCAATAAGTCGCAGGGGCAGACACTGATGGCAGCGGGTGTCGACCTCAGGACGAATTGCATCTCACACGGGCAACTGTACGTCGCTTGCTCCCGCGTCACCAGTCCTGACTCTCTTTACATTTTGGCTCCTGGCAGCATAACTACCAACGTAGTTTATAGGGAACTGTAGTAAGATATGATACCTTTGTACGTATTTTTTCTCTTTTGTGTCCTGGAATGTATTCCTGCATTATTTTCTTTATTTCCTTCAGTCACATATTATGACTGAACTCAGCAGGATTCCCATATAACTCTGTTCACTTGCTTCGCTTGCAAAAAAAAATTATATTTTAATGCTATTTTAAAAGTTGTTTACTTATAATGCTATAGCGACACTGGCATCTTAGGTATTTTTGGTGCTGTAGAGCCTTCACGTAGACGACGTCGCGGGCAGCAGCTAGTGAACAATAATTGTTTTTATACAACACTAGTTGTAGATAGACGCGACCTGTAAAACAAATCAAGTGACAGGTCAATCAATGTATGGAAAGTGGGCATGATTCTTTCTGGCGACAGTAAATTTCTCTTTGAAAGACGTAAATTTAAAATTATTAACTGTCTGAAGAAAACTATCGACACATTATCGACATGGAACATTTACAACCCTATTCAAATTATTGTATTCACTAAATGTGAAAACTGAGCCCTAATTACACTTAAATATGATGGGATATTAATGAAAACAGTTATTCTAAATATAAGATAGTAATAAAAATGCTCACGTAAGCAATCGAAACATTTATAGTCGTAAAATGCACTTACTTGTGAAAGGTTAATCCGCTGTCTTTTTGGCAGCGAGTTTTACAAAATCCGCATGCTTTCATAATAAAAATGTTCCAAATATCATGTAGTAAACACAAAATACACAAATAAACTAGTTTTTCACGTTTTAGACCTAAATCATTAGAGACGAAGTAAACAAATCAACGTCCATTTGAAAGAACGTGTCAATTTTAGTTCCTTGGGGCTACGAGCGGGGCGCTTTGAATCGGCACAAAAAACAACTGTCATTTCGTAGAGTATCGTTAGTCCAGCGTACTTGTATTATAGAGGTCAGTGTTTTAACCCCATTATTGAATTGGCTGGTTTGTTTACTTTATAAAAACATTAGTACGCCCTCTGGTATAACATAGCGCACTCTTTAATATCTTTATATAACATAATAATATAACGTTATTAATGTACTTATAAAGGATAAACAAATGAAAAAAAATTAATGACAATTTAATGGTAAAATCTTGTAGATATTTTTAGTAGAAAAAGGTCTTTTTAACATTTTTTTTATAAATGGCAACTTTGCAGTTTAGCCTGACAATTTGACAGCTACGCAGCAATCGTCAGTCTCAGGGACAGTATATCGTCGTTTTATTCGTTTTGCTCAATAATAGTGTAGTAAAAACTAGATAGATAGTAGTGGCTAGTGGTCAGTTTACTGATCGCAAGCGAGTCCGTCCAGTGGTGGCGAGTGCGGGGCGGCTGGTCGCGATGCTGGGGCCGGACCGCGTTCGGTGAAAGTGCATGGTGTTGTGACCGTGAGTGAGCGAAGCGCGAGTGCGAGTGGGTGACGATGGGCGTGGGCCTGCAGCCGCTCGAGTTCACCGAGTGCCTCGCGGACAGCCCCCAGTTCCGGGAGAACCTGCAGAGGCACGAGAAGGAGTTGGAGCGCACCAGCCAACAGATCAAGAGGCTCATCAAAGAAGTCAAGGATGTGGTGCAGGCCGCCAAACGTAAGTGCACCTCTCGCTGTCTGTGCAAGACTCGTGCTGTGTAGTGAAACCAACAGTAGGTAGTTAAGTGTTGTAGCAGAGCTGTCGGTGTCCTAAAGGCTGTGTGTTGTCACAGTAAACAATAACTGGTCAGTGGGTCGTCTTAGGGGCGGATTTCGGACTCACTGTAAGCATAAGCTTCACACACAGTTGTGTGAAAGTTGGATTATCTATTCCATGCTTGGCGAAGAGGATGGCCACAAGGAACGGAGAATGCTGTGTTACTACTTCTAAAATCTGTGACTGTTTGTCAATGAGCTGTTCACATTGAGTATTGTGTCAAGTGTTAGGGGCTGCACCTTGTTCTCTTATTGTAGGCACTCAATGGTCTGTAGCTGATAACAGTGAGCCAGTCCTTAGTGTGTACTCTGAGACACTGACTCAAACACACTCAAGCGAGTGCCCGCAGCGCATCATGTATGTCACTAAGTAAACCTGTTGTGTTTGTACATTCACTTGTTTACTCTGAGGTGCATGTATTATAGTAGTGTAATACAATTATGTTATACCTGGTCACATTATCATAGCAGCAGCTCAATAATTGCTTTTTATTCCTTAATCTCCTCATGCCTACCTACTTTGATGTCTATCTTGTACATTCTACCAGTGAGTACTATGTTGTCTTATATCATAGGGTGCTATCACCGGTATAACTGAGGTGTTTGTGCAGTGTGTGTACACGAGTGCGTCCCTCCGGCTGCAGTGATTCATGTGGGTGTCGCTATATGTGTGTCAATGACTTTGTTAATTAGTGCGACTAGTCACTGCTCACATGCAATGGACACACACATGAGTACTTATACATATTCATAATTATAGTGGACGTACTATGCAATCATTAGTATCCAGTTTCATAAGTTGTAGACTACTAGTTGTAGGTATAAGTTCCATAAGTTTTTGCTATCAGGACTCTTACTCTGTATATATGATAAAGAGCAGTAGTATAACTAAACCAAATATTACATAACATTTATCTTGCAGTAGCATGAATCTGGACTAATTTTATTTGGTGTGACAGCATTGAAACTCAGCTTCCGAAAAGAGTGTGGTAAATGAAAACTGTTAAATCAACAACAGCTTACAACATATTTATTACATCGACGGTAAAAAGGAAGTAGGGCATAAGCAACATTTTGATCTAAAATGAGTTATAATATGCCATCCTACGTAAAATTTTCCGCTCTTTCGAATGCGCTTACTCCCATGAATCTACGATGACTTTTTTGGAGTTTATGCCCTATCAAAAATCATTTTCACGTCAGTTTTTCTAAAATTTAAAACTTTGAACGGCTCTCCTGAACATTTAATTTTTTGTCGCTTAAGCCCTATTTCCTCTTAACCGTCGACATGTAGGTATGTTTGTTGTTTGTTTAGTAACTAAAATCCGTAAGACCCTTGATTCTTAAATAAAGCTAGCAAATATTAAAAATATCACCCATAATAAGTTGTAATATTTAGCATTCAATAAATATGTGTAAGTGCGGCATAGCATACGCAGTCACATCTGTCTGGATCCGGCATGTCGCATTCGGCACAATGGCGCGTGAGTCAGGCGACTGGGCCGCACTGCCCAGCGCCTTATCGGCCTCGCCCACTTCAATGTCAGCTGAGTCTTACTTGCCGCCCTCGATCTCCGCGCTACTGTTACATAATGTGACGCGCTCGCTAGCATGCCATGTCTGCGGGAGCGCAGCCGCCGACAATCTATACTATAATGTCTATAATAATATTATAAAGAGGTAAAATTTGTATGTTTGTAAGTTTGTACGTAGGGGTAATCTTCGGAACTGCCAGTCGGATTTAAAAAAATATTGTTGTATTTGATAGCCCAATTCTTGAGGAAAGATATAGGCTATATAACTTCACGCCAGGACCCTTAGGAGCCGAGCAAAAAGAGAAAAAGTCAGAAAGAATGCTAAGCGAAAACGAAGTAATTGCGCGGCAGGGAGGCGATGCGATGAGACGGGGACGGGGATTCCCCCACCAGGGGGATCAACACATTTCACGCTGACGAATTTGCGGGCAGAGGCTAGATAAGTCGAGCCAAATTGACAAAGTGATCGAGCGTAGCCATTTCCCGCACGACATGTGTAGTTGGAAGTTGGTTGTGGCGCTCGCGCTCGATAAGATGCGGCCGATAGTGAGTGGCGACGCTATCGCCTCATATCGCGATATTGGACAACTTACACTCATTATCTGCACGTTTCTTAATCTCGTCCTTGGCAGGCGGGTGCTGCGCACGCGCGCTCGGCCGGCTCACGGCTCCACGAGATAACCACGTAATTAACATTATAACATCTTCGTAGGTACCTAATGAGTTCATATGGATTTCTTAACAGATTTTTTTAATTCTTGGAAAGTAGGTAATGCCTCCGGTATTGTCAACACTGTGCAGATGAGTTACACGCTTATTCAATGAGCACGACACAAAAAGTGACCTTGCAATGTGTAATGAATATGATCACATTCACATGAATGCGGTGAACGCGAGTTACCGCGAGTTACCGCGACTGCAGGCGGCCGAAGCGGCAGGCTGTGCCGTGTCATCGTAAAGAATCATTTGTTAGATCACTATGTAGGTAAACATTGTCCCACACACACGAGTAGTTGTCACTCATTTCAACTGTCACACACACGGTAAAGCGGACTTTAGATGTGATCATGAGCCTGTGACTCCTGTGAGCCACTGTGAAGAAGTTGTGATAACAGCCCTGCTACAGGTATCAACGGATACTACACCTACCTACCTTGTATGTATATGTTACAAGACAATTCATTGCGTACGCGGTTGCACCTGCAGTAAAGTCTGTACGAAACAAAGCGACCCTTGTCTAAACAACAATGAAATATTTTATAATACTAGCACTTTGCCCGCGACTTTTGTCCGCGTGTATTTCGTACTTTCCTCTAAAAATTTTGAATAAAACAAGTAATTAAAAAAACTAAAAAACCCGACTGCGGTAAAAAAATTATTTAAAAAACTGAAAAGCTAAAAACAAGTCCATTTTTAGTTAAATAAAAGTTGGAAGCAGGCGGGACCCATACCATTTTTAGGGTTCCGTAGCCAAATGGCAAAAAACGGAACCCTTATAGATTCGCCATGTCTGTCTGTCCGTCCGTCCGTCTGTCTGTCCGCCCGTCCGTATGTCACAGCCACTTTTTTCCGAAACTATAAGAACTATACTGTTGAAACTTGGTAAGTAGGTGTATTCTGTGAACCGCATTAAGATTTTCACACAAAAATAGAAAAAAAACAATAAATTTTAGGGGTCCCCATACTTAGAACTGAAATTCAAAAAATTTTTTTCATCAAACCCATACGTGTGAGGTATCTATGGATAGGTCTTCAAAAATGATATTGAGGTTTCTAATATAATTTTTTTCTAAACTGAATAGTTTGCGCGAGAGACACTTCCAAAGTGGTAAAATGTGTCCCCCCCCTGTAACTTCTAAAATAAGAGAATGATAAAACTAAAAAAAATATATGATGTACATTACCATGTAAGCTTCCACCGAAAATTGGTTTGAACGAGATTTAGTAAGTAGTTTTTTTTTAATACGTCATTCAATCAACTCAAATATAAAAATAAACATTTAATTTCATAAACATAAACCTTATGCATAAACCCGAATGTTACGGAACCCTCGGTGCGCGAGTCTCACTCGATAAGTTGTATATATTTTTGTAATCACCTTTTAAAACCCTTAATTTTGATATTTCACTCGATGGTATTAGAAGAAGAAAAAAAATTCGAACTCCACAATATGGCACCCTAAATCCGCCATTTTACTTTGTTTTTGATTTTAATGTAGCCAGTGACACTCGAGCTACCAAGACAAATCTAAAGACGTATAATTTGTCCAAATCCGTTCCTTCGTTTAGAAGTTACGAGGGAACAAAGAAACGGACATACATACATACAGGTCAAACACATAACCTTCCTTTTGGGCTTCGTCGCAGTCGGGTAAAAAGTATGTTTATGATCTTTATCATTTATTTAGATAAATAAGTATTCGGGCCAATTTTTAAGTTTATCTGATCAAATGAATCAGATTTTTCATATAAACTGTATCCCCCGCTTTTCACCCCCACAGGGGTGGGATTTTGAAAAATTGTTTGGGTTGTGTTCATAACTTGACTCAAACACCCATACCCATTTTCGAGTTAATGGAAGCAAGTAGTAAGATGTGGCCCCTTAAATTTTAATACCCTTTTCCACCTTGGTAGGAGTTGATTTTTGAGAAACCCTAAAACACATAGGTACTTACCCACTTTTTTTGTTTGTTTTTGTTGTACCAAGTTTCGAGTTATTCCGACAGCGGGTTACATATTTTTCTAACCTATTAACTTTGTCACCCCCTAAATCCTCTGTGAGGGTTTTTTTTTAAAACTAATAGTGACATTCTTTAATATTTACTGAATTAAATATTGCCAAGTTTCAAGTTTATTTACCAAATGAATACGATTTTTCATATAAACTGTATCCCCTCTTTTTATCCCCACAGGGTGGAATTTCGAAAGATCTGTAAAATTAACTACCCCTTTTCACCCCGTTAGGGCACATTTTCGAAAAACGCTGATACACGTTATTCTTTATTTTTGGTCTTAAGTATAAATACTGAGTTTGGAGTTAATCGGATCGCGCGTTAAAATTCTTCCATACAAATTTTGACACCCCCAATCCTTCTTTAGGGGGTAGTTTAGAAAAGCAAAAAATGCCAAACTTCATAATTTACTTAGATAAGTATTCGCGCCAAGTATCCTTATTAGAGACACTATCGCATGGTGTAATAATACAGTGTTTTTTTTTTCAAAATCAACGAGTTCGATTCCTGGCTAGAAAAATTGATTTTTCAAAAATCCAATGATGCAGTTTTAGTTTTCATCAAAATGGAGCCCGCGACTCCTTTGAGTACTTTTCGCTATTCCTCATAGTTTCGGATTTGGCCATCCACGCCCACTTGGAAAATTCACCTGTAAACTGCTCAAAACAAAATAAGGGCCACCCTGTATTATCTGTATTCTAATAAATGTATTGGGTTTGAGGGTAGATAAATAATTAAATTGAATTAGCTAGCTAATTTTTAATGCAAAAACTAAAATTAAATTTATTGATTGATAAAAGAACATCTGATTAGGTTTTTTGTAAAAAATGCAATTTCATCAAAAAAATACACTTAAGGTGACTCTAATCGATATTTTTTCCATACAAATTTCGGGAGTGTATTACTCCACTGTTTGACATTGTGCATCCAAAGTTAAGCATGATATCGTTTTGTCTTATTATTAATGTTGTCTGTACGGAAACAGAATAGTAAAATAAAAAGCCATTAAAAAGTTATGAGCCAACAAAGATTCGTTTTTCTTGCTATTTTTAACGTAACTTTGGGTGTAAATAAGTAATATAAGAACTGTAAAATCTTCAAAACCAAGTCCGTACCGACAAAGCTCAGTTATCGAAGAGTTCAATAAACTTTATTTTTAATTGATTTACGCATTATTTTTTTCATAAAACACTTTTTTCCGAAGCACTTTTAATTTTTTTTTCCGCGCCTATCAGTTCGGAATGGTATTTCTGTGGGTGAGAATTAGACTTTTTTCATGTAGACTAGCGTCTAACTGCTCATCACTGATACTAGCTCAGTCGGGCACGAAGCCAGATAAGACAACGTGATTTTTGGCCATGACCACCAGTGAGTTCGAGCTCGCGACTAGTTTGCTCTTAAGGAAGCGCTAAGGTAGCCCGCGAAATTCAAATTTTCTTACGTTTTTGCAAGTTGCTGGTCAGTAATAAGTTATACGTTGATTAAAATATGATTCGCGGTCGTAACAAATATGTATTTACAGAATTATAATCATTACAATCAGTAATACAACTTGTTAAGTTAGTGTAATCCCCAAATGTCAAGATTTCATGAAATAGTCATTCTTGGGGATTACTTGGTCTTAGAGAGTTGTGTTGATGACTTTAATGATTATAATTTTGTAAATTTATACATATTTGTTACGGCCGCGAATCATATTTTAATCAACGTACAACTTAATACTGACCAGCAAATTGCGAAAAACGTAAAAAAAATTGAATTTCGGGGGCTACCCTGGCGCTTTCTTTGGCCTTAGTTAAAATAAACATGTCGAAAGATTTTTATCTTTTTTGCACTTCTTTAGTATCGTGTGTGTCTCCTCTTTTTCGAACACATTCTTGAAGCCTGGATGGCACACTCTCCACCAGATGTCGCACTGTCTCTTCTGAAATTTGTCCCAGCTTGACTTGAGCACGTTAATGAGCTGTAGTTCATTATGTATGGGTTGATTTGTGTCCCGGACACTTCTTTTTAACAAATCCCACATGTGTTCGATGGGGTTAAGGTCCGGACTGTTGGCAGGCAACGGCAAGACACGCATGCCATTGTCTTATAGGGCTCCCCAAGTGGCTCTAGCTGTATGAGCGCAAGCATTGTGAATTAATGTGAATCTTGCACCAATTCTTTGAGCGAGTCGTTGTTGAGCTAGCTAGCCCATGGTCAGCGGCTCTCAAGAACGACGATGGGGCGGCGGATCATGAACCAATGAACTGGCGCTCTTTGAATATTCTAAAATAAATTAATAATGTACATAATAATGATTTCATTAATGGTTGTAGTATTAACCCGCTCAAACGGTAACTAAGTTCTCACTCGTCTGAAGTACTTACATAATATTCTTCACACAATTCCTTCTGGCGAGTGGCGTATTGGCTCCTCATATCGATAAAGTTTAAGAACGGTTCTTTCTTTTATAAATGCTATGGTGACCTACGCCCCGAATAACAGATTCTCAACCGAGCTTACCGAGCTCGCAGTTCATACTTACTGCCCATTGCCGGTATAGCACGCAGCCAGCTGTAGTTGAACACCTGCGCATACAAAACGTGCGTCAATTGTGTCGTGCGGGGGGACATAGTTCGTATATCGTCTGTGTGGAGTAGCTGCAGCGGTCTCATGCGCGTGTTCTGTGCAGGTCTGGGCGCGGCGCAGATGGCGCTGGCGACCAGCATGGAGCAATTCGAGTTCGCGTGCATCGGCGCCTCCATGACGGAGGACGAGCGCGTCATCAGCCGCTCGCTGCACCACTTCGCCACGCTCATCCGCACCATCGAGGACGAGCGGGACCGCATGGTCAGTAGTTCAGTACCACCACTCACACGTACACATAATCAACACATATAAACAACAGACATCGGTGCCTAATTTTAAGTAGGATGAATGAATGAATAAATTGCACCGATCCCAGCGTTGTTAAACCAGACTCGATTAATCGAGTGAACCCCAAAATTCGTACTAGCTCCTGTAGCGTCATGTTCATGGTGCTACAGCGACCATTGCATATCAAGGAAAGGCCGGGGGGCGCGGTAATGGTAGGGAAGACGTGCCCGTAGGATAGGTAAGAATTTAAGAGCCTACCAGATATGCATCCTTGAATAAGCATCGGTGCCATATTTTAAGTAGGTTGATATATTTATTTTCAACTTGTTATGGTTAATATCGAGTAGCACCAGTCTGCGGTTACGCTCGTGTGGCCTTCGTGTAAATCGTGAACGAGTTTCTAAGATCAACGGACAGCGGAAGATAATATTTAAGCCATTAGCGCTACTGTTGATTGACTTCGTTCAATGTCAAGGAAAACTAGTGCGTGCACGTCACGTCTACGTTGAGTCGGTGGGAGTTGGGACACGAGAACACGCATCGTCATACGAGCGTACGTAGCAGTGTGGCGCCGGCGGGTGCGGGAGCGCCGAGCTCGCGGCCGTAGACTGTTGGTAAACAAGCGCCGACCTTCAGGAATCACTTTCGATGCCGCTAGCCAACGATCACGTCGCGCGCCTCACGCGCCTCGCGAGATGCATGCTAATGGGGGCGTTGACATAATTAGTGCAGCATTACGTGAGCGACGCAACGCGCCGGCCGGACGCGACGTCACGCGTCACGCCGCACAATGCGCCCGTGACGAGCAGCTAGGACGGCTTCTAACGCATCCTGATTAGCTTCGAGTCGTTGTCGCCGGCATGCCTTCACATACACCGGTCCATATAGCTGGCTAGATAGTGCGCGCGCGTCTCATCTCAAGGGGAAGAAGCTCGTATCTGCTACAGCTGCAGCCCGGTTTCAGCTAAGCCTTTAATTAAATTATACTTAAGTTGTTGAGTAGTGTATCGATTCCCGCCGAGCCGCGCGCGAGAAGGCGCAGGCGAAAGTGAAACCGCTCTCAATGACTTGATGTGTTCATATCATTTTATGTTCTTATCTAACCTGTATTTTTGATCTCGGTTTTAAATATTGAGTTTCTTGTATTGAGTGCAGAGCCACTTCAGCCACATAAGTATGTAAATTAGAAAGATACCGTTTGTTTTAGAAATTGAGTAATTCTGTATTTGGTATGGCTAACGTCCATGTTTGGGTGGATCCTGCTGCTTGCCCGGCGTAGCAAGGCGACTGGGCCGTCCATGTACGACACACTAAGTATTGAGCAATGGTTCACCTCGCGTTTCGCGCTGGCATTCCGAAAGCTTTACTGGAATAAGCTGAGGCCAATATCGAAAATATCTAAAGTGAAAAATCTAATCTACTGGCACTTATTAAGAACTAGCAGCGCCGCGCGGTTTCACCCGCATAATTGTCGACAGTCGATCCCGTTCGAAAGACACGTGGCGCCAGCTATTATCATAATAACGTTATTGTTGTTTTCCTCGGGAACAGCACTTTTTTTCGGGATGAAAGGTACCCTATGTCCGTTTCTGTACACCTGACAACGTATATGCAAAAAAAAGGATGATCGGTTCAGTGGTTTAGGCGTGAAAATTTAACAAACAGATGATGGCATTCCCAATGATGGTGTAGGCCAGTACAGAATTCCACTTTCCACGATCGACCGACCGGCAAAGCACAGCCTAAACCGCTGGCTCTAGAAACGTGAAATTTTGTACAAGAGTTGAAAATTTATGAAAGTGTGTTTGGAAGTTAGTCCTTTTGTAACCGACTTCTAAAAAGGAGGAGGTTCTCAATTCGTATGTTTATATATATATTTTTTTATGTGTGTTCGGGCATAACTCCGTCATAATTATATAAACCGATTTGCAAAATTCTTTTTGTTCGAAAGAAGTTTATTCCGAAATGGTCCCATTTAAATTTCGTAAAGATCTGATGATGAGTTTCGGAGACAGACAACGGAACTCTTCAATAAATGCCAGCAAATCAACCGCGATTGTTGCTATCGCATATGTATGCATTGTTTAAGCAATCACGCAACATAACATCACGCCTGTGCTCTCTAAAGGGGTATACAGATGTGTTCAGTATACCTCGGTACACCTTCATGTCTGTCAAAGTTGTTACTGGGGTTTCTCTAATCTAAAAATTCTCTCATTTTTACCGACTTCAAAAAAAAGGAGGTTATCATTTCGACACGTATGTATGTAATATTATTGGAATTACATTATGACAATCTATTAGGGCTTCCAAACAAATACCTATACAAAATTTTATAGACGTA
Source organism: Mesoligia furuncula (assembly GCA_916614155.1). NCBI lineage: Eukaryota > Metazoa > Arthropoda > Insecta > Lepidoptera > Noctuidae > Mesoligia > Mesoligia furuncula. The sequence continues at coordinate 36,769,074 of OU744791.1, forward strand.
TGTATGATTGTCCACGCATTTCTCCGCAACTATTAATCGGATCGTGACCATTCTTTTTTTATTGGCTTACATTTACTTCAACTTAATTTTCAAGATATGGACTAAGACGTGTAAGTGTGACGGCCTGGCTTATTGATACGAGCTACGGGTGTAGTGTCAAAAGGAAAACATCTCAAAACCTTGGTCAAATTCTAGTGCAATATTTACAACGAAACTATTACCTACGTATTATAAAAAAACAAATATTCCAGTTTTTACTTACAAAATAAAAAAGTAAGTTAAAAAAAAAGTAAAGTAAAGTAAGTTTCGGAAGTCGGCGGCAAAAAACTAAAACTATAAAATACAGATCCCAAAGACACCGACTTCCGAAATTAAAGTTAAGTATTTCATATTTTTAAGTTTATTTCTTTTTGTGTCGGTTTAATTTTTTTAAATTACTTTTTTATTTAATGGATAAGGTATGCTCCAGGGGTGGTCCCATATACATTTTATGAACTTTGCTGGCAGTTTTTGAATTAGCTTCAATAATGCGAATTTTTTCCACTTAGTTTATATTGATGATGTTTTAATAGCTTCCTGTCACTGATATTCACATAGCAAGTAGTGTTATATGAATTTGTGTGGGGTAGGTACAACTAAAAAGTGAAAAACAAAAACTTTTTTACAAAAAAAAAAAACAACCGACTCCCATAAAAAAACACTACAAAGTGAAAATAACTTTTATTTCGGAAGTCGGTGTCAAAAAACCAACGACACCGACTTCCGAAATTAAAGTTATTTTTCACTTTGTACCTAGTGTTTGTAGGTAGGATACCAGATGATTGAGCAGTATTCAATGTGGCTGCGTACTCATGCGAACTAGAGGGTCTTTAATGCGGGCAGCGACCTAAACTGCTTTGTGTTGCGATTAATAAAAGACAACATTTTTAAAGAATGATTTATAGTGTTGTCTACGTTTTTTTGAATCGCATCTCAGAGTCAAATGAGTCAATCAAGACTCCCCAGTGCTTAATCTCAGTCACGGTATTCAATGTCGGGCCCGCCATCGCATATGTTGTAGGAAAACCGCATTTTTACGGGAGAACTTAATGTAAAAGCACTTGCTAACATTAAGCTGCATGGCATCACTTTTACACCAATTACAATTACAAAGGTTATTAATATCGTATTGCAAAAGCTGCTGATCTCTTTCTGGGTTTACAATCCTAGATAATTTTAAGTCATCCGCATACATTTCGAAATCAGAATTGTGTATAGAATTTTTAATATCATTAGCGAACATTATAAACAGCACTGGGCCAATATGCGATGCCTGAGGCGCACCGGAAGTAGGGATAAAAATGTCAGAGGAATATCCATTAACTACTACCTTTTTGCTTTTGCAAAAGAATGTTGTGGTCTACTTTATCAAAAGCCTTGCTAAAGTCACTGTACACAGCGTCAACCTTATTGCCTCTGCTTATGTCAGTTATAGTTCTGTCGAAAAATCTGGTAAGGTTTGTGGCCGTGGATCGATTTTTAAAGAAACCGTGTTTATATCCAGTGATGATCTGTTTAATATGACAATTTATATAAGGACAAAGTTCGTAGTGATACTATGAAGAACGCTGCCTTTTACATTCCATGAGTCACCCCCGCACCGCACCGACAGCACCGGCCGCACCGCTTTCGACTGCAAGCTTCCTTCTGGTCTAGACTCCGAGCTATCTATCGGTATATTATTATTATACCAATTAGTCATTCATGAAACGGATGTTTTGACCCAAATAAACATTTAGGTACTACAATTTGTAACACAGTTTGTACTAGCACAGACACAGACGTTCACTCTGTCTCAAATAATGCATAGCGTTTACTTCATTGTTTTGTTTTTTTTATGTTTGATTGAGATGGACAAATTGTAGTTGGATTTTTGAAATAAAGATTATTATTATTATGTACTAGTTACTGGTTAGTAGAGCAGGGGTGACTGGTTGGGAGGCAGTCACCTCCTTCTGCGAAGCAGTCATGCTAGCGAAGGAGGTGGCGGAACGGCTCAGGGAGAGAGCCTCCCGTCCCAGCCGCCGCGGGAGACGCTCCGGGCGTCGGGAGCCGCGTGACGACTCCCGGCCACCGTAGGCGCGGGCCTGCGGGCGGAGAGTAATGGGTAGCTCACCGCCCGATCAGGACCAGGCCCGTGCCGGACGGCGCGTACGTGTTCCACGCTCGCCTCAAAGAGATGTCAGCATCGAGGAGGGGCCCCTTAGGGCCGAAGCCTGCCGGGTCAGCGGGATTGTCCGAAAGGGTTACCGCTGGCCCGGAACATAAAGGGCTAAGGAAGGAACACGGGTGGGTTTTAGTCAGTAAGAGTCTGACACTCCCTTCCGCTCCACCCAGAGCGGGAGGAGTCATTTGATGATTTCCCATCCGCAAAAAAAAAAAAAAAAAAAGGGGTGTCTGGTGGTGGGGTGGCCCAGTGGTGACCACCGACGTGCGCTTGACTTTACTCGCTGGTTTCTGTGTAGTAGTCTACAAGTTGTCTTCGTCATGGTTTATTTCACAATTCTTTTCATAGCAGGAGTAGGTACTATTAGGTAAGTGCAATTATTTATAATATACTGATCGGTATTCAACGATATGTGACACAATACATCATAGCTCGCGTCGGGTTCCGGCGAGATAGGTGTGCACAAATAGAATGCGGCGACAGTGACAATACACGGCGGCGAACAAAGCGCCCCCACACGCGCTGACTCAGGCGCTAGGCGCAGCGACTGTCTCCACCTCATCACGTGAGCTCGCTTAGAGCGCTGAGCACACGATGGACAGTTCGTCCGCAACGATAGAACGAATGGAAAAGTACGAGTATGAATAACGCCAACGGAGTACAAACCGCCCGCTCTCATTTTTGTCTCTCACGGTCAAAATGGCCGTCTACGGAGCGCCTTGTGTGCTCGACAGACTGGCTGCTGAATCATTACGAGCAGTGTGTCGTCGCAGGCGGCCGCTTACCGCTGACTGACTTGTCAATGTCACATTCAGTCCACAAGTAGGCACACACTAGCGCACGTCCTTACGTGTAGACCCCACACGCGCTAAATTAACACTCGCTCGTAGTGATCGTCCTGCTCATCTCTTGCGGCATCCGTGCGTTACTAGCTCCTATCGACGAGTTTCTATATAAGTACTGTTTACTAGTACACACATTACTGTTTACATCCAACCAAAGACATTTAAAGTATTTACAATAGACGGGACATTGCGAACAAAACAGTGTCCCGGTACTTGTGACCTAGGCGTAACAAGTCTCTCAGTCTAGTATTGTACGCCTGCGCGTCAAGTCGCATTGACGCATTCGTGTCCAACAAAAGAAAAATATTTTGTATGGAAATATGCCGAGTTGCGCATTACGTTACTGCAAGTCTCGTTATGGTAAAACAACTGGACCTAAATTCAGTTTATTTTCGTATGTATTATCTATATTTACTCAGTAATTAGAATTAAATAATTTTCATAAAAAGATCTAGAAAATTTGTTTATTTTGTATTAAACGCCATCTATTGCTGAGTAGCTTTACTATAGTTGGGTAAAATGACAGCTTCAGTGTTACCACTTTTTAACAAAATTAATATAGTGGTGTGACAAAATAATCGATTCATTCAAGTAACATTCAGTTTAAAATCGATCCATGTTTAATTGATTTTATAAAAGAGGGTAATAATTATTAGAAGAATTAAAAACTAATTAAAAGTCGGACTGCCTTTCAGAGATGTGATGTTGTATATCGATTTTGTTATCGATAATATTTATTTAAATGTGTGAAGGTTATCTTAGGGAAACTACCTTTTAGAGATAGAGTATTTATTTGTGATATAGGCACAAAATTAGTTTACACTTTAATTTTTGAAAAAACATTGGGAACGAAGACCCTTAATAATTATTCTTTCGCGTTACAATGGCGGCACGAGGGAGGCACGTGGCGACTTGCGCGGTAGGATGATAAATATGCGTCTACGCAGTATGCGTTTGGGCAGCGGACTGGGCACTGGCGCGAGGGGCGCGCGTTCCGTTTTCCGTTTCGTTCAATTTTTGCCTAATTTGTTTAGTTTTCGATATTTATCTAACTGATTTGATTTATACAGGAAAAGTTTTTAACCAGTGCGCAAATTTTTTTTGGTGGCTCAGTGTAAGCAATAGAACACATTTCCATTTTTAGTTTATGACTTTTTTTTTTTCATTTTTCCACTTTGTCCCAATTTGAAATAAGCAAGACATGGATATAATTTAATAGTAATACTATGAATGAGCATGAATGAAAACGCGAAGGCCGCCCGCCGGCCGCAGGACCACGGGGGCGCGGGACGGGGGTGCGGGGGCATGCGGCGCCGCGCCGGCGTTTGATAAACAAAACGCATGCACATGCAGTACGTCACTTGCGGAAGCGGAGGTCGGATGTCCGTTCGCCGTCCCTGCGCGCGTGCCGCGTACTAGACTAGCGTAGTGACAATGTCTCATTTTACTCACCGCGAGTATTATGAAATGGTGCGAGTGTATTTGTTAAGCAATGAAAATTTACGAGCAGCACGAAGAAGATACGAAAGGGAGAGCGTACCTCGTATGCGAGCCCGAAGGATCCTCAATCCCACGGTCCCTAATGAGAGGACAATTTTAGCAGCAAACCAAGGTGTATGAAACAAGTGAAAGAGCCTAGATGACTTGAAAGAAAAAATAATTAACGCTTTCAATGAAGTAAAAAGTGGTGTTAGTGTCCTAAACAAACTAAATGCTTACTTATTTAAACGTGCACGTTTATGCCTTGAAAAAGGTGGAGGTCACTTCGAACAATGCCTAAAATTATTGTGATTAATAAAATGTAGAGGTAAGAAGAAATTATAAACAATCTTAGTGTCTTAGGTTCTCTTTGATTAGACATTGACGCAAATTGTATCATGTCGTACAGACCTATCATACCTAAATGTTTTATTTTGAATGGACTAAAACGTATTACTTTCTTACTTATTATGATTTATTTTCTGCATTTTGATGGTCCTAAGCCCATGAAAGTATGAAGGATAAATTGGAATTTACGAAAAATTACGCTTACAAATAACTTTACACAGTCTAAACTTAAAAAATTGTAGCGCTAAACTGGGGTCAATAATCCGCCGTCGCATACAGCGAGCGCGCGTGAGTAGGTACTTCGATAGCAGCTGGCGCGTCAGGCGACCGGTCGACGCGCGGCGTGAATCGGGCGACCGGTCGACGGACTGGCAAGCGACGTCCATAAAATAAATTTCTGAGTAAACAAGTCTCGTAAGCGTTAACTTAATTTTTTACTATTGAAACATATCAAAACAAAAAATACGTGTTTATTAAAATATATTCAAGTTTATTATGTCAAAATTTGCGCACTGGTTAAAAACTTTTCCTGTATTAGATTTTTCAGGCACCACCGATCCGATTTTTAATCGATGAATTGAAAATCGTATCTGGCAACACTGGCCATCTACCGGGCGATAGCTGAACCTAATTGAATAAATTGCCGCTCTAATTATGCTATATCTTACCAGATGGCGGCACTGAGACATGGGATCACAGTTTTTCTAAGACATTTCTTTGCATGGCCCCTCTATTGTACCTATCTTAAATCTCTTTGCATCCAACACATGTATTCCTTCGCGCGTACCTACACTACCTACTACCCGTACAACGTTTATAACTTTTAACGAGCCTCTTATAAATTGTTGAGTTACTTAGGTCTTGAGCTACTTACACTGTTGCAAAAGAACCACATTCACTATTTTAGCCAATGGCAAGACTTTATGACTTCAGAACCCCTTGTGGAGACTGCAGTCTGCAGATACATTTGGGCACATGCCCAGAGAGGTGAAATGCTGCCCCCGTAAGACCCAGCTTAGATTCAGAGGGGTACTGCATCTTTGTCCACTTTTAATACAACATGCAGCTGATTCAAATTCGAAATATTTTATTTCACATAAAACTACAAACATGGGCACTTATGAAACCTCAGAAGCTAGGTGCACATTACCATTGTTGGTCATATAAAAATATGATTTACACGACGTTTTCAAATAACACTGTTAATAGTGTAACGAGTCTTTTAAGCCTGTTACATAATATCGCGTTCTTTGCTTTAATTTGAAGGCAACAGGGTGGTGTTGCCATGTAAAAATTCATTTTTTTGAATCGGAAGTCGTGTAGTGGTCACACTGATTTTTTCTTTTGACGCTGTCAGTTGATTTTGACAGGACACTTTCCGGCCCAACTTTTGCATTGAAGGGAGTAATTTGAGAGCTCCTAATAATCGTATATAATAATCTTCAGAAGGACTACATCAAGTCCTAAATATGTGGTAGCTGATTTGCCCTTGTCGGCATCATAATGGAATTGCCCATATTTTTTAAAAGGATCTTTTGAACCTTATATATTTTTTGGATTAATTCATCTACTGATGTAAAAGCTTTTTTTTGGAAAAGAAACGCCGCAAGGCGTTTCTTCTCGCTTCGTTTCTTATTTATTTTTACTTCAAGAATTAAATTTTTAACGCTAGCCCCTACCGACATATATCATGGACCGCCTTGACGTCCCCGCGAAGATCAAAATCACCAAAATGAGCGTGGTTTGTTAGTCTATTCGCCGGAATGTGGTATGGTTTATAAAAACTTAACCTAAATTGACAAAAGTGCAATAATGACAGGACAAAAATTAATTTCTATTCCATCTTAGTTTTACACCAACTGTTAATATTGGAAAGGAATTTTCTTGTATATTGAGACCAGCAGCCTTCGGGTAATAAAATCGTTCAATAACTTTTGTGTCGATTTTTATTGATACTCCCCGCTTGAAGATTAAAAGTTTCCAGCCCCGCAGGTTAGTCTATCCTTGGCATAGTTTGGTGTGTGCTCCTGGCGCCCGAATTTTCACTTCTACTTATTGTTTATTTATTTGGAGTACAACACACACTTTAAAATATATATTTTTTTATTATTACAATTGTCGCAAGAATATATTTTTTTTAAATATTACAATTGTCGCTCTGCGAACAGGGACTTGAAGTAGGTTTGTCTGGTACCTTATACTGTCATTATTGCACTATTAATTAATTAACTTATGAGTCTATTGTTTGCATTGGTTTGTTCTACATTGTTACTTTAATAACTTTGTGTTTATTTTGATTTTTGACTCATAAGTAGTACTTAACTTAATTTGGTGAATCTTTGTAAACAATGTTTGGTGTTTACAATTGATAATTTTGTTTAATATCATGTTTTTTCTTAGCAAAACCAACAGAAATGTATAGCATAGACTGCGTTTTGTTGTTCTCAACAGTAAAGTTATTTTAAAAACTAAGTTTAACTTTTTAAGTAAATAATTTAATCTAATTGTTAAGTACAATATTGTGCATTTAATTTATCTAGATTTAAACTGCTTGTAAGTGATTATTGCACTTTTAAAACGATAAAATTAACATAGTAATTTTTTATGGGATTACCCACATTGACTTTTATAATTAACCTCAAATTTGAGAATTTATTTTCAAACATTTAACTTTTTGAAACTTAGTTTTTGCTTTTCGTTTGCTATTCGCCTTGCTGTTTGTTCATCATGGACACTTGGGAATACATAAAACTTTAGAGAAATTAAAACAACATTATTTTTGGAAGGGAATGTTTAATGATATTCATCAATACATTTTGTCATCTCCACCTTTTGGTATTATGATTAATCCTAAAAAGGTTGATCGTCCCATGCTTATGCTCTCAGTTGATATCATAGGAATTCTACCTAAAACTTATTCTGGTCATAGATACATACTTTCGGTCGTAGACGTTTTTACTAAATATTGCTGGTTCTTTCCAATGATCAATGCTACCACTAGAGTAATTTGTAAACATTTTGAAAAAGAAATATTTCTCAAGTTTGGTTGTCCAAAAATAGTAGGTAGTTTGTGACAATGGAACTCAATTTACTTCAAAACATTTTGTAGATTTTTTGAAAGGTTTTAATATAACCAAAATATTTTATAATACTTTGTATACGCCTCAAAATAATCCTGTTGAGAGATATAATAAAACGGTCGAAACCTGCATATCGTGTTTTGTTAAAGATGATCATAGAACTTGGTCAAGTTTTTTGCCCAATGTTCAATTAGCTTTAAATAATAGTGTAAACCTTGCTACTGAGTTTACTCCTAACTTTCTGATGTTTGGTAGGGAGCTTATTATTGATGCGTCATTACATCACTTTAGTAGTTCTGTTGATAACTTATCTCAACTAGAAATTTCAAATAGAAATGCTTATGCAGTTTCTCTTAATTCACTTAGTGATATTTTTGTTAAAGTTCAAGCTTACTTGTTAAAGGGGTATAAGCGTAATGCCGCTTATTATAATAAGGGTCGGAAAGTCATTTCTTTTGATGTGGGTGATATGGTGTGGAGAAGAAGTTTTATTCAATCTAATGCACAAGCATATTTTTCAGCTAAACTTGCACCTAAGTTTGTAAAATGTAAAATAACTGAAAAGGTTTCAGATAACGTTTATGTTTTGAAAGATTTAAATAAAGGTTCAGTGGGACGTTATCATGTTAAAGATATTATTAAATTTTAATTTGGTTTCCAAGTGTTAGTCTTGATTTTGATAATTTTGTTTGAAGGCCGCTTTTGACAGTGTGATGTACGAGAGGATGGATGATAGGTTATCAGCGGTTTGAAAGATGTATGTTAGGTAACTTCTTATAAATTTGTTGAATTTGAGACATTCTAAAAATAAAACTTAGGTCATTCTGGTTAATTCAATAAGTACTATTTTTTTCACACCAAATATTTTTCACATCGAAGGATCTTATTTTATGTTTTGTTTGTTTTTGTTGGATTGTCTAAGATCTTATTCTTCTTTTTTAAGGGTAACCTACCTGTTTATATTTTATTAAGATCTTATACAACCCTACAGTTCAGGTAATTTCTACCTCAACTTTTTTTTCTCATAGTTTAAAATCATTCTATTTCCTCTTCGTCATAAATAGTAATCGATTTTTAAATCTATTTTGTGCTGTTCGTTGACAGAATTGTTTCTCATTTTTACTGGAGTTTCATTCTTTTTAATGATCGGATTTGACTTTGTTAGTAACGCGTTCATCCTGGACTTTACTTTTTGGGGGTCATTCTGTAACCTTTGTTACAAAATGCCTTATTATTTTTTGGATCTTGGTGTAACTTTTGACCTTGATTTCGACTCTTTTCCATTGTGTTGGACTTTGTTGTTCCAATCACGATGCGAGATTTTGTTTTGACTTTCGTCATTCCTTTTCCTTTGCGTTCGGAAGTTCGGTGGTGGTATGCCGGTCGCATTGTGAAACTTTGGCTTTCGCCTATTTGTTATTGAGATTTCTCATTGGAGATCTCAATGTTTTTTTGTGTTTGTCTGTGTTTGGGAGATTGGTAGTGTTGAGCCAGTCACAGCATTCACATTCTTTTACAGCTATTGTGCTCGGGAATTCGGTGGTGATGAGCCGATCACAATATGCTTTCCTTTGTCTCGTTGCAGGTTGTGCCTGTAACAGAATTTTAAATAAGGTCTTTCAGCTTTATTTAAAAACTTTTTTTCTGAGTTTTCAAATTTTTTGGATTGTTGAATACGGAGTTAGTCAGTGGCAATAGAGCCTAACTGCACTCATAGAGATGGTTGAGTTGGAAGCGGTTGACATAGTAGTCAGTGGCGATAGTGCCTAACTGCACTCAAAGTTGTACTGTTCCAAGTGGTTTGAAATTTTTAGTCAGTGGCGATGGTGCCTAACTGCACTATAAAAATTGTAGTTTGTTTTGGTAAATTGTCCGAACTTGTTTGAAATTTTTAGTCAGTGGCTATAGTGCCTAACTGCACTGTTTTGGAGTTTTGGAGCGCTAAGAGATTTCTCTCTTCGTTTCATTTGATGAGTTTTTATAACTTATAATTTTTTGTTTTTCACTATTTCGTTTTTGACTTTTTGTCATTTACATTTTTTTACTTTTATTAAATTCTTGAGATTTTGTCGTTTGACATTTTCAGAGTTGATTTGCACTTTGAATCTTATATGATTCTTTTTCTTTTTTTGAATTAGAAAGTTGATTATTAGAAAGTGGTTTATTTGGTTGAAGATTTCTTTCTAATAAAAGAAAGTTCCTTTCTTTTATTTTCGGGAGGGGATGTAATGTAACGAGTCTTTTAAGCCTGTTACATAATATCGCGTTCTTTGCTTTAATTTGAAGGCAACAGGGTGGTGTTGCCATGTAAAAATTCATTTTTTTGAATCGGAAGTCGTGTAGTGGTCACACTGATTTTTTCTTTTGACGCTGTCAGTTGATTTTGACAGGACACTTTCCGGCCCAACTTTTGCATTGAAGGGAGTAATTTGAGAGCTCCTAATAATCGTATATAATAATCTTCAGAAGGACTACATCAAGTCCTAAATATGTGGTAGCTGATTTGCCCTTGTCGGCATCATAATGGAATTGCCCATATTTTTTAAAAGGATCTTTTGAACCTTATATATTTTTTGGATTAATTCATCTACTGATGTAAAAGCTTTTTTTTGGAAAAGAAACGCCGCAAGGCGTTTCTTCTCGCTTCGTTTCTTATTTATTTTTACTTCAAGAATTAAATTTTTAACGCTAGCCCCTACCGACATATATCATGGACCGCCTTGACGTCCCCGCGAAGATCAAAATCACCAAAATGAGCGTGGTTTGTTAGTCTATTCGCCGGAATGTGGTATGGTTTATAAAAACTTAACCTAAATTGACAAAAGTGCAATAATGACAGGACAAAAATTAATTTCTATTCCATCTTAGTTTTACACCAACTGTTAATATTGGAAAGGAATTTTCTTGTATATTGAGACCAGCAGCCTTCGGGTAATAAAATCGTTCAATAACTTTTGTGTCGATTTTTATTGATACTCCCCGCTTGAAGATTAAAAGTTTCCAGCCCCGCAGGTTAGTCTATCCTTGGCATAGTTTGGTGTGTGCTCCTGGCGCCCGAATTTTCACTTCTACTTATTGTTTATTTATTTGGAGTACAACACACACTTTAAAATATATATTTTTTTATTATTACAATTGTCGCAAGAATATATTTTTTTTAAATATTACAATAGTTATAGGAGGACAGTGTACTCACTGGTCACTCACGCAGGCCTTGTGTTGCAGCTGGGGCGCGCGCACGAGCAGATCATCCAGCCGCTCGAGCGCTTCCGCAAGGAGCACATCGGCGCCGTCAAGGTAACCTAGCACCGCGTCTTCCTATTTATTCAACTTTATTGAATCACACGACAATGAGGTCCACAGTGTTAGTAACTAAATAACTTAGCCTACACTAAAACAGATCGGGTCCGGTTAGCGGCCGTTTCAGCTGCTTGATAATTATCTCCTTTGTATCCCCGTGGCTTCGAAGACCGATTGCATTGGCGTTGGAAAAGATCAGGAGAGCTCATGAAGTGGAGTGGTCGCGGTGTAGTGGTAGGGCCTTAGAGTTGGTGAACGAGCGGCCCTCGTGGCGCCACATGCCGCGCGCACGTCACCGTACGCCTGTACTATAACTGACGCGTCCATGTTGCAGGAGGGGAAGAAGAAATTCGACAAGAAGACTGCCAAGTTCTGTCAGAGTCAGGAGCGCACGCTCTCGCTCTCCACCAAGAAACCAGAGGCTGTGTTCCAAGAGGTAGAGATGACCTGAGCACTCAGCGGTGCCACGTCCACTGGCCCACTGGCCCATTCGCCCACTCGCCCACTGGCCCACTGGTCTCAACCCGCCTCATGTAGCCACGTTGTAACTGTAATGGATACAACGTCGCTACATGGACTTACGATTAGATCAGGCAGCTTGTCCCGCCATTTGTCGAGAGTGTATGAGATCCAGGGTCTGACTAGTTTAAGTTATTATAAAGATGGCGTTCTGTAGTTTCTAGCCACTCCATGGGGAAAAGGCGTGAGTTTTTGTTTACAAAACTTTATCCAAAATAAAATATTGGAAGTTGCGCTGAGTGTTGCGAAACATGACGTTAATATGGTGATGTAACACACGACATTGCGCTCCTAGTGAGCGCGCCGTCCGCTCGCTACTAGAGCACTGACGTCGCCGCGCCAACGAGCTCAGCAGCTTCGTTAGTCTCGATGCCTATATACTTGCTGCCAGATACATAAGAAGGCAATGGCGGTCACTGACCTACATATGTTGGGGTCGACCGAATCTTTTAGCACCGAGGAGGTTGACTCCGTACACATTTCGCTTACGGCAGCGGACACTATACAGAGGCAGACGGCGAGCGGGCGCGGGCCGGCGGGTGGTTGCGTCACACACTGTCAGTGGCGATGGGTTTCATTTTGACAGTTCAACAAGGTTCATTGCGTTATTTCCGTTGTTGAGAAGACATATTTTTCGAGTACTTGCAGCAATGGATTAGCAATATCCTTCAATATGATTCAGATTGAGATTGACAGTGTGTTATGCAATTAGGGTGCTGATGCAAGTGACCGCGACCGAACGACTCGCGCAGCGTAGCGTGGGTGCAGTCGCCGAAGAGATGCTAAAATGATGGCGTCTGCTATGGCCCTTACAGATTCTAGAGATCTTCATTTCAAAAAGTCCTTGAATATTCTGAATCGATATCTACACATAGTTGTCAACAATTTTTCCTAATGAAAATAATACTTACTTAGTAGTGATTGGGATCCGTAGGAAGGGTTGTTAGGTAAAGGGCAATGACCACCGCGCCAGCTCGCCAGCTCGCCAGCTCGCCAGCATGGTATTGCCTCGTTATTTGGCATCAAGTATACAGCTGTAGTAAAGTCTTATCCCAAATGTATCTGATGATAATGTAAACAAAGGGATCAGAAAAAGTACGTGTGGATGCCGATGTGTAGTGCCACTGACAGTTTGAGTGCTTTCTTTTCAATATTTGAATACTAAAACCCGAAATTGTAATTTTTAATCATTTTTCACCGACTTCAAATAAAAAAGGAGGTTCTGTATTCGACCTGTATGTATGTATGTCCGCGATTTTCTCAAAAACTAATCAACCAATTTTGATGATTCTTTAATTAACGTGATCTATATACTTTCAGGAAGGTTTTAGTATATAATACATTAGGTAATTATTCTTATTTACGAAGTTATATGCATAAATGTACCGCATTTCCGGCACTTTTATGCGAATTTTGATGATTCTTCTAGTCGGTGTCTCCAATTCTTCAATGCACCTTAGCTTGGCACCACTTGGCTGCAACTGTATATCATTATCTATGTATTGTTTTTAATGGATAAGGTATGCCTCAGGGATTTGCTTGGTTAGTTTTTGAGTTAGCTTCAATAATACGATTTTTTTATATTGATGATGTTTTAACTGATATTTACATAGCAAGTAGTGTTAATTGAATTTGTGTGGGATAGGTACTTACAACTAAAAAGTGAAAAACAAAAACTTTTTACAAAAAACCACCGATTTAAAAAAAATCACTATAAAGTGAAAAATAACTTCATTTCGGAAGTCGGTGTCAAAAAACGAAAATGCGGAGTCAACGACACCGACTTCCGAAATTAAAATAACTTTTCACTTTGTAGGGTTTTTTTTTGAAGTCGGTTTAACAACCGACTAACGGGTTCCGTAGGTACCAAAATGGTAAAACGGAACCCATATGGTGAGACTCAGTCTGTCTGTCTGTCACAGCTGGATTTCCCAAAAACTGCTAATGCAAATGCTATCAACTTGTTTGGAATAGTTTTAGACAACGTTACCCAACAATTTTGCAAATAAGAAAGAAATAAAAATGTATGTAGGTATATTTTTGCAACACGGACTGAAAGGGCGTCTGATAAATTCGAAGTGGGGCTACTAGGGCATGTGGGGTATCATATGAAAGAGCGCAGTTTGCACATTCTCAATCATTTTTTCTTTTTTTTTAGGTCGCATAATTTTCGACTTTCGATGAAAAATGTAAAAAAAAGTACTGGGGTTCTCCCCCCTTATCTCCGAAGTTTGCATAGAGAAAAGTCTGAAATTATTCTGTGATAGAAGTTTAGTAAAGATTACAGGAAAAATAAAATGAAGTCTCTAAATAGCACACTTTTTCAGAAATCACCAACCATCTCTTGACCGATGTCAAGAGATGGCGCTGACATAAAACTGCAATATTCTACACCGCAGCGCAGTGTTAAAATTCTCTGACAAATATAGGCCTCGCCAATGAAAATTTAGAAACATCGACTCGCTCTTGCCCGGTTTTTTTTGTAAAAAAGTTTTTATTTTTGTAGAAGTTTTTCATTTGGCAGTTGAGATTACTTAATGATTTTCTAATTGCAAATTATGAATGTCATTCAAACAATAATTGTTGGAAAAAATGATGAGATATAAAAAGTCCTTCTAAATACAGATGCATATGTGACTGAGTGAGTGATAGAGCAAGAAAAGTTTTGTTTACAATTTCATCAGATGCTTTTGGAACAGAGTATGGATCTGTGAGAGTACAGTACAGCGGTGTGTGCAGGCCGACGCGGCGATGGACATGGCGGAGCGCGACTTCTGCCAGGCGTCGCTGGAGTACGTGTTCCAGCTGCAGGCGGTGCAGGAGCGCAAGAAGTTCGAGCTGGTGGAGACGCTGCTGGGCTTCGTGTTCGGCTGGTGGACCTTCCACCACACCGCGCACGACGTGCACGCCGACGCCGAGCCGCGCGTCAAGGACCTGCAGCTGCGCATCCAGCGGGTGAGTCGCGCCGCGCTGGACACGTTCTGCCTGATGCGATGCGAGACACATTATTGTCGGCTCACATCGCCTAAGTTTTCACAGCTAGGTTTTTCCAGAATACATCGGCTGTGAGCACTCGTATGACGCGCTCAGTTCTGTGGCAGTGAGCGCACCGGCCCGCCGCGTGCTGCCGCCGCGCGCCCGCGCCATGTAGGTGTCGCGTGTCGCGTGTCGCGTGTGTGTGCCCAACTAAACAACACTAACGACGTTTTGCTTCCAACGAGTGAGATCTGCCTCTCACACTTCATTCATTCATTAAGGGGATGCGCTAAAGTAGCCCGCTACATGGCTACATTTAAATCTCACGATAGTCATCATCATCATCATTTCCGCCGAAAGACGTCCACTGCTGGACATAGGCCTCCCCCAAGCACCTCCACTTCGACCGGTTCTGTGCTTCTCGCATCCAACAGGTTTCTGTGACCTTTACAAGGTCGTCGGACCACTTTGTGGGAGCCCTTCCAACGCTACGTCTTCCGGTACGCGGTCGCCACTCCAGAACCTTTCGGCCCCATCGGTCATCTGTTCTGCGAGCAATGTGCCCTGCCCACTGCCGCTTAAGTTTGGCAATTCTTCGGGCTATGTCGGTTAACTTGGTTCTCCTGCGGATCTCCTCATTCCTCATTCGATCACGCAGGGAAACCCCAAGCATAGCCCTCTCCATTGCCCTTTCGGTGACTATTGTACATATGATGCATTTACAATCGTGAGACAACAAATATGTATTACAAAATCATTAGAATCATCAATACGGTCAATGTTAGCATTGTCCTCAAATGTGAAGATGTCACGCGTGAAGTAGTCGTTCAGTCGGTCATTTGAACTGGGAGAGGTCTATTGATGATTCTTATGATTATAATTCTATACATACATATTTGTGATCGCGAATCATGTTTAGATCAACATGCACCTTGATACTGACCTACAAATTGCTAAAACGTAAGAATTAGGTGGGCTGCTTTAGCTTCCCTGGCGCTCCGAGCGGCACTGGCCGGCGGCGGCGAAGTGTTGTATGAATACTCAGTGTGTGACAACGTGCATGTTGTCACACACTGAGTGATGTCGTGTGCGAGTGTGCCTGTGTGCGTGTGAGTGCGTGTGAGCTTGTCGCACACAGTACATACTATCTATTGAGTTTCTACTGCTGACGGCGCGTGCTGACGCGTGCGTGGGCGGGTTAGCACGGCAATAGCGATCTCGACACTTCTAAAGGAAACGGTTCAAAATGTACCCAGCTCCGGCGCCAATGATTTGTATTTCAGTAATCTGTGGGCACTGCCAAAGTGCCAAGTCGAGCACCTACAAAGACATCGCTGTACTAATCTTTTCTCAAAGCCATTCGGGACGTTGTCGAGCCCCCTATAACTCCGTTGTGGATAATCTGTGGGCACTGCAGTGCCCCCGCCAAGTCGAGCAAAAACAAACAAAGAAAGGCTCTGCCGTACCATTATTTTCTCGAAGCTATTCAGGACATTTTGGACCCCCTAGGCCCCTGTAACTTCATTGTGTTCGTTTTTTGGCGATTTCAGCTTTTGTCTCATAGTAAAAGTTGTTCATAATGATGATTACAATGACCTCTTTAGAGGTTGTTGGTGTTTCCAATAACCCCGTATAGGGTAGAGTAGGTATACTTAGGTATTGAATAAATTAACCGACTTAGTTTTACTTTTGCGGTAGAAGAACTGCGTTGCGAGGCTTGCATTTTGTACATGTTATGTTTTTGATGGGAAATCTCCACAAAACGACAACAACCAAAACACAAAAAACAACAATCAACTCAACTCAATACTGGTATTCTATGTGCATCCGGTTAGCCTGGAAGCCGACCCCAACATAGTCGGGAAAAGGCTACGCAAATGATGATAATATACTAAAACATCGCTCTATCACCAGATAGAGCGCTGTGCTGGTATATTAATATTAACTAAATATCTTAGCCATCTGACTAACATATTTTATTTGCTCGGAGAAGTTTTGTAGGCGGTAGTCACAATAAAACGGTCGGTGTTGGTTTTGGATTAAAATAAATGTAATCATTTATGTGAACTGTATAGTCATTCATATACAAACATATCACTAAACCTTAAAATGAAACACAAACTTGAGTTACAGAGGTAGGTACACTAGAATAAAGAAAAAAATTAAACCAATAATTCTCGAAATCTATTAGAACAGGAACCGAGCACAGTCGGATGGTCTCGATTCGTATTTGGAGAAAACCTGAATCGTATACTTTACAGATTGTAGTACGGAAGCAGAACTACTACTGAAATAGATACCTACATAGTTCATCTATTGTTTGGATTCTTACAAACACATTTTAGGGAAAGGGATCGCTATTGCTCAGCAAACACGCACCAATAGAACGCACGAGCGTCAGTGAGTTGCGAGTGAGAGTGCGGCGAGTGGCGCGGCGCATGTGGCTTCACTAACCTGTGCGCGCTTGCAGACGCGGAGCAACTTCGACGAGATGAGCAAGCAGACCGAGTCGCTCATGAAGAAGATGATGGAAGTGCGCCAGATGGTGAGTGTGGCACTGTGTGACTCCGTCGGCACTGTGTCTGTGTGTGTAACGTGTGTGTGTGTGCGCAGAACAAGGAGGAGGAGGCGGCCGCCGAGGAGGCGGGGGGCGGGGCGTCGCGCGCCGGCTACCTGTTCCTCATGGAGAAGAGTGAGTAGTATATCGTAGTGCTCGTCAATTACATGACAGTGCAAGTTTACGAAAAATTATAACAAACTGAGTATCTTCTCTACTTAATAAATATCTTAAATTCATTCACTGACAGTCAACCTACACAACCGAACCCTCTGGGTATAAAAGTCTACAATCTAAGCATATAACTTTGCAGAAGAGATCCTTATATAGCGAAAGTGAGCACTAAGGAAGAATTTTAGAAAAGTAAAGTAAAAATAAATGCTTTGAGTGCACCTATCCCCTAAAGCCCTTGGTGGTTAAATAGACGATCAAAGTTTGTATGGAAGTTTGCCATTCTGGCCGATCCTATCGGGCACAATGAGCGATTCTTCAATGGCTGATTCCTAGCGTGACGTCGGTGTAGTCAGCTGATTCAGTTCAACCGACGACTGACAGACAGTGCTACTGCGATATTCATATTGTAAGATAACAAGTTGTCGATGTGTGTGCAGAGGCGTTCGGCACCACGACGTGGAGCAAGCACTACTGCACGTACGAGAAGAGCTCGCGCCAGCTGGCGCTCACGCCCTACAACCAGATCAACGTGAAGGCGGTGAGTGCGGGCCGCGGGGCAGGAGTACACTATATCTCTATCTACAATACCGAATATTTTACCTACCTTCATTTTTTTTGCCTAGTATTAGACATTGATTGTCGCCGAGATGACATTAAAACTACATTTTGAAAGTTTTAATTACGTTGGCCTTCTGATTTAACTAAGGGAGTTAGCCTTCTGATTTAACTAAGGGAGTTAGCCTTCTGATTTAACTAAGGGAGTTAGCCTTCTGATTTAACTAAGGGAGTTAGCCTTCTGATTTAACTAAGGGAGTTAGCCTTCTGATTTAACTAAGGGAGTTAGCCTTCTGATTTAACTAAGGGAGTTAGCCTTCTGATTTAACTAAGGGAGTTAGCCTTCTGATTTAACTAAGGGAGTTAGCCTTCTGATTTAACTAAGGGAGTTAGCCTTCTGATTTAACTAAGGGAGTTAGCCTTCTGATTTCATTAAAAGAGTTAGCCTTCTGATTTAACTAAGGGAGTTAGCCTTCTGATTTAATTAAAAGAGTTAGCCTTCTGATTTAACTAAGGGAGTTAGCCTTCTGATTTAATTAAGGGAGTTAGCCTTCTGATTTAACTAAGGGAGTTAGCCTTCTGATTTAATTAAAAGAGTTAGCCTTCTGATTTAACTAAGGGAGTTAGCCTTCTGATTTAATTAAGGGAGTTGGCCTTCTGATTTAATTAAAAGAGTTAGCCTTCTGATTTAACTAAGGGAGTTAGCCTTCTGATTTAATTAAGGGAGTTAGCCTTCTGATTTAATTAAGGGAGTTGGCCTTCTGATTTAATTAAGGGAGTTGGCCTTCTGATTTAATTAAAAGAGTTAGCCTTCTGATTTAACTAAGGGAGTTAGCCTTCTGATTTAATTAAGGGAGTTGGCCTTCTGATTTCTGAGGGTAACTAAACAGTACAAACCTATAACAAGAATATTCATTATTGTTAGTCTAAAGCATTTCTTTTGTACTGTTTGCGCAACAGAATTGTGCTATTCCAGACATTCTAAGTTCGAATAGATGAGCGGGTCATTTCCCGCCACCTCGTGTTCATGACCGAAGACTCGATGAGTCGATGAGTTGATACGAACATGCATGTTCAGCCTGGCTGAACCTCCTTCACTCGGCCGTACAGTCATGCATCAAACCGTACCTACAGCGATAAATGCCTACACATTCGCGTGGCGTCGCGGCCACTCTGCCAGTCGGTTGTTACCGCTCTCGCGCAGAACTTGCGTGCGCGTAATTTTTTAAGTAAGTTTCGAATAGTGAACAACAAGAATGGCTGGTTTAAAGCATTGCTCTTTTGACGGATGTGGTTAATTACGAGAGCAACTTGAAAATGTGATTTTTTGTTTGTTGAGATATCTTAACGATTTTGGTATCAAATGAAGGTCTAGGTCTATGTTCTATGTTCTGGGTTTGGTTTCCGCACTTAGTCCTTCAGTGGACCATTGTGCGTGGGCCATGGCGGCCGTCGGTGGTTATTCCAACCAACCCACCTCCCTCCAGAAGCTGATCAAATCTCCTGGTCTGTTTAGAACATCTGTGTACGATCTGGGTGTCCCGAGGGTTTCTGACCTTATCTGGGTGACACCTGTGCACTCAAAGAGCACATGCGCAATGGTTTCATCAGCCTCCATGCAAGCCCTGCACAGGGGACTGTCTGTTATGCCTAATGTATAAAAGTGTTTATTTAGTGAGCAGTGTCCCGTGATGGTCCCCGTCACCAGGCGCAGGCCTTTCCTGCCCACTCGTAGTAAGCGCCTGGTTAGCCTGCCATCCAATAACGGCATGGCTTCTTTGGACTGCCTGCAGCCTGGTGACGACGTCCACCAGCTTTCTGCTTGTGTGTGGGTGTGCTCCTGTAGCCACCTGCGTAGTTGGTTGAAGGGGATGGGCACGATAGGTTCCGGTCCACAGACTGACATACTGGAAGCCCTTCTGGCCAGCTCGTCAGGTGCGTCGTTGCCTAGCGATCCACTGTGTCCTTTTATCCATTGTAGTGTCACTGTATTGCGGTTCGATACAGTTACCCGCTCGAGCGCATTGTGACATTCTAGTATTAGGTTCGATGTGATGCATTTTTTGTCTAAGGATTGGAGGACTGAGGCGCTATCAGAGAGTATGCGAACATGGGTGTCCGTGACTCTCCTGGCCGCTATGGCATAAGCCGCTTGCATTATGCCCACACACTCTGCTTGGTAGATCGTGTTGAGCATTCCCAGCGGTTTGGATATTTTTATGTTGAGGTCGTGTGAGAAGACTCCGACTCCAGTTCCGCAGTCGGTCTTTGAGCCATCAGTGTAAATCCTCAGTTCTTTCGGGCCTGAGTGGTCGCACCGCTCCTCTTCAAGCACTATGTTGTAATGCTTTTGGAAACAGTATTGTTTCGGGGCTCTGTCGCAGGGTGATGCCATCATTGGCTGCAGTTTGATCGCATCTTCTTTTAAACGTATGTGTTTGACCCTAGAGTCTTTGCAGCCAGGGTCGCCTCCTCCCTCACTATGAGGTGTAGAGGCGGCAGTCCAAGCATAGCCTGTAGGGCAGCAGTGGGTGTAGTTCTCATGCAGCCAGTGATTGCCACACACGCGAACCGCTGCAGCTTTTCAAGGTCTTTTTGGGCTGTGCTCAGGTCTGTTCTGGGCCACCAGACTAGTGAGCCGTATGTGATGATTGGTCGGATGACTGTGGTGTATAGCCAGTGAGTAACCCTGGGGCTAATCCCCCAATTCTTGCCAAGCATTCGCTTGCATTGCCACAGGGATATGCTGGCTTTCGTGGTATATAGCTCGTGTGTTTTGCCCAGTTCAGCTGTTTGTCCAAAAAGATGCCCAGGTATTTGGTTTCAGTTGATAGGCTTAGGGTTGTACCAAAGAAACGTGGTAGTTGTAGTGTCATCAGTTTCCTCTTTTTCGTGAAGAGAACCAGTTCAGTTTTTGTGGGGTTCACTGATAGTTGGTGTTTACCACACCAGTTTTCCTCTTTTTTCAGGGCCTGGCGCATTAGATTGCACAGTGTGTTTTCGTGGGTGCCATTTATTATTATGGTTATATCGTCGGCGTATCCTACGGTATAGTAACCTTTGTCGTTGAGTTCTTTTA
The DNA here is from genome assembly GCA_916614155.1 of Mesoligia furuncula. Lineage (NCBI taxonomy): Eukaryota > Metazoa > Arthropoda > Insecta > Lepidoptera > Noctuidae > Mesoligia > Mesoligia furuncula. The sequence continues at coordinate 36,790,192 of OU744791.1, forward strand.
TTAGACTGTCTACGACCAGGTTCCATAGAAGCGGCGACAGGACGCCCCCTTGCGGGCAGCCCTTCGCCACTATGGCTCTTGTGGTGTCGTTTACGGTCACTTGTACTGCCCTTCGTTTGAGCATGTTGGTGATCCAGCCGCTCAGAGACGGGTCTATATTGTGTCTGTCGAGGGCCGTGCTGATGCTGTTGAAAGTGGTTTTGTCAAAGGCGCCCTCGATGTCAATGAAGGCTGCCAGTGCTGAGCATTTGTGGTCCACTGCGCATTCAATTTTGGATACCACGCTGTGTAGCGCAGATTCCGTTGATCTGCCTGTGGAGTACGCATGCTGTTGTTTGTGGAGTGGCTTTGCCCGAAGAGGTCCATCTCGGATGTGTCGATCACAGAGCCTCTCTAGGGTCTTTAGTAGAAAGGATGTGAGGCTTATGGGTCTGTAGGCCTTGGGTTGTGTGTAGTCGGCCTTGCCCGGTTTTGGTATGAAGATGACTTTCACTTCGCGCCAGGCTAGGGGTATGTATCTAAGTGCTATGTAGGCCCGATAGATTTCTACCAGGCGTGGTGTGATATGGTCAACACCCCATTGTAGTAGGGCTGGGAAAATGCCATTTAGTCCTGCGGACTTATATGGCTGGAAAGTGTTAATGGCCCACTTTACTCGGTCTTCTGTTACTAGGTTGTGGGCACTGGACCAGTCTTGTTCCGTTGGGGTCCAATCTGGCACATCTTCCCAGGTCCTGTCCTCCAGGAGTTTGCAGTATGGGAAGTGAGTCTCGAGAAGGACCTTGCTGGTTTCATGGTTTGTTAGTGTGTATGAGTTGTCGGGTTTCTTCAGCGCGCCAAGGGTTCGGTCCTGATCTGTTGATAGGATCTTCCTTACTCTTGCGGCTTCATTATTGGTTTCGATGGATTCACAGAATTTCCGCCAAGCTGTCCTTCTGGCGGTTCTGATTTGCTTTTTGTATGTGTATTGGGTTTCTTTGTATATTTCCCAGTCTTCCGGGAGTCTGGTGTTTTTGGCTTTGTTAAATTGTTTCCGAAGTGTGCTTCTGAGTTTACTAAGTTCCGCGTTCCACCAAGGATTTCTTTCACTGTTGGTACGCGGTGCCCTTAGTTTGCAGCATGCGTGGTATGCTTCGGTTAGGTACTCTGACAGCTTTGTCACAGTGTATTCATGTTGTGCAGGTTCTCTTATAGTTATTTGTGATAGTTGCCTAGCTAGTAGGGCGGCTAGGAGACGCTTGTACCCGGGCACATCGGTGTGCCGTGGATTTCGCCTCGATGTAGGTTTCCCTATAATGGTATTTAATGTGAAGGTCTAGGTCTAATACCATTTTATCCGTTTGAATCATGTAAAGCGGTCCACGCGTTTAGGAGATAATTAAGAATTAGTATAGTGAAAATGTCAAAATCAGAATTTTTGATGTTTTAATTTGTTCTACGAACATGTGAAAATATTATTAAAGTTCATTTCAAATAAACTTGCGATAAAGTTTGTTCACCTCCTTCTACTAATGTATCCCAATATTTCCAAACCATACGAAAAAAATGTATGGGCAGTGTCGGTAACACGATCTAAACATTGACTTACTCCGTGTTTGGTATTATGAAACTCAAGCGATGCAATGTTAGCGACAGTTTTGTATGACGAACGATATCTATCGTAAGTTATTTGGACTTTTTGGTACAGGGTGGTTGAATGACATTTATCGCAAGTTTATTTGAAAAACACTTTAGTGTAAGTAAATGAGGAATGTTAAACAAAGAGTATCTAGGTAGCCTAAAGATTAAAGGTTTGTTTTCATTTGTTAATTACAAATGACGGACTTTAATGTTCATTGTCTATCTACCAAATTGACCGTGTAATCATACACATCAAACATAAGATAAATTGCGTGGTCAAGTAGGTAGGTAGACGATGAATGTAGTAGCAGCGGCAAGTCGACAACCCTAGCGCGTCACTCCGCGTCAGACAGCAACAGAGTTACGCGTTAGAAGAGAGCGGCAACGTTTAGGTGAATATCGCTTTAGGCACTGAGCGCTTATGCGAGCTGAATTGCACTTTGTTGCTTAGTGGCAAGAGTCGCTATTTCTATTAATTGTTGCGCGAAGTGCCTCTTCTGTACTTGTACTATTTATTCTGTGGTTCAGCGCGCACTGAGCGAGTAGTAGTATAGTAGTGGCAGGAATTCATTTCACTCAATGCGAACACACATCAAAAGTGTCTAGGGATAGAGGTGGTTCAAAAATGTATTATACGAAATGATTTTGTTTAATCAATCTAAATTTTGAAACACCCTCGGCTGGGTCGCAGGCCAGCGGCACGGAGGCGCTGTGCGTGTGCGGCGCGCGCGCCTGCAGCGAGCCCGTGGAGCGGCGCTTCTGCTGGGAGTGCGTGCCGGCCGAGCGGGAGCGCGCGCCGCTCGTGCTGCAGGCGCTGGGCGAGCGCGACCGGGCCGCCTGGCTGCGCGTGCTGCGCGCCGCGCCCGCGCCCGCGCTGGCCCCGGCGCCGCGCGCGGGGCCCGAGCCCGACTGCGCGCTGGACGACGCGGGCTTCGCCTTCGTGCGGCGCCTGGCGGCCGCCATCGAGGCGCGCGGCCTGGAGGAGCAGGGCCTGTACCGCGTGGCCGGCGTGGCCAGCAAGGTGGCGCGCCTGGTGGCGTGCGCGGCCCCGGGGCGCCGCGTGCCCGCGCTGCAGGACCCGCTGGAGTGGGAGACCAAGACGCTGACGTCGGCGCTGAAGAGCTACCTGCGCGCGCTGCCCGACCCGCTGCTCACGCGCGCGCTGCACGCGCAGTTCATCGCCGTGGCCAGTACGTGTCTAGTGAGGCGCCGACCGGTGTCGAATCGAACACGATATCCGATTTGCCTCCGCAACATTTTTTTTTAATGGTCTCTCGTAGTTCGACCTGTGAGGTTTTCGTCTGCTTAACCGGGCTCGCCTGTGGATGCCTCAATAAATTAAGGTCTCCGACCGAAGCTTAAAAAATCGCGGGCCGACTCGAACAAAGGTCGCGGCGGAACCTCCACCACAAACAAAGAGAATCAGTTCCATCCAGCGATTATTTCGAAAATGGACCGGAGAGTAAAGGTAAACTCCCACTCCCGAGGATATTCTCCAAACGAAAACTTGATTATCTAGGGTAGATTATTTAACAACTTCAATTCTCCATAAATTCTCCTGAGCGAGAACATTCTCGAAAATATTTGAACATTCTCAAATACTCAAATTCTCCTAACGTTTCGTAAGGTATTCATGTTTAATTAGGATTTGCATTAAAACAAACTTTAGGATTTACAAATGATCAGCTTCAATAAAATGTAAAAAACCAGACAATTGCGAGTTGAACCCCCGTGGAGAGGGCTCTGTGCGAGGAAGATGTTACCAACAAGCATGTAAGGTAGGTTGCTAACACTTACATAAAGCTTAACGTTGCACCTCCAATACGGGAGTGGGAGGGTGAAAGTTACACATTCCTTATTTTATTTAAACAGTTGCCTAGGACTTTGGAAAGTGCTCTAGAGGTTTTGATGAGCGAGTCAGTCAGTCACTGACAGAATCGACGAATTTTAGGTATTAATAAAATCCAAAGTATATAAGTCTGCTAACTACATTTTATCCTAACAAGCTCTCTAGCATTATCCAGGCCGAAGCTACGAAAATACGACGACATGCATCGAGAAAAGGTAGGTAGGCTATTTGTTTCTGGTTACCGTGCCCCCGGCTCCCAAGAACAAACTTGACATATAGTTAAAAACATGTTCTTCCATACATTCCAATTGCAAATGCAGAATTGTACACATACGCACAACATTAACACATTTACTATGTTATTTTAAGACCAAAGACTTCGGGGTTTTCCTGTAATATGTAAATAAAGAACTAATTTCTGTATTTTCTTTTAAAATAATAGGGTTTTGTAGTTTCGGAGTTAAGAGGGGATGGTCAATTTTTTTTAAGTTACTTCAAAACTGTTTATTTTAAAACCATGTAAATTGGTACTTTACAATACGTGTGACTTACGTAGTCCATAATAAACTACTTAAGTCAAAGTATCGTATACTATTTTATAGCTCGTGTGACCTAAACAAGCACTTAAGTCACGCTTTCCTGTCTTAAAATAGATAGTCACAGAAAAGCGTGAATTAAGTGCGGGTTTAGGTCATACCATAGCTCATAGATGTAAGAAAGAACGAGATATGCCCGGTAGTTGGAAATGTATCAGAACCCAGTGTCGCCCGTGTCCCCCTCCACGCGCAACTACTACACATGCAGTTCAGTAAAAGCAATAGACAGAAAGTCGCGCACACGCGCAATTCATAACGTACTACACAATCAATTATAAACCTTAACTCATCAAACACAGCGTGCATTTACCATGCACCGTCTATCTTACTCACACAAAAACATCTGTTGCTATCATAGTGCTGTGCAAAAGCCATTTATTTTACATATACTCTAGTGATTGACTAAATCGGAAAGTTATCGATTCTCCCATTTATTCATCATCTTCCTGCCCTTATCCCATGTTACTTGGGGTCGGCGCAACACGTTTTCTTCTTCCATTCTCCCCTGTCAGCCGTCACGCTATCATTCACTCCCTTCTCTTTCATATCATTCCCCACACAATCCATCCATCTTTTCTTCGGCCTTCCTCGCCCTCTCCATCCATCAACACGTATATTCATTACTCTTTTAGTCACATGCGTTTCATCCCTTCTCATCACATGCCCATACCAAGCCAAACGATTTCCTTTCAACTTTTCTGTCACTGGCGCCACTTTCAAACTTCCTCTTATATACTCATTTCTTACTTTATCCATTCTCGTCACTCCACACATCCATCTCAACATTCTCATCTCCGCTGCATGCAATCTTTTTTCATCCGTCTTCTTCACGGCCCAGCATTCAGACCCATAAAGTACGACAGGCCTTATCACGGACTTATAAATTTTCCCCTTTAACTTGAGGGGCATCCGTGGGTCGCAAATTGTTCCTGTGACCTGTCGCCATTTCATCCATCCTGAGTTGATCCGGTGCGTTACGTCTCGGTCTACTTCGCCATCTCCTTGGACAAGCGACCCGAGGTATCGAAAGTCCGAGCAGATCGGTAAGGGCGTTCCGGCGAGAGATATGGGCACAGGACTGGAGAGACCGCCAAAATCGCAAAACAGGTACTCGGTTTTGGTCCGGCTTACTCTCAGGCCAACGGTCTCGAGTCTTTCCCACCACACCTCCAATCTGCTCTGGACCTCTAAGCCGTTCTCGCCAACCAGCACAATGTCATCGGCGAACAGCATACACCAGGGAGCCTCTTCTTGGATATCTGATGTAAGAGCATCCATTATCAGCACGAAGAGGTACGGGCTGAGTGCTGAACCCTGGTGCAAGCCGACAGCCACATCGAAGCTGCCAGTAGTGCCCACTGTAGACCGGACTTGGGTACTGCATCGACTGTACATCGCTCTAATCAACTGCACATACTTCCCTGGCACACCTTTCTCCTTCAGCGCCCACCACAAAACTTCACGAGGCACATGTGCAAGTTTTTATGCGCACCTCTGTATTTTTCGCACAGCTGGCGAATGGCAAAGATGGCATCTGATGTTCCTCGACCAGGCATAAAACCGAATTGGTTTTGCGAAATTTCACTCTCTTCTCTCAGACGCCTTTCAATAACTTTCTCCCAAGCCTTCATACTATGTGACATTAGCTTTATTCCTCTATAGTTGTTGCACTCCAGCACATCACCTTTGTTTTTAAAGATGGGCACCAGCGAACTGTTACACCATTCGTCGGGTATGGCTTCTTCCAGCAACAACTTATTGAAGAATAAAGCTAACCACGTCCATCCATCTACCCGTAATAACTTCCATACTTCAACTGGTATTCCATCCGGACCTATTGCTTTACCATTCTTCATCCCATTCACTGCGATTCTCACTTCATCCATACTAATCATTCTCACTAACCCCTCATTTTCTGGTTTATTCCCAAGCACACCACTCCAGTCATTCTCCTCATTCATCAGTCTTTCGAAATAGCTCTTCCACCTATCCTTAATTTTCTCATCGTCCGAAAGAACTATTCCAGTTTCATCCTTTATACACTTTATCTGACAAATATCCCTCGACTTTCTCTCTCTAGCTCTAGCAAGCCGGTAAAGATGCTTTTGACCTGCTGGACTATCCAGTGTATCATAAAGCTTGTCCTGGGCTTTTGCTCTTGCTATGGCCACAGCTTTCTTGGCTTTTTTCTTTAGAGCATCATACTCACTCTTTTTTTCTGCTTTCAAACTAACATTCTCATCTTCAACACTCTGCCATTCCTTGAACTTTTTCTTCTTAGCCTGCAACACGTTCTGTATTTCTGTCGACCACCACCATGTATCCTTATCTATCGTACCCTTTCCTTTCGTCTCTCCCAAAATATCTTTTGCTGCACTCCTAATATACCCTGCCATTTCATTCCAGCATTCGTTTACACTTCGATCATTCATGTCCCCCAAATATATCATTTTATCCACCACTCGCTCTTTAAATTTCTTCGCATAGTCATTCTTCTCCAGCATATGCCATTTTATTTTGGGGGGTGGTCGCTCTTTGTTATTATTGAGCTTCATTTCCACAACCATTTCCATAATTAGTAGTCTGTGCTGTGAGACTAGATCTTCTCCCGGTAACACTTTGCAGTCTTTGATTCTCCCATTTATTAGTGTACTAAAAAAATTTTGGGGTCCCCAAAATAAAATAAATAAAAATGATATTTCCAGAAAATATTATATTATACATCAAAATAAAAGGTAGCTAAAAAAAATTCAAGGGGATACCCTTGAATTTTTTTTTAAGCTAACTTTTAACGTCATCTTTTCAGTTTTCCAACCGGGTTAAAACGGTTGACAAATTGTAAAATTAACTAATAACAGCAATAAATTCGTTGGGTAATCGACATTGTTGTCGATAGCCTACGTTAGTGGATCTGCACAGCCACATCACTAACTCGCCGCAAGAGGCAGCGGCCGTACCACGCATAAATAAAGTATCGTTTTGTAATTTTCACATTGCTTGTCTAGTCACATAGCGACATACTTAGGTCGTGTGTGGTTAAGGAGCAATGTATTAACTGCGAAAATAGTACAGTCGAAGCGATATTGGAAAACAAAACGTTAGTTTTGTTTGAGGACCTCAGTAGAGCCTCCGAAAGAGTGTGAAGAGAGTGTCGTGTCAAATGCCCATGTAACACGCACTCTCATGAAGATCGGAGACGCTACACTCGAAGTCGTGGACGAGTATGTTTACCTAGGACAAACTGTCCAGTTAGGTAGGTCCAACTTCGAGAAAGAGGTCAATTGTCAGCTGGGCAGCATTCGGGAAGCTACGCAATATCTTCTCGTCCCACATACCACAGTGTCTCAAGACGAAAGACCAGTGCGTGTTGCCAGGGATGACCTATGGCACTGAAACTCACAATGGGCCTTATTAGAAGGCTGAAACTCACCCAAGGGGCAGTGGAGAGAGCTATGCTTGGAGTTTCCCTGTGTGATCGAATCAGAAATGAAGAGATCCGCAGGAGAACCAAGGTTACCGATATAGCCCGAAGAATTGCCAAACTTAAGTGACAGTGGGCATTGCTCGCATAACAGATGGCCGATGGGGCCGAAAGGTTCTGGAGTGGCGGCCGCGTACCGTAGACGTATCGTTGGAAGGCCTCCCATAGGTGGACCGACGACCTTGTGAAGGCCGCAGGAACTCGTTGAATGTGAGAAGCACAAAACCGGTCAAAGTGGAGGTGCTTCGGGGAGGCCTAAGTCCAGCAGTGGACGTCTTTCGGCTGAAATGATGAAATAATAAATAATTAATGTTTATTTGCCAAAACAGTGTTTACGGTTCCTTATAGACTACATTAATAGCGAGGTTTACAAAATAAAACAAAATAAGACGCAAAGGAAGCAATTTGATTATGAACTCCACACTAGGTCGAGCCGGTCTCGTGGAGTCCATGGATGGTATTGCCATACAGTGAAAATGCGCATTACATTAATAAAGGATTTTTACAGTCGAGAGGCATATGAAAAAGCGTAAATTTTTAGGGTAATTAAAACATTGTCTAGGTTTAAAAATAAAATTAAAACCGTGTAAATAAAACAGTAAAAAAAAAGAAAAAGTAAAACAATAAAGTAGGTTAACAGATTATTATGGCTACAATGTGCACTATGTGTATGTGAGAGAGAGGGTGTGTGAGTGTGTGTAGGTATGTGTTAGTGTGTCCAGGCATGTGTTAGTGTGTTACGAAATTACCTTTAACAGATTCGGATACTGATTTCCACAACGTGCTAGTGAGCTCCTTGTTGACCAGGAAGCCGACACCGCCTTGGAAGAGCTGATCATCTTCGCAGAAGTAGAGTAGGTGGTCGACTCCAGCTTTATCGTATCGTCCCCCTGTCGTCAGACTTCAGTTAACCCCACAATATGCCAGTTAATGCAAACTAACTCTACCTTAAGTTTGGCAAGGTGAAAAATCAAAAGTCATTTATTCAAACTAGGCTGAGAATCAGCACTTTTCGAACGTCAAAATTACAAAAGACAGTCCCCCGGCACGCCCGCCCTTCACCACTTTCTAGGGCTTTCGCTGGGGAGAAGAAGTAGCGCAACAAACTCTCCAGCAGCACAGCTGTCTGTTCAGTTAGAAAATGCTTGATTGTATACAATACTTGATATGCAAAGTAATTAATAAATATTACAGGACTCAGAACATTAAATTAAATTATTTGCCATAATGTTAGCTAGCCACGCCAATATACCAACAAATATAATAAAATGTATACGTAGGTACTCAAGTAAAAAAAAAAAAAAATGTAAACAAAAACTTACTAGCTAAATAAAAGCTTCCCGGTTTAAAGGGCCAGCTCTGGCCAGCTTACATATGTATTTATGCAATGCTGGGTTCTATCGTGGTCCAGCCTTTTCGAACGTCCTTTCTACAGAGCCAGATATAGTCATCGTTGGTAGCCTGCCGTAACCCGGGGTTTCTTCGCACCCCCCGTCCCGCCGTTACCGTGACCGCTGCCTTGACCAGGAATAGCGGGACCACCACTGGGGGCCGTTGTTTTGGCACTTTCTTAATTGGGAGGTTAAATTCTCATAATTACCAGGCTGGCTATGCGGGTTGAACCAATCCTTTCGCAACGATGATGCGGCTGCCCGTCATCGCTTTGGAGACTAGTTTGGCTTGTTGGATGGTTATACGCTGACAGTCGGCTGCCGGCGTCTCGTCCGTCAGCGCAGAGTGTACCGCAGGGAGCCCGGTGGTTGTGTGCTACCCCTTACAAGCCGATGGGCCTCGCTGGATGGAAACTGAAATTAAAGTTATTTCTGTGTTTGTGGCGGAGGTACATTGAATATTTTGTTCAACGAGACAAGTACATAGAACCGGTTTCGTCGCTGTGGCTCAGATTGTGACTAAATAAACACTCAGCAGTCAGGGCTTTTTATTCCGCCTTGACCTGCCTCGTCGCGCGGCGGGCTACTGGGCTAGTGTCGCGCGGCGGGCTACTGGGCTAGTGTCGCGCGGCGGGCTACTGGGCTAGTGTCGCGCGGCGGGCTACTGGGCTAGTGTCGCGCGGCGGGCTACTGGGCTAGTGTCGCGCGGCGGGCTACTGGGCTAGTGTCGCGCGGCGGGCTACTGGGCTAGTGTCGCGCGGCGGGCTACTGGGCTAGTGTCGCGCGGCGGGCTACTGGGCTAGTGTCGCGCGGCGGGCTACTGGGCTAGTGTCGCGCGGCGGGCTACTGGGCTAGTGTCGCGCGGCGGGCTACTGGGCTAGTGTCGCGCGGCGGGCTACTGGGCTAGTGTCGCGCGGCGGGCTACTGGGCTAGTGTCGCGCGGCGGGCTACTGCTGAGCATGAGCTCCTGGGTTCGATTCCTGGTACGGGCAAAGTGTTATTAGGGTTTTCCATGTGGCATTTCTCAGTAGCAGCCCGGAGTCTGGATCTGTGCCCGGTAGATGGCAATAGACTCGCCCCCTATAACGTAGGACTTAACATACCTAGCCCTGCAGGAACACAGGCGTGATGTAATCTAATGTTGAATGTTCCCGCGCGTGCGCAGAGTGCGAGCGTCGCTCGGAGCGCGCGGCGGGCGTGGCGGCGCTGGTGCGCGCGCTGCCGCCGCGCAACAGGGAGATGCTGGCGCTCGTCGTGACGCACCTGCGCAAGTGAGTAGCGATGTTATGTTATGTACAGAGTGCGAGCGTCGCTCGGGCGTGGCGGCGCTGGTGCGCGCGCTGCCGCCGCGCAACAGGGAGATGCTGGCGCTCGTCGTGACGCACCTGCGCAAGTGAGTAGCGATGTTATGTTATGTACAGAGTGCGAGCGTCGCTCGGGCGTGGCGGCGCTGGTGCGCGCGCTGCCGCCGCGCAACAGGGAGATGCTGGCGCTCGTCGTGACGCACCTGCGCAAGTGAGTAGCGATGTTATGTTATGTACAGAGTGCGAGCGTCGCTCGGGCGTGGCGGCGCTGGTGCGCGCGCTGCCGCCGCGCAACAGGGAGATGCTGGCGCTCGTCGTGACGCACCTGCGCAAGTGAGTAGCGATGTTATGTTATGTACAGAGTGCGAGCGTCGCTCGGGCGTGGCGGCGCTGGTGCGCGCGCTGCCGCCGCGCAACAGGGAGATGCTGGCGCTCGTCGTGACGCACCTGCGCAAGTGAGTAGCGATGTTATGTTATGTACAGAGTGCGAGCGTCGCTCGGGCGTGGCGGCGCTGGTGCGCGCGCTGCCGCCGCGCAACAGGGAGATGCTGGCGCTCGTCGTGACGCACCTGCGCAAGTGAGTAGCGATGTTATGTTATGTACAGAGTGCGAGCGTCGCTCGGGCGTGGCGGCGCTGGTGCGCGCGCTGCCGCCGCGCAACAGGGAGATGCTGGCGCTCGTCGTGACGCACCTGCGCAAGTGAGTAGCGATGTTATGTTATGTACAGAGTGCGAGCGTCGCTCGGGCGTGGCGGCGCTGGTGCGCGCGCTGCCGCCGCGCAACAGGGAGATGCTGGCGCTCGTCGTGACGCACCTGCGCAAGTGAGTAGCGATGTTATGTTATGTACAGAGTGCGAGCGTCGCTCGGGCGTGGCGGCGCTGGTGCGCGCGCTGCCGCCGCGCAACAGGGAGATGCTGGCGCTCGTCGTGACGCACCTGCGCAAGTGAGTAGCGATGTTATGTTATGTACAGAGTGCGAGCGTCGCTCGGGCGTGGCGGCGCTGGTGCGCGCGCTGCCGCCGCGCAACAGGGAGATGCTGGCGCTCGTCGTGACGCACCTGCGCAAGTGAGTAGCGATGTTATGTTATGTACAGAGTGCGAGCGTCGCTCGGGCGTGGCGGCGCTGGTGCGCGCGCTGCCGCCGCGCAACAGGGAGATGCTGGCGCTCGTCGTGACGCACCTGCGCAAGTGAGTAGCGATGTTATGTTATGTACAGAGTGCGAGCGTCGCTCGGGCGTGGCGGCGCTGGTGCGCGCGCTGCCGCCGCGCAACAGGGAGATGCTGGCGCTCGTCGTGACGCACCTGCGCAAGTGAGTAGCGATGTTATGTTATGTACAGAGTGCGAGCGTCGCTCGGGCGTGGCGGCGCTGGTGCGCGCGCTGCCGCCGCGCAACAGGGAGATGCTGGCGCTCGTCGTGACGCACCTGCGCAAGTGAGTAGCGATGTTATGTTATGTACAGAGTGCGAGCGTCGCTCGGGCGTGGCGGCGCTGGTGCGCGCGCTGCCGCCGCGCAACAGGGAGATGCTGGCGCTCGTCGTGACGCACCTGCGCAAGTGAGTAGCGATGTTATGTTATGTACAGAGTGCGAGCGTCGCTCGGGCGTGGCGGCGCTGGTGCGCGCGCTGCCGCCGCGCAACAGGGAGATGCTGGCGCTCGTCGTGACGCACCTGCGCAAGTGAGTAGCGATGTTATGTTATGTACAGAGTGCGAGCGTCGCTCGGGCGTGGCGGCGCTGGTGCGCGCGCTGCCGCCGCGCAACAGGGAGATGCTGGCGCTCGTCGTGACGCACCTGCGCAAGTGAGTAGCGATGTTATGTTATGTACAGAGTGCGAGCGTCGCTCGGGCGTGGCGGCGCTGGTGCGCGCGCTGCCGCCGCGCAACAGGGAGATGCTGGCGCTCGTCGTGACGCACCTGCGCAAGTGAGTAGCGATGTTATGTTATGTACAGAGTGCGAGCGTCGCTCGGGCGTGGCGGCGCTGGTGCGCGCGCTGCCGCCGCGCAACAGGGAGATGCTGGCGCTCGTCGTGACGCACCTGCGCAAGTGAGTAGCGATGTTATGTTATGTACAGAGTGCGAGCGTCGCTCGGGCGTGGCGGCGCTGGTGCGCGCGCTGCCGCCGCGCAACAGGGAGATGCTGGCGCTCGTCGTGACGCACCTGCGCAAGTGAGTAGCGATGTTATGTTATGTACAGAGTGCGAGCGTCGCTCGGGCGTGGCGGCGCTGGTGCGCGCGCTGCCGCCGCGCAACAGGGAGATGCTGGCGCTCGTCGTGACGCACCTGCGCAAGTGAGTAGCGATGTTATGTTATGTACAGAGTGCGAGCGTCGCTCGGGCGTGGCGGCGCTGGTGCGCGATCTTACATCTTAAAAAGATGACTGAATGTCATTCTGTGGGACTGATATAGCGAAAGCGGATTCTCGATTGCACGATTGCAATGAGACAATAAGGGCTCACACACGAGCGACACGCGTCGACGACTGAGGTAACAGCATTCGCCGACGCGAGTGGCATGTTGTCGACGGCAGCCGCCGACGCGTCGACGGTGCGGTCGCCTCTGTCGTCGACGCGTGTCGCTCCTGTGTATGCGCACAGTGACGAACATGTTATTCTGTATGTGAGAGTACATACCGTTCCGCGGCGTGTGGCGCTCTGTGACCCGTGTGCGTGTGTGTACAGCGTGGCGGCGCGCTGCGACAAGAACCTGATGTCGACGTCCAACCTGGCCGTGTGCTTCGGGCCCACGCTGCTGCGGCCCGAGCGCGAGACCGTGGCCTCCATCCTGGAGCTCAAATTCTACAACGTGCTGGTGGAGACGCTGCTGGAACACTACGACCAGGTGTTCGAGGCCGCGCCGCTCGCGCCGCCCGCGCCCCCGGGCCCCGCGCCGCCGGGCCCCGCGCCCCCGGCCCCCGCGCCGCCCCCGCCGCTCAACGGCACGCTCAGGTACGTACCCGTGCGCCTGCGCACCACAGACTTCTAGCGACCACAGGCTGCTTCATGTTAAGAGCGTTTACGTCGTACAGCATTTCATACAAACTTTCAAGCCCTTATTTTTCGAAATGAATAAACCGATTTTAATGAAACTTCATACGCATAAGCAGAATACAAAGGTCTAAAAAGTTAGTAGAGAACATTTTCGAAAAATAGTGTTACAGCCAAATTAGACCGATTTTAAATTTTCCATAGAAACAGAGATTTCCAGTTATTTTTTTTTTAAATAAGACATTTCGATAATGTTCTCTACTAACTTTTTAGACCTTTGTATCCTGCTTATGCGTACGAAGTTTCATTAAAATCGGTTCATTCACTTCGAAAAATAAGGGCTTGAAAGTTTGTATGAAATGCCGTACGACGTAAACGCTCTTAACATGCGATGTTAACAATAAATCGATGATCTCATTTATGTTCGAAAATGTAATGCAACTTACGCTGTTTGTCGGTCACAATATATCCTTTTTTTTTATAAATATTACAGCATATAAATAGTTCATAATTATCACAATCTAAGAAGTCGGATATGATGTTATGCATGATAACATGAACGTCTATTTAAGAAATTGAAAAATCAAATTCATAATCCTAATTAAGTAATGACTATGTTATCCATACAATGAGTATAATTCGTAAGCATCAAGATTCCCTTTAAATTGGAAAAATGCAGTCAAAAACACGAAGTAATCGTTGATTAATATTCCGACGGGACGTTATTACACTACGTTGCCGTAGTGTTGTGACCGTTGTAAGCCGATTTTTGACCGAATAAAATGGATGATCTGCAAAATCGATACTGTTACAAACATTTATAAAAGAGAGAAACGTGTAACTATTGTACTATGAAATGTTCAACGTACAAAACAAAATGTGATCACATATATTGTTAGCTTTATTTGTATATTTAATATGTTAATGTAGGAAATGGTTTGCTTGAAAAGGTGAGTCCACCCCATGATATTGAAAAAATATATTTTAACCTCATATTATGTTGATTTAATTTCTCAATGGTCCGCGTAGTCTCTCGCTCTCTAGGAAGTTTGTATGTTATTGGTTATTGTTGTATTTTCTTTTGGTCTGCTGTTATTTGCTTTGACCTTGGCTTGCTAATTCCGGACTTTAATAACGCATTATGTGAATTTGGTGTTATCGTGTGAACTCGTCAACAAGTTTAATGAAAGAGGACGTACTCTTAACAGCCAGTCTCGTGACTTGGTTTTGAAATTGCACGCGTACTTTGAACGAGAGTCAGTAAATAGGGGGCCACTTTTAGAAATCACCCAAGTACTTACAATAAGGACTTGCCCAAGCGCTTGGGATTGGCACAAAAACAGTTGGTAACATTATAAAGGAATAGCTCGAGCTTTTTGGCTGTGAAGACAATGTACTTCACACAACCAAAAGCGAAAAAACTGAGTTCCTTCTATCTGGCAGAATATTGATGCTCCGAAATTTATTTGGCATAACATACTTGGCATAATCTTCTTTAAACAAATATTTTTAAGGCATAAAATTATTTAACGTAATTATTGTTTGGCATGGAATTGGCAATGGCATACTTTTTAGATGGCAGGATTTTATTTGGCGTAATTTCACTTGGCATACTATGAAGATGGCAGAGTTTTATTTGGCATAATTTCACTTCGCAAACTATGAAGATAACAGTAGAATTATTTTTTAACGAACATTGTTTGTTCGGTGTATTTTTCCATGGTATTTGAATGAACTATAAAAATAATGGTTTTTATAAGCGATCTCGGGACTTGGGGCAACCCCGACTTGGCTTAGGTTAGGTTCCTTTAAACCCTATTCAGAAATAGGGGCCCCGCGAAGCGGGACTCCGTCGACTACCTCTTATTTATTATTGCTTGTAAACCAACTTAGACTAATTAATTATTTAAAAAAAATGGTTAGGTTAAAACTATGACCCCTTCGCACGGACTCACTTATGCCAAAAGACGATTCTGACTGTGAACTTTCTGCGATATGATGGTTCTACTTTTTAATTATTATGGATATGAAATTTACGAGTATACCTAAAGATGATTCTGACTTACAAAATTATGAGTTTTGAACGTATGATAAATGAGTGTATGCCGAACGATTTTCTGCGAAATTAAGTTTATGCTATACGCTGTTATGCAAAATAATATTATGACATAAAAAAATCTGCTATAAAGGGGGGACCTAAAAATACTGTATGTCGGGTATTTAGTTCATGGTCTTTCTTTGGCTGTGAAAATCGCCCAAATTTAAACTTAGTTAGAATTTATGTGATAACTGTTAAATATTACAAACTCATACGTTTAATACAACGATATGCCTCGAGAATCAGTTCTAAGCCGTGTAGGTAATTGTCGAGTACAAACTCTAAGTATGATAAATCGATGTCTCGAAAATCTGTTTTTAAAGCAACCGATGTTTTCCCTATCACTACACAAAGTACTTTGATAGCTCTCAAATCGGACTTCTTAGATTGTCAGGAATAGCTGTCTTCATTATTTTAAATAAAAATTTCTGATGTTGTTGTACTAAAATAATATTTCGTGAGACGTGCGCGTCTCCTGGAGGTTCCACGTTGATCTTTAGTTGAAGAAGATAAGAAGCGATGACGCAAGCGCACAGCATAGCATTGTATTGTATATTTATATTTACTTAATTGTACACCAGAAAAAACATAACAAAAAAATACGATTTTGTATGTGTTTTATATGGGCCTTGATGACTGAAATAAATGGATAATAATAATAATAAAAATAGCGAGCATCCTAAGAGGCTAGTTGTAAGTTTTGGAGAAACCAATTGGTCATATTCCTTGTGGTTTATTTCCCTCAAAATAATTTTCTTTTGTTAAAATTAACAAAACTTTTAGAACTCATTTTCAATACCGACATGGCTGTTCGAGTGTCTTTATACTTCTTTTCCCGTTGAGTCCACTTTTTTACTGTTGTCTGCACGCAAACTTCATTTATACTTAATTGTTAATTTTTTATTAATGATTCTATCGGGATATTATAATATTCATAAATAACAAGTTTCTGAATCATCACCCACAGCCCGGCTTCACCAACTGCGGGGCACAGGCCTCTCGTTTCTAAAATAAGACAATGAGGCTGAATCATCACCCACAGCCCGGCTTCACCCACTGCGGGGCACAGGCCTCTCGTTTCTAAAATAAGACAATGAGGCTGAATCATCACCCACAGCCCGGCTTCACCCACTGCGGGGCACAGGCCTTTCGTTTCTAAAATAAGACAATGAGGCTGAATCATCACCCACAGCCCGGCTTCACCCACTGCGGGGCACAGGCCTTTCGTTTCTAAAATAAGACAATGAGGCTGAATCATCACGCACAGCCTGGCTTCACCCACTGCAAGGCACTGGCCTCTCATTTCTTGTGCCAATCCCTACGCTCCTGTGCCAGCCTCTTCCAGGTTTTGCCCGCGATAGCGATCTATTTACAATTAGCTGACCCGACAGACGTTGTCCTGATAATATTTCAATAATTCATTCAACATAAATTCGGTTTTCTCAAATTTTCCAATTTTCCCGGCACCTTTTCAAATTTTTCTTTCCTTAAGACTAAGAACGTGATTCGGACTAATATGAACATTTTTAAACAAAAAGTTCCCAATTTGTTCCAGCCGTTCTGAAGTGATGCGCTCACCAACGAACAGCGTTTCATTTTTATTATACAACGTGTAATGTTAAATCTATGGGACCAATCTTGCAATCGCAAAAATAAATCAGCTGTTTAGTACATTTTGACGAGTTATGCGAGCATAAATGTACGGAACAACTGATTTTTTTCGCGATTTCAGCTTGGGTCCCATAGTAAAAGTTGTTCATAATGATGAGTACAGTCGGCAATAGTAATTAATTTACATCATGCACACATCGGTAACTCATTATTATTGTGTGCGTATACGTATTATACATTCACGGTTAGAGATAAAATAAACGGGTTCACAATGAAGGAATTTGACCCAACATTTTAGGCTAGTATAACATAGTTCCCATAGCTAATTGGTGTAAGCGCCTGAGACAGCTACTGATGTAATCTCGACGACGTAAGTTCGATCCTAGCTGAGGAATTTTGTTTTGCTGTTTTTTACTTTTTATTAAATTAATTTTGTGGCCAATAAAATCAGTCAAGCAAAAAAGTAGAAAGGTACATTAAATAAAAGCATTAAAATTATTTGATTTTTTTATCAGGTAAACATATTATTACTATTTGGTGTTGGTTGGAATGAGCGAGCTGAACGCTTGTTAGCAAATGATCCCTCTAGTTTCTTCCAATATGTTCCTTCCTTACAATGGTTGTTTTAAGGTTCAATTTGGTGTGGGCTGTGAAAAAAAAAACTGTAATACATTTTATGATAATAGGTATTATATTATTATTTACCTATGGTAGGTATTGCACATAAGTTACATTAATGTATTCCTAGGTAAACATTGAAAGGTGAGATGAGTTAGTTAAGTTAAATAAATAAATAAGTTGAAGTAGGTATAATATCAACGTAATATCTATCTGTTACTCATCGATATCAATTTCACTTATAGATATGTTTTTCTCAAGTAGAACAACAATTTCTGCCTTTTTAAACAATGATAAATGTTGCATGGTTGGATCCACAGAAATAAATCCACACACGATTAAGAGTAGGAAGTAATCAATAAACTCAAATATTCGTAGATTGACAACTAAGAACGCTCATTTTTTATAAATTAAAGTGTTTTAAAACAATTTTTTTAAATTGTGGGTAATTAGTTATTTTCTAAACAGTCAAAATAAAATGGCCTGATAGTTCCGTGGTTGTATCAAACGTTGCAAACTTCATTACTCATCCATGAACGGGATCGAATCGTTATAAATTCAACTTTAAGCAACGTTCTAACAAAATAATGAATACAAGAAGAGTATATCGCTGCACCCAAGGTTTGAACTTACGACTTCTCGTTCCCTGACCAAAGACTATAGCCATTGTGCCAAGGTTGCTATAGTAATATCATGCGAAATATTATATCTCATTCAGTAACATAAATGAATGATTACTATATATTGGTATATGGTAATTGGTATGCCATACGCACACTATTAAAAACTGAGCTCGCTCGTATTATTGTTTTATTAGTGTTTGTTTGCATAACTATGACTTCACCCACACATGTAAAATGTAAACTAATTAGTTGTGTCGACTGTACAATGACCCCTTAAGAGGTTCTGCTCATCTAACGTTGCACCTTGTATAGAACATTTGACAGTCAATTACAAGAGATCACGTGTCGCGCTCTGATTAGTATTCATTGTCACGTCGTGATCAATAGCTTTATTTTTACGCAATTATTTCTCAATAATATTAATTAATCTCATAGCTTAATTCTACAAAATAAGATTCATAAGGTGTTTTTCTTACTTTCAATTAGCCTCTCGCGAATTCACTCTGAATTACAATCCCCTTGGCCTCACATTTTGACAATTCAACGATACCCATTGCGTTATTTTAGCAGTCAAAATGACATATTTTTCAAACGTGAAGTAATGGATTTTGTTGTATTGTCAAAATGAAAGAGATTGTCATTCCGATTAAATATTCCGATGTAAACCAGCCTTGCTCCGTCCATACACGACATTGAGACGGTTTCTTGCCCTCTGTGGAGACATATTGTGATGAGCACCCTTACGCAACGAGGGCGTGGCGTCATCTTGTCCCGAACATTGTGCAGATGGCTAGGGTGTCCACTCTTTGAATGTGCGAAGTGTCACAGCGCAGTATCGCGAGAGCTCGGCTCTGTTAATTATTGTGTACTATTCTTATTTTATTGTATAGTTTCCAATGGTGTACTGATGACATTGTTTGAACCTTTGTACTTGTAGTAGATGTGCATGCCGAAACATGTGTAGATATTATTGCGAACATGTATCTACAGACGCTTGCATCAATTGAGCATCCCACACACACTAATAAGTAACAAAAGGGTACCTATTAATGAAGGCGTCTGTAATAACATTATAGTCTTGTAAAGAAGAATAAAAATCAATTTGAAAACATAAATGTTTGACTTGCACAGCTTGCTCCTATCAACCGAGTTTCATAGTATGGGCTTATAGCGTGGACTGGACGGACCGCGGTCCACTGCAATATACAAGGCCGGCGACGTGGATGTGACTACGGTTCATACGATGTTGAACTGAAATATTGAGAATTTGTTTTGATTCTTGTTTTTGTGTGCAGCCTGCGCGGGCTGCCTATCGCATTATACCCCGCAACATGTTCAGATTTGTCCCTGCCCAGCCATCTCGATGCAACACCTGGCACAAGTACTAATACGTCCAGCTGTCGTGTTCGTGGCCCTCATGTCGGGTGCACTGTGTACAGGTGGGCGGCCGGCTGTCAACCCGCTGAAACGCGTTTTCTTTTTCTTCAGATTTTAGAATACGCCGTAAGCTTCAGTTGTCTGATACTCATGAATTCACGATAAACAATACAATCGCCTATCTCTATGACAATAGAAACCGCACTGCAATAGTAATAAGTTCAGAGCCTTGTTTATTTGTACAAGTACGGCTGTGCGACCCTTCCTCGAGGGTCGCACAGCCGAGGCCTGCCGCACGGAGGCATTCAGCCTTACCACAGTAGATAAATATACAGCAGGTTATCTAAGGCCGCCCGCCGAGTTATTAGCCTACTCTTGCGTTGATACCCAGGGTTGTCACTTTTACTTTTAGTTAATATTTTCGAACAAGCAGCACTTGATCTAAATTTATAAAATAAAAAGCATATTATGATTGAATATTTTACGGCCAATTGTAATAATAAAAAATAAAAAAATTTAAGGGATGAATGTTATTATAAATGTATCTTATGAAATGTGATTATTAAATGTGTGTGGGGTACTCCAAATAAATAAACAATAAGTAGAAGTGAAAATTCGGGCGCCAGGAGCACACACCAAACTATGCCAAGGATAGACTAACCTGCGGGAACTGGAAACTTTTAATCTTCAAGCGGGGAGTATCAATAAAAATCGACACAAAAGTTATTGAACGATTTTATTACCCGAAGGCGTGATGGACTATTTCCCAGGTTTCCCAGTTTTGTATACAAAAGTCGTTATATTTACAAAATGAAACCATATCAAAAATAACTGTTGCATTTAGTATAATACACATCACCTTACAATAATAAACAAAAAGAACAGACTTCTTAACACATTTTTTTCATACGATAAGCGAAACAAAAACAAGTGTCAAGTGGCCGACCCGAACGCCGGCCAAAAAAATGCGATGTACACACAAGTATATAAGTCGATCGTCAGACTACCGGAACCATATTTGGATTGAACAACACATCAGACAATAGAAAAAATAATAATTTCAAAAGTAATTAATTTGCAA
The DNA here is from genome assembly GCA_916614155.1 of Mesoligia furuncula. Taxonomy (NCBI): domain Eukaryota; kingdom Metazoa; phylum Arthropoda; class Insecta; order Lepidoptera; family Noctuidae; genus Mesoligia; species Mesoligia furuncula. The sequence continues at coordinate 36,810,822 of OU744791.1, forward strand.
TATTAATTATTGTGAAATTGTCCTTATTACAACTATACCTACGCGAAAAATATGTTTACCAAAACGATGTTTCGTACTCAATCCTCTATTTTATAGTAAAACTAGACTTCTTAAAATAAACTTTAGCTCTAAACATAGTATTCAGAAAAATGCGACTCGGCTACGCTCTTAATAAAGCAAATAAACTGTGAAATAAACAATACAATACCATATTTTCTAATAATATTTAAGTATAAGTAGGTACTTACATTTCTGGTTGAGTAGGAAGTATGAAGAATGATAAGTCCGGGTTTGCGAAATCATTATTGAGGCACCCGAAAACACTACAATATTTTTTTCCCCTTTTTGAAGTCATGATACTCGTAATTTACGACAAGTGTCCGCCGCCCGCGCCGGCGAGAGTTGACGAACGCAAGCGGTCATGTAGCGTACGCGCGTGCTCACAGTCGCGCTGCACAGCCCGCACTGCCGCCACCTTATTCCCCCATATAATTATTATGCTAGCGTGTGCGTGAAATCGCGTGCCGACATGGCGCGCGGCGCGCACGCACACATTCAAACCGAGAGCGGCACGTTTGTATGAAGATGTTTTACTGTATATTTATCTACTGTGGCCTTACGGGCAACCCGGGACATATTGTGTTACACATTGGACTTCCGGTTCCGTGCGCGAGCAACACTACGCGCTGAACCGGAAGCGCGCGCCGCGCACCGGCTCTCACATAGGAAAGATCTAGTTGCTATTATGTCCAACGATCTACGATGCACAAATATTATTTGTATTGTCAAAAGGGCAAATTGGAAACTTTACATCATTCGCAAGGCACTCGAGTGCCAAGCTAAACAAGACCTCTCTTGGAGTGTGCTAATGCTAATGTCACCTGGGACCGAAGTGCGTGTCGGACCACGCACAATGAAGGGTTCCGTAGGTGCGATGAATTTAACCCAAGAACAAACATTCAACCTGCAAATGTAAGTTGGTCAACTATTACTTCGTTAACTTGTAAAGCCTACTTAGCTGCGATAGTTTTCGTTGTGCAAGCGGCTACCATGGATTCTTGAAGGTTGGCACTGAGCACTTGGTCGTGGTCCACCGAGGGTATTGGTCGCTCTCGGTTATTAACGCGCCAAAAAATTATCTGTTTATAGAAAAGTGCAATACCTACGCGGTCAAAATGTATGGAAGAGGTAAAATATATTTTTACCCGACTGCGTCAGAAGGAGGGTTGTTTTTCGAGTGTATGTATGTATGTATATTTCTTTAGCACGCTCTGTAGCCTAAACGGCTTGATCGATTTCAGCTTGAGAGGTGCCGTTAGATTCGTCTTAATTGTGAGAGTGACACTGGGTATATCAAAATTGAAAAAAAATTAAAATGGCCGACTTTTGGCACAATATTATGTATTCAAAAATTTTTTATAGTTTCGCCATGTCTGTCTGTCCCCGTCCTCGCTTAATCTCTGTGACCGTTAGCACTAGAAAGCTGAAATTTGGTACCAATATGTATATCAATCACGCCGACAAAGTGGTAAAATAAAATTTTGGATAATATTTTTTTTAGGGTAGCTCCCCTATATGTGAAGTGGGGATGAATATTTTTTTCGTTGTATACCCCATCGTGTGGGGTATCGTTGAATAGGTCTTCTAAAATGACTTCAGGGTTGCTAAAATTATTTTTCGATTTAATGCTCCATTTACGTAATATTAAACATTAAAGTGAAAATTTTTGTTCTAGTAGGGCGTTCCCCCCCCTCTAAAACCTTAACTGCTGGCTTGAAAAATCTGGAAAAATTCACGATGATAGTGCATTTCATGAACTTTAAAGGAAAACTATAGCGGTTAAGATAACTTTAAGTATTAGTTTAGCAGTAATAGTCGTTGAACTTGGGTGTTGGATAATTTTGTACCAAATACAAAATCCTTAGCATTAATCCTTTAAAGTGATTAAGATGAAGTAGTTGCTTGTTTATAACGGGTAAAGACTTGCATTGAAAAACATATAATGTTTTTTTTTATATTCAGAATAAAGAACAACAGAATCGTACTACATTGTGATAACGGGTTACTACGGAACCCTACACTGTGCGTGGCCCGACACGCACTTGGCCGGTTTTTAATTTAAAATGGGCTTGTTTTTAGCTTTTCAGTTTTTTACCGCAGTCGGGTTTTTTATTTTTTTAAATAACTTTTTTTTAATAACCGAAAGAGACCAAAGACCTTGGCGGAACACTTCGAAGTGGTCAGTACCAGCCTTCAAGATTTTACGCACTGATTTGATTTGCCAACAAAATAATTGCGTTTAATTATTAGGTCCTTACGTATGAAATTGCCGTTTTACATAAGTAGAAAAAATAAAAAAAATTTTTTAAAGAAAATTAAGTATATACTCGAAATATTGGCCATTAGTGAAGATGCACTTTTGCCATTTTACATGATGTGTAAACAAAAATATTTTAGTAATATTGTCGTATTTTATACGCAAATACGTTAATATAATCCTTTGATCTAAAATAAGCGGCATAGTTATTGTTCACACTCTTTAAAGGTAATTACGGGATAAAATGTAACGTCAAAAACATTTTTAGTACCTACTTCCCGTTAAAAATAGCAAAGCGGAAGCTACGATTGAGTACTGTTTTTTTTTTAGAATTATGTTAGGCAAGTAATACTGATATAATAAATCCATAGTAATTTAGATCCAAATTTTTAAATCTTACTGTAAAAATTTAAATCATGAACATTTATCGATAGTATCGATACCAGAATTACCACAGGGCAGAAACTGGACATGTCCTTTTCCCCTGCAGCCCTGTAGAAAGTTATCCAAATTCCGAGTCAAAATGGACATTAGTGGAGCACAGCCTGGTAACTTGAACACTTACGTGTGTATTTTTGAATCGTCTTATAAACAAAACAAACAGAATACTTTCCCATCACTCACTGACATATCGGATAAACATTAAAACCGTGTACATCCCGAGGACAGCCGAACACATCCAAATGTAGCGCGGTGTCGGTTACGGTAACAGTGTCGCTAGTTCAATGGTTTTTTCCACTGACCTCTATTACGCTGGACTAAATATACTATATGAAATGACAGTTGTTTTTGTGCCGATTCAAAGCGCGCCGCTCGAAGTTCTGAGGAACTAAAATTCAAATAAATAAAGTTGTGAATGTTAATTCCATGTCGATAAAGTATCGATAATTTCCATACTTCTCTATCAGTCGTCAGCTCGCGCTCGGTGCGCACCTCATGTCTGACCATGTCATCCTCACGCAGTCCATGCATCGTTTCTGAATATACATTCTAATAACAATGTGATAGTATTATGAATGTTGTCTGCGTGTCGCTGGAGGTGCCCGATAGCCTCGATACAATTTGCTCGATATTTTGACGATTGTTATTGTCGCTGCTTTTACTGTGTTTTGACGATCAAATACATCTGTCAACTTCAGGTTTGCTTTAAAACATTTTTATTGTCCATTACTGCACGGGTCGATCGTCAAACATTTTGTAAATCTCAAAGTTCTAACCTATGTTTACTTATTATAACGCTACTGTTTGTTGTCCCTAAATAAATAAATAAATGTATAGGCACCTTAAGAACCGATAGTTGTACTCAAATCGTAAAAGAGCGTATTTGTTTATATTATTAGTTATCTAAACCGCGTCCTTGTTGTTAGAACGATCAAAAACTTTCGAGCGAGTAAAAAAACTCCCATTGTGAAGTGTGCCGGCCTCGCTCGCCGACTGCCGTGTCGCTCTTCCAGTGGCACCACAGGTACCTGAGCTTTGTCACTGCTTATTCTGAAGATAAGCCGCTCCCAACAAAGATGGGGACGTTATGTACGAATGCGAATGTTGATCGTCACGTAACAAGCAGCCTCACGTTATGTGACTGCACTAGGCATGCAGATATTTGTGGGTCATCTCGGTATTAAGTGTAACTATACAGTATAATAATATATACACTCTTACATTTTGATCATTTTAATCGTCAAAAGGGGTCATTGTACTCATCATTATAAACAACTTTTACTATGGGACCTACCCAGAAATCGTAAAAAAAAAAATCAGCTGATCCATACATTATGTCAAGTTATGCGAACATAAATGTATGGATCAGCTGATTTTTTGCACGTTGCATTGTACAAGTTGACTCGTAAATACCTACCTTCAAGTGTGCCTGAAACTAGCAGGACCCGTCAGGTTTAACACTTACTGCAAAACATCGAATTATCAAAACGAAAAAAAAAAACAACTGTTTCATCCCAAGGGGTAGGCAGAACTGTATTGTATTGTGCATTGCGCAGTTCGGTAAGTAGTGGGCACGCTGCTCGCACTCTGACGCCTGTCCAGCCGGGGGCGCGGGGGCGCGGGGCCCGGCATGCGGAGGCTGCGCGCGACAGCTGTTCGCGACAAAAGCACAAAAAGAAACCTCGCCTCATTATGCCGGCCCGCGACCCCGCGCCCCTCGCCCCGCGCCCCTCGCACCGCACCCCTCGCACCGCACGGCGCGCATCACCTGTGCGCTCTCCTTTTTGTTTTTGGCCGACAGTGCAGCGGGTGCTTGCTTTGTTTGAATTTGTGTATATTGACGAGTTGGGATTTGTGTGATTATGTTACAAGTATACACAGTATAGGTACATACTTATGTAATATGCAAATTGCGTTGTGTCTTCCTCTGCTGTTGGTTAAAACTGGCCAAGTGCGAGTCGGACTCGCACACGAACGGTTCCGTACCACAAGGCAAAAACTTATTTTTAGTATTTGTTGTTATAGCGGCAACAGAAATACATATTTTGTGAAAATTTCAACTGTCTCGCTATCGCGGTTCTTGAGATACAGCCTGGTGACAGACAGACGGACAGACAGCGAAGTCTTAGTAATAGGGTTCCGTTTTTACCCTTTGGGTACGGAACCCTAAAAAGGAATTTCTGTATTCGACCCGTATATATGTATGTTTGCATGTCCGCGATTTTCTCAAAATATAATGAACCAATTTTGATAATTCTTTCATTAATGTGAACTACATACTTTCAGGAGGGTTTTAGTACCTATACATAAATAATATATTAGGAAATTATTCTTATGTACGAAGTTATATGCATAAATGTACTACATCCCTGGCATTTGAATTTTGATGATTCGTCGGTGTCTTCAATTCTTCAATGCACTAGTATTAAGTAATTGAATTTGTGTGGGATATATGTATACAACTAAAAAGTGAAAAAAAAACAACCGACATATAAATTTCGAAAGTAGGTGTTAAAAATCGAAAATGCGGAACCAACGACACCGACTTCCGAAATTAAAGTTATTTATCACTTTGTAGTGTTTTTTTTTTTTTTCTAAAAACGTTTTTATTTAATATCTACAAATATTCAGGATGAAAAGTAGTGTGTAGTTCTCCAGATCCGCCTACCTGACTGTCTAACATCATACTTGAGGCATTCAAATATTAATAGGTAGGTACTTATTAGTATTCATATATCCAGCCGCTTGTTTTATATTATAATATAAGCGTCAGTTGCACGCCAACTTCGATCATTAAATGCACGCCAATCGTTGTTTTGGACAATTCAATAGGACATATTATAATAATTATTTAACTTGCAACATAATATGTAATTATTTTTATGAAATCTGTTGCGTTAATCAATCCAACTAGCTATATTGAGTACAGGGTACCTAATGTGATAAGTTTTAACCTTCAGTTATAATATCGTATTTTGTATTGAGGGCAGCTCAATGATATTCTAGTAGACAGATATGCTATGAGCGCGCAAATTGTGAAGACTAGAAAACATCCTAATTGGGACGTATTGCCTTTAGTCTGTGTCACGCACGTCTACGAGTGAGACGGTGCACGCAGCTACGTAATTACCATCCAAAATGCCATTTTGTGTATTTAGAAAGTGTACCAATTATTATGATACCAAAGTTAATAAAACACAAGGAATCTCATACCACACGAAAGTATACATTATACTTCGATTTATTAATATATTTCAATTATTTTCCTAATATTCTGATATTTGGAGGTTAGGAAAAAGAAAGAGATGGAAAATACATTTTTTGTCGTAAGAACGACAAGGATGCGAGCACTCCGGACATAGAATAAAAGTACAGATGCGAATATTAGGCAGTAAAGTCATCTTTACAGCAGAGTTCTAGTTTCCCTTTTAATAACTTTTCTTTATAATTTTGTTTGATATATTTAATTATAAATTAAACATGTCATAATATGTAGGAAAAGAAAATATTAATAGCTTATCGTTACCATAGTATGTCACAGATAGTGTTAAAATAAACCTACCATTGAGATTAAAATTAAATCTTTTCGAAGGTGTATGATTATTTTTACAATTGTATTTCTTTCTTAAAACGTGTTTTATTTTTCACCTACCTACCTTTTAATAGTGTTTATTCGTTGCATAGGCACAAATCCCGACTACAAATTCTGTACACGCGGTTTGTACTTTCTGCCTAGTTCATTTGTTAGTCTATGATGCCAACGTGCGGTGATTGGTAGCCCGAATAATGTTTGTTTACATTCACGCGCAATTGACAACATCTAGCTGTCACTTTTTTTCTTATTGGTTTTATCAAGCTATCCTTTTTCTATCCTTTTTATTTGTAGTGAAATGTAAAATGAATGAAAAGTGTGTATGTGTGCTGCCTCTCGGCGCGGAACACTTTTTTCTGTTGTTTTGTAAGTGTATAACATATCTGTTTATTAGAATATCATTGGGGCAGCTTGTCTATAAGATTGTATTGTCAGTAAGGTAGATGTTTTACGACGTTCCTTATTGAAATCGCGGTGGCAGATGTCGAGGGCGCACAAAAAATATATACAGCTGGCATACAATGCGGAGCACGGCTCGGCGCGCGGCGCTCCTCACTCTTAGAATTCATCCTCAGTTTCCCTATTTTATAAATATATACATCAATGCCCGTTTCACAAGTTCTTTGGCGCACTACGAATCGATCGGCAGACGATGAGCTAGCGCCCGCGCCCTTGACAGAACGAAAACGTTGAGCGGTGACCCCGATTATTTGCACTCTTCCATACTTACAAGATGCACCGAGCGGTGCACGGGGCGGGGGGGCAGGGGGGCGGGGGGGGGGCCGGGTGTCCGAAACCTTACGAGAGATAAGAATGCAGGGCGGCGGCGCGCGGCAGCTGCGCGTGCGCGGAATGTTCACCTGCCACCTGCGCGGAGTGCGCCGAGTGCTCCCCGCGCGACGCACTGTACACCGTGCAGCACTTTGATATATTAACAGTGAGCCGGCCGGTGCTCGGTGCTCGGTGCCCGTGTCCAGGATCGTTGCCACTGCCTCACGCTAGGGATTGACACTATTGCCAGCTGGCGTCACCTGAGTTTTAACTAAATTACTAGACTTCAGATACTGTAACTAGTTACTTACTAAACACTAACTTTTCTCCTGCATCAAATTTCTATGCTAACCGGTTTGGGCGAATCATCAATCATCATCATAAAAAAACCAGCCAAGTGCGTGTCGGACCACGCACAATGAAGGGTTCCGTCCGGGATAAATTTATCCCAAAACGAACTGAACATTGTAGTTGAAAAACATGATCTCCCATACATTCCAACTGCAAATGAAAGTAAGTAATCGCAAAAAAATGTGATAAAACCACAAATTAACAGGTTTTTATTTTTATTTGCGAGTATCTAAATATGTAATATAAATGGCCGTATTTTTTCATTGCGTTTGTTTCAGTCAACATAACTTAGAAGCTTTCTTTTTTTAGAGCTTCACTTCAAGGGACCGTAATTTCATGTTGATACCTCCACGCGTCCCTGAGAAAACAAACGGCCTTGACAGACAGACAGACTGACAATGAAGTGATCCTATAAATATTAAGGTGCGATATTTGTCTTTCTGAAACCCGTACAATTCGTAACTCATCAGGTTATTTTAAGCTCGAAAAATTAAAATAGTTCGAGCAGTATAATTGTATTTACATGAGATTCTTTGACGACTCGTATGATAAGATGGTCAAAAGAGTTATTAAAATTACTCGTTTATGTACCTGTAATATTATATTTATTTCGCAAATATGGGTACAAAACTCGGTGACATAAAAAATATAATTAGCAACAGCCATATTTAACCAGAAGGCATGCAAAAGTACAAAATACACTAGAGATGCTAAGTACATAATAATAAAGATAAACAATGTCAATATAAAGATTTATTGTGTAGGTCAGAATGACGGGTGTATTGTTATAGAAATGAATATGTTATTTATGAAAGGAATGTACCAGCAATGCACTTGAATGTACCTTTAATGAAATTCAATGTAGGTATCAACAAGAAACAAGAACAATTATAATAATAAATTGAACCACAGTCCCCTGACAGTCAGAATGACGGGTCAATACTAATAATGAATGTAGGTAATACATATCTTATGGTTACCAAATATTTACCAGAGGAATTCAATGTACCTCATAAAAATATAATGCCATGAGTAATTAAGGAGAAAATCAAGAAAACAAATTTTGACGCCTACCATTTTTTCATAGCAGTGTGACTATAGTTTTATTACGTTAGCCGTTTGTCCTGGCTGTCTTCGTGGATCTTTGACAGTCGTTACGGGTAGTCAGAAGCCCGAAAGTCTGACAACCAGTCTTACCAAGGGGTTTCGTATTGCCCAGTAACTGGGTTGTGGAGGTCAGAAAGGCAGTCGTTCCATGTAAAATACTGGTATTCAGCTGCATCCGTTATACTGGAAGCCGACCCCAATATAGTTGGGAAAAGCCTAGGCAGATGATATTTGTGTTATTTTTCTTTCTTTCGATTTTTCGAAACCAAAAATGTCATAACTTAATTTCACAGTATTTTTAGATTTAAAGAAGAATCAATACCTAAATAATATACATTCCGATAAAATTTAGATTTTCGAGTTTAAATAAAAATTCCGATGAGAGCGTAATATTCGAACTGTAGGGTTTTAGAAAACCACATTTCGCAGAAAAATCATCAAGATCGGATTAGTTTCGCCGAGTCATCAGAGCTGTATCTAAAGTGCCTGGACTAGATTTAACAACGAGCAGTTTGTGTCGATCCTTACATCGAGACTTAGATCGGTTGGACGCGCTACTCCTTTGTTCATTATAATGAAATGAGTTGGATCGTAGAGTGTAAGGATTCGCGTGGTAGGGGTAGGTAGGCAGTGTTGGAAATCAGTGAGGTGGTCGGGCTTGCGGCAGGTGTGCACTGCGCAGGCGCGCATCTGCCGCCGGCCGCGTATATAGCGCGCGCGCGCCCGCCACGCTCATTGCAGTGTCCGCAGCCTTGCGCACCACACGACGCTCGGCTCCGCGCTACCGACAGTTGGTACTCGTGCTAGTGCTGTGTTGTTACCGTTCTCTGTGCAAGATGATCATCTGCCTGTCCGGGTTCGTGATTGCCGGGTTGGTGTCTCTTCCTTATTGTTGCACTGTTCGTATTTGAGCGGGTGTGGGTGGTGACCGGCTGACGAACACATCATCAGCTGTGTAGTGTCACGTGCGCGTCTACTCGTACTGATCACATTTAAGAGTGCGTTTCCACCGGAGATGTGCGAGGATGCGCAGCGAGGGATATGAGTGAAACTAACCAATAACAACACTAGCTCTAACTATGAAAATGAGTGATTCTATTTGTTAGTTTCACTCATATCCCTCGCTGCGCATCCTCACTCATTTCTGGTAAACACAGCCTGAGGATAGTCTGACACTTGTAGTTCAAAATTCCTCCAATGAATTTGATTATTACCATTCCATTAAATCGGCAGTCGATGTTCAAATACATAATACTAACTTGGTTTATAATATTTCTGTTTACTTTTGTTAATTGTGTGTAGTAGGTACATAGGTTTATTTTGTAATTATTTACTATCAAAAGTCACAACATTTATTTCGACTACAAGTCTAGTCGAAATAAATGTTGTGACTTTAACTTAAATAATAACCTGTTTATAATCACACTAATATTATAAAGGCGAAAGTTTGAGTGTGTGTGTGTTTATATGTTTGTTACTTCTTCACGCTCAAACGGCTGGACCAATTTTGATAAAATTTTGTATGGAGGTAGCTGACACCCTGGATTAACATATAGGCTACTTTTTATCCCGATATTCCTACGGGATCGACATTTACGCGGGTGAAACCGCGGGGCGCAGCTAGTAAACCAATAACTAATAGGTAAAACAGTAGAACTTATAAAATACATAAGTTGTACTCTTTGTGACACTGACAGGTACCTATTGTGTTTGTGCCTGACTGTGGCTCATCGAGACGTTATTAATGATTGTTGCGCAGGTTACGAACGTTACAAGTAATTGTTAGTAGAACGTTACAATTTATAGTGGCAGGTAGCTGCGGTACATGCGCTCAATTAATTTGATATGTTTACATTGTTGATCACAGTTATAATAATGTAAGTTGTGTTGTAACAGGGACGTAGACTTATGAGCTGTTGTCGTTTGTTGCAGAACGTCGCCCACGTCGGTGCCGAACTCTGCGCGCAATGACATTGTAAGTACTCATCTATATTGTATCGACAGTTTTTGGTGGAAACCATTAGTTCAGTTTATATTAACTTATCAACCTTATTAATGTTGTGTGTGTGTATCAAGATCTAAACAAGATAAAGATAATGTTGACCCAAGAAATATATCATCAAATCAATATTGTTTTATCATGTTTAGAAATCGATATTCGATACCCATCTGTACCGTCTGCTGAGTTGTGTGTTTTGTTTCGATCATCAGTCTCGCTAGCAAATTAACGATCCTTGATAACTTGCGGCTGGCTATTAAATGATTCCCTTTCGGTCATCGCTCGGCTGTCTTTGTACCGAAGCTGAGAGCTCTCACATCGGACAGCGTACTGAGCGTGCGGCCTGTTGCAGGGCGTGGTGGAGCGCCTGGGCGTGAGCGTCGGCGGCTGCGAGCGCATGGTGGGCGTGGGCGCGCGCTACTCGCCGCACCACCACCAGCTGCTGCAGCACTTCGGGCGCTCCAGCAGCTCGTCGGCCGAGTCGGTGTCGTCGCACAGCGCGTCGCCGCCGCCGCGCGGGCCGGGCGGCGCGGGCGCGGCGCGCTGCACGCGCGTGCGCACGCTGTACGCGTGCCTGGGCGAGAGCGAGGGCGAGCTGTCGTTCGAGCCCAACCAGATCATCACCAACGTGGCGGCGTCGGGCGAGCCGGGCTGGCTGCGCGGCACGCTCAACGGTAAGACCGGGCTCGTGCCCGAGAACTACGTGGAGCCTCTGCCCTGACCGCCGCCCCGACCGCCGCCCGCCCGACCGCACCCTCACACACCAAATATCATATCGTAGTCTTATGTTGTTGATTCTTTTGTACGTATTTGTATATTTTGTACATTGTAAATAAGAGTTTGTTGATATTTTAACTATTTATATTATACTTTGTTGTGAATTTTGTACCAAATATACTATGTATGACGTATTATTATGCGATATCCGCTCGTGGATTTTAATGATAAAGATAAAGACTAATTTGAACGAAAATCTGTTTTCATTTATTCCCAGTAAACATTACATGTAGATAGAATCAAGAATCATAGTCGTCGATGAGTACATTGAAAACGAAATATGACAAGCGTTACATCTGTATGCGATACATAATTACGAGACTTTACACAAAATACCCACAAGCGAGACGCGTCACTCCCGCGCCTCGCGCGCACACACGTCACGTCATACCCGCGTTACTCCCGACTCACATGTCGCACATCACGCCCCCGTTACTCTTGCGCCTCGCGCGCACGCACTTTTGTCGCACATCACACCCGCGTTACTTTTGCGCCTCGCGCACATACACATGTCGCACGTCACGCCCGCGTTACTCCTGCGCCTCGCGCATATACACATGTTGCACGTCACGCCCGCGTCACTTCTGCGCCTCGCGCACACACACATGTCGCACGTCACGCCCGCGTCACTTCTGCGCCTCGCGCACACACACGTCGCACGTCACGCCCGCGTCACTTCTGCGCCTCGCGCACACACATATGTCGCACGTCACGCCCGCGTCACTTCTGCGCCTCGCGCACACACACATGTTGCACGTCACGCCCGCGTCACTTCTGCGCCTCGCGCACACACACATGTCGCACGTCACGCCCGCGTCACTTCTGCGCCTCGCGCACACACACATGTTGCACGTCACGCCCGCGTCACTTCTGCGCCTCGCGCACTCACACATGTCGCACGTCACGCCCGCGTCACTTCTGCGCCTCGCGCACACACACACTGACGCAGAGTCACACACGGCGCGACATTACCACTTGTTACACCGGCACCTTTTGTGTACAGAGAAGATATTTTGTCTAATTCTCGCACAAGTCCAGTACCGGCTACGGCCACGACTGTCACAAGATATTTTGCTTCATCAACACTCTTACAAATCGCGTCGGCGAGCTCCTCCTCGGCTCACTCCCGAACATTCGCGACACCGCACTGTCGCTGGCGAGTCCCGCGAGGCGCCCCTCGCACCCCGCACGCGATTAGCTTCGCGCGCCCCCGTCGCGCGCCCCGCCCCGCGTCGCGCCCCCCGCGCTCCCGTCGCGCGCGCCGGGCCGCACCGCGCCCCCCGCGCCCCCGTCGCGCGGCCCGCCCCCCGCCGCCAGCCGCTCCAGCTGGCGCGCCTCGCCCGCGCGCACCACGCGCAGCAGCGCCGAGTACTTGTCGCGCAGCGCACGCAGGCGCGCCGCGCCCTCCTCGGCCGCGTGGCGCGTGGCGCGCTTCAGCTCCGCCACCATGGCCTCGCGCGCCGCCAGGGCTGCCTCCAGCTCGTGCGCGCGCGCCGCCGCCGCCTCCGCGCGCGCCGCGCTGGCCTCGGCCTCGGCCTCGGCGCGCGCCCACGCGGCCCGCAGCGCGCGCTCGTCGGGCGGCGGCGCGGCCGAGCTGGCGCCGCGCGCCGCGGCCCCCAGACGCGCCTCGCGCTCGGCCAGCACCAGCAGCTCGCGCCGCAGCCGCCGCACGTGCTCGGCGCGCCGCTCGGCCGCCAGCGCGGCGCGCGCCAGCGCCTCCACGTGGCGCGCCGCCTCGAAGGACTCGCCGCGCGTGCGCTGCAGCTCGGCCGCGTCCAGCGCGCGCTGCGCCTCCGCCTCGCGCAGCGCGGCCTCGGCCCGCAGGCGCGCGGCGCGCTCGTCGGCCAGCTCGGCCTCGAGCGCGGCGCAGGCGGGCGCGGGCGCGGGCGCGGGCGCGGGCGGCAGCTGGCGCAGCTCGTCGCGCTCGCGCGTGGCCGCGCGCAGCCGCTCGTGCAGCGCCGCGTTCTGCAGCTCCAGCGCGCGCATGTGGCGGCAGCGGCCCAGCAGCCGCCGGTTGCGCTCGGCGTGCGCGTCGCGGCGCCAGCGCTCGTACATGAGCTGCGCGTGCGCCAGCGCCAGCTGCTCGGCCAGGTCGGGTCCGCCGCGCGTGGCCCGCCCCGCGTATAGCTCCGCCATGTACGCGTCCAGCCTCTCGCACGGCTGACTCGACTCGCCACACTACGAGCGATCATTCAGTTCAATTATTTACTTGATACTAAAAAACTGTACGGTCTCATCGCCGTACATTTTTTTCTGCTTACTCTGTAACCTACTTTAGACCAACGATGCGCGTCATAAGTTAGCGTAATAAAATGACATGACTAACGAATTAAAATATAGTGAACTTATAACTGAGTAGCTATCAACAACTGAGAAAAATAATCGCCTTCCACTCTAGTTCTGTTACTTACTCTTAACTTAAATAAACTTAACTACTTAGTGCATCTCAGTGAAACGTGTTTCTCTATACTAACTGAACTCACCAACCTTCACGACAAATCGGTGTACGGAGTTAACTACTACAACCCGTACAAAAACAATGTCTGGATTTTTCGGTGTTGCTTCTCAGAGCAATAGGTAGGATAGGAAAATATTAATGACATGTAAAAGTGATTGTTTACGTACAGAAATCAACACCATTCATCATCTAAACAATATTTGATTTAATCAATTTTTATTGAAAAATATCAAACCCACGCTGGTGTTCAGCTGCATCTGATTCAACTAGAAGCCGACCTCAAGGCTTACAAAGTCAAAGCATTTATTTCAGATGGCACATAAAAGGCACTTTTGAACGTCAAAAATTACGATAAAATAGAATTAATTCTAGTCGCCCATTCCATAAAAGGTATTTTTCGTATGGAGAAGAATGGGCAAGAAACTCCACCGTTACTCATTTAAAATGTTTTACAATATTTTGCATACATTAATTATATAATAAATATGTGAAGACGATGCACCTAAAATAAAATTCATACAAAAACAAACGAATTATCTGATAGATACATGGTGCTCACATATTTACAAACATGGTAAAAATAAACGATTTTCATTTAAATTAAAAAATTACAAGTATAAGTCAGGGTGTGAGTTTTTTACGCAAAGCAAGACGACATCGCCCTGAACGCAACGTGTACAATCATATCGGTCGAACAAGACGACATCGCCCTGAACGCAACGTGTACAATCATATCGGTCGAACAACACGACATCGCCCTGAACGCAACGTGTACAATCATATCGGTCGAACAAGACGACATCGCCCTGAACGCAACGTGTACAATCATATCGGTCGAACAACACGACATCGCCCTGAACGCAACGTGTACAATCATATTGGTCGAACAACACGACATCGCCCTGAACGCAACGTGTACAATCATATCGGTCGAACAAGACGACATCGCCCTGAACGCAACGTGTACAATCATATCGGTCGAACAACACGACATCGCCCTGAACGCAACGTGTACAATCATATCGGTCGAACAAAAACCGAACCAACTCAATGGGATGTTTTATGATTTCTTCCAAATCAACCCATAACTAGGTAAAAAGCGTAAATCAAGATTTTAGGAAAGGAATTTACTGTTTGCTTCAATTAGAGCGAAAATTGGTATAATAATAATCTTGTCAAACTTGGGAAATGTAACTACACGATTTTTAAAAAATCAACCTTGTTGGGGTAAATAATAGAATGATTTATTGATTTGGTAAAAACATGACGAGGTGGTAAGTGGCAGTGGCCGGGATGTGCAAGCCAATCCAATCGAAGCGCACGGCAGTGCGCAGGCCAATTTCCAGCAAGTGGCCGCACGTACGCCGTGCACTATTTACCCGAACCGCTTCGAGCTACTTTTGACCACCCTGTATCTAACTATTTGTCACACGAAATCGAATCAAACTTCACATACATAATACCATGACTGCTGTTAGTTCGAATACCAAATTTCATAACTGTAGCTTTAATAGATTCAAAGTTATGGACTTTTCAAAATAGCTAAAGTGGCACTGACTGACTGACTGACTGACTCACTCACTTAGAGTTAATCAAAATGTTTAGGGACTTCTAGTAGGCCTAGAAACTTGAAATTTGGCACGAAGCTAGACATTAGCATGAAACTAAAGGAAAAATTAAAAAAATGGTCAAGTGTGAGTCTGGCTCGCGCACAGAGGGTTCTATATAAAATTTTTATTCTAGCTGGCCTAGAAACTTCTAACCGGCCTAGAAACTTGAAATTTGGCACGAAGCTAGACATTAGCATGAAACTAAAGGAAATATAAAAAAAATGGTCAAGTGTGAGTCTGGCTCGCGCATAGAGGGTTCCGTATTAATTTTTTATTCTAGCCGGCCTAGAAACTTCTAACCGGCCTAAAAACTTGAAATTTAGCATGAAGCTAGACATGAGGGTAGGAAGGGGTTCACATCGGCGTCGAGACGACGATGAAGTACCTGGGTCTCGTCCTCGACAGCCGGTGGAACTTCGTCGAGCACTTCCGACGTTTGGCCCCTAAACTGGAACGGGCCGGGGCCGCCTTCAAGTGGCTCTTGCCCAACCTGAGGGGGCCAAACGCCTCCTGCCGGAGGCTTTACGCGGGGGTCGTGAGGTCCATGGCCCTATATGGGGCCCCGGTGTGGGCGCGTTCACTGCGGCGGCGAGCCGCCCACTACCTGAACGCGCCCCAGAAGGTGGTAGCCGTTAGGCTAATCCGGGGCTACCGCACGATCTCCGGCGAGGCGGCAAGCCTCCTTGCCGGACTGCCGCCGTGGGATCTGGAGGCGATAGTCCTCGAGTGCCTGTATGAGTGGCGCGCGGAGGCACTACGCCGGGGGGAAACTCCGCTTCCGCGGCAAATCGC
Organism: Mesoligia furuncula; assembly: GCA_916614155.1. Classification (NCBI taxonomy): domain Eukaryota; kingdom Metazoa; phylum Arthropoda; class Insecta; order Lepidoptera; family Noctuidae; genus Mesoligia; species Mesoligia furuncula. Next base: position 36,827,037 of record OU744791.1, read on the forward strand.
TGCGGAGCGGACGGATCTCCGGCGCGATCTCATGGCGGCATGGAAAGAGCGACTGTCGCAACCCAGCGCAGGGCACGCCGCGATAGCGGCGATAAGACCCCTCTTTGAGGAGTGGCTAGAGAGGCGCCACGGCGCCCTCACCTACCGCCTGACGCAGGTCCTCACCGGACACGGAAGTTTCGGGAGGTTCCTGCACATCATCAGGCGGGAGGAAACGCCCGGGTGTCACCATTGCCAGGATCGCCCAGAGGACACAGTGGAGCACACGGTGGAGGTCTGCCCCGCTTGGGCGGAGCACCGCCGTGTACTCGTAGAGGCGATCGGCAGCGGCGGCGACCTCTCGCGTCCGGCCCTGGTGCAAGCCATGGTCCGGGGCGAGAGGAAGTGGGAGGCAGTCACCTCCTTCTGCGAAGCAGTCATGCTAGCGAAGGAGGTGGCGGGACGGCTCAGGGAGAGAGCCTCCCGTCCCAGCCGCCGCGGGAGACGCTCCGGGCGTCGGGAGCCGCGTGATGACTCCCGGCCACCGTAGGCGCGGGCCTGCGGGCGGAGAGTAATGGGTAGCTCACCGTCCGATCAGGACCAGGCCCGTGCCGGACGGCGCGTACGTGTTCCACGCGCGGCTCAAAGAGATGTCGTAAGAGTCTGACACTCCCTTCCGCTTCACCCAGAGCGGGAGGAGTCATTTGATGATTACCCATCCGCAAAAAAAAAAAAAAAGCTAGACATTAGCACGAAACTAAAGGAAAAATTAAAAAGAGGTCAAATGTGAGTTTGGCTCGCATGCAGAGGGTCCCGTATGATTTTTTTTCTAGCTGGAACTGGACATTACCATGAAACTAAAAGAAAATTTTAAAAGCGGTCAGGTGTGAGTTTGGCTCGCGCACAGAGGGTTCCGTAGGTATTAAATTTTTTTTATAGTCGGCCTAGAAACTTGTAATTTTGCACGAAGCTAAAGTAAAAATAAAAATGCGGTCAAGTGTGAGTTTGGCTATCACACATTCTGTAATCCGTGTTCCGTATTAAAAAAAAGCTTAATTTTTAGGTAAGTATGAGACTTTCTTAGAAAGATAAATTATTAAAAACCTTAAAACATGTCAAATGACGTATACCATAACATGTAAACGAAAAATATTTTTAAGAATACTTATTTAACCCCTTTTAAATCGTTTTGTTAAGCAGATTATTTCTATTTCTAAAAGTATATTTTTTAAAAGTAAAACTAATATCATTAATATTTCAAATTGTAACTTGAAGTTTTGAGGCTTGCTTTTGTTTACCGGGAGCAGTTTCCGATATGTTTAGCTTACGCAATCACCATTCATAAGAGTCAAGGTTTGAGCTTGGACAATGCTTTAATTGATATTGGTTCTTATATATTCACTTGTGGTCAAGCCTACGTACCATTATCTAGGGTAAAAATTTGAGTGGTGACCATTTAATAAATATCGATCCTAGCCAGATCCAGATCAAAGCACAAGAAAGTGCTATTGTTGAGTACAACAGATTAAGGTCGATCTATAGACCGGATTTTAAAAACATAATTATGTGTGAAAAAGAATAAGTTTAAAAAAAACAGCTGATAGGGAATGGTCTATACGTCCAAACATTGCCGCAGTTCAGACTGCAGCGGGCTCATCATTTAATAAAAAACTGGCCAAGTGCGAGTCGGACTCGCACAAGAAGAAGAAAGAAGGCAAAAACGCCGAAAAAAACATGTCTGTTGTATTTTATTATTAAAGTTAAAATACAACTGAGTATTTTGTGAATATTTCAAGTGCCTACCTGTTGCCATTTTTGATATCGAGCAAAAAAGGCCAAAAAAATCGCGTTTGTTGTATGGGAGCCCCCCTTAAATATTTATTTTATTTTGTTTTTAGTATTTGTTGTTATAGTGGCAACAGAAATACATAATTTGTGAAAATTTCAACTGTCTAGCTATCGCGGTTCTTGGGATACAGCCTGGTGACAGACAGACGCACAGACAGCGAAGTCTTAGTAATAGGGTTCCGTTTTCACCCTTTGGGTTGGAACCCTAAAAAACACCTCGTAAGAGAAAAAATAATAAAAAACCACAATTATCAAAAAAAAGAAAACCTAGGCTATACAATTTAATCCTACACGTGTAACTACCCACTTGGCAAAAAGAAATGATATCCCACCAAAAACATATAATGTTGAAAAAGAAGGCCAACTTCCTTACTTCATGTAGATGTTTGACCAGCAAAAGAGTTGAAATCGAAACCAACGCCAAGTTTTAAACCATTTTATATGCACCGGCCTTATTTTGCAATTCTGTTGTAAGTAATTTGTGTTTGAAACTTTTTAGATATCAATACAATAATATTGTTCCATTTAAACTTGGCGGGTTTTCAGAAAACCATAAAATAATATGCATGAAAAATAACTATAACATAACGAAAACCCGCCACGTGTAAATGGAACAATATTATTGTATTGATATCTAAAAAGTTTCAAACACAAATTACTTACAACAGAATTGCAAAATAAGGCCGGTGCAAATAAAATGGTTTAAAACTTGGCGTTGGTTTCGATTTCAACTCTTTTGCTGGTCAAACATCTACATGAAGTAAGGAAGTTGGCCTTCTTTTTCAACATTATATGTTTTTGGTGGGATCTATCCTACTTCCTACTCCTTCTATAATCACACTAATATAATAAAGGCGAAAGTTTGTGAGTGTGTGTGTGAGTATGTGTGTGTGTTTATATGTTTGTTACTTCTTCACGCTCAAACGACTGGACCAATTTTGATAAAATTTTGTATGGAGGTAGCTGACACCCTGGATTAACATATAGGCTACTTTTTATCCCGATATTCCCACGGGATCGACAATTACGCGGGTGAAACCGCGGGGCGCAGCTAGTAATATTATAAACGCGAAAGTTTGTGAGGATGGATGGATGTTTGTTACTCCTTCACGCAAAAACTACTGAACGGATTTCGATTAAACTTCACAGTAATATAGCTTATACATCAGAATAACACATAGGCTACAATTTATAAAGATTTTGTGTGATTTGGCCATAATATAACGATAAGTATCAAGTAAGTCAGATAAATTCCTGCCCTCTGAGAACTATTTTGACGTGCGCTGCCTAAACCGTTAGAGTTACACGAAGATAATGTATCGTGGGACTGTTTGTCTTAAACAGTTCTAAATAAAAGTCCGCGACAGCATATATCTAGCTTTTATGTGGAAGCCATTATATCCAAAATAGTGAGCCATAAATGTATTTAAATTGGATACTTTTTTAACAATGCACATTTCAGAGTACTTAGTTGATTCTTATCAAAATTAATACATTTATCGCTTTCGGTATTTAATGTAGATAAACTTTGTCTTTTACACTAAGCAATTTAGACGAATACTTTAAAAGTTATCACGATAAGATTGACCTGAGTGGAGCGCCTATGAGTCGGCGGCGGCGCGCAGAGCGAGTGGACGCAGGCAATGACGCGCGCCATCGCCGAGTGCGCGAGCAAGTCCCGAACGTGAGGCAGAGAGCACTTTTATAATAGGTACCTACTGGGCGTGATGGCAGACCGGCAGACGTCGTTGACGGTTGGGTTCATTTGTGTTTTTTTTTACAGCTTATTCGATTCGAAGCGACTAACTTACAGTAGCTATAATTATAATTTTTAGGTAGTATCTATTTTATTGTATATATTTTAAGTAGAAATATAAATTCGTTTTTAATTTAATTAGGTATTATAGTCATATTAGAATTGTTTTCTTTGTTTATTTAATTATAGGATTGTATTTTTAGTTAGTTAGGTCCCTATAGGTTGTATTTGTAAGTATTAAGTAAGTACCTAAATAGATTCGTTATTGTTTTCATTATTTAGATTAGGTATTAAAAATGTTTTTTTTTTCTGAGTTTAAGAATAACGTACCTACCTATAGGTTTAGGTTGTGCTGTAAGTACCTAGAGAAGATAGATTCGTTTTCCTCTTAATTAGCCATTAGAATTATTATAGTTAGTTTGAAAATTACTACCGATTTTGTTATTTTTTAAATAGTAAGTACTCACAAAAATGACGCGAAAGCGTAAGTCTAATATTTCACAAAGCTCTAATAAAGCTCGAGCTATGAAATAGCTAGACTTAACGAGACGTGTCAACAAACTCAGCTTCAAAGGTTTGAGCAGGTGATGCGTGAGGCGGCACACAGAGATACTGAGACACCAAAACAGTCCCAAAACCGGCGGCGTCAACAACACGCTGGGTATCTGGCATCTCAACGAGCTGCTGAAACTCCAGAACAGTCTCAAACTCGACGTCAACGGCATGTTGAGTATCTGGAGTCTCAACGCACTGCTGAAACACCGGAAACGTCCCAAAATCGGTAAACAGTATGCTGAGTATCTGGTGTCTCAACGGGCTGCTGAAACACCGGAACAGTCCCAAAATCTGAGTCAACACCACGCTGAGTATCTGGCATCTTCAACGAGCTGCTGAAACTCCAGAACAGTCTCAACCTCGACGTCAACGGCATGCTGAGTATCTGGCGTCTCAACGGGCTGCTGAAACACCGGAATAGTTCCAAGATCGGCGTCAACAGCATGCTGAGTATCTGGTGTCTCAACGGGCTTCTGAAACACCGGAACAGTCCCAAGATCGGCGGCAACAGCATGTTGAGTATCTAGTGTCTCAACGGGCTGCAGAAATACCAGAACAGTCACAACGTCAACGTCAGCAGCACGCGACTGACATGGCGTCCCAAAGAGCCACAGAAACCTTTACAACGGCTGAATCTCGCAGACGCGCTGTTGTTACACGAATATAATGTATCGTAGAACTGTTTGCCTTATACAGTTCTAAATAAATGTCCGCGACCATACTAGACTGAGAGACTTGTTACTCCTAGGTAACAAGTATCGGATCACGGTTTTGTTCGCTATGACCCGTCTATTGTAAATAATTTAATGTCTTTGCTATTCGTACATGCTTCCCATGTAAACTTAGAATTATCAAGTCATGGATTACACTCGGACTGTTGAAATGCATACTCAATAGAGATAATATGCTTAAGAAATCAAAAAAGGCACCCCATAATTCTATTTTAAAATTAACTTACTGCGATACAGAAATTCCTGCAAGAATTTATTAAAAAAAAACTAACAATCGGTCACGAGAAACAGCTATTTCTGAAAGGTAAAAACAACCAAAAAAACATTTGGGATACTACCCCGACTGTGAGTGACTCGCACCGTTCGTCGCCCACACCCATTGAACTCCTGAAAATGGAACACCCTGAGAGTCTATCAGCTCTGTCAATACATTCTTTGCAAACGTGGACCAAACGCTGGCCAATAAAATACCACCAAGTGTTCATATACATATAGTGTGGTCTTCCCAACCAGCCAAAAACGAAGTGCATAAGATTTTCTTTACCAAATGTCAAAAGTAGTAATTGTGAGATAGTATTGAATCAAGAGAAACTAGAATTCGTCGATAATACTGTTTTCCTGGGTATCAAGCTCGACTCAAGGCTTCAATGGGGTCCTCATTTAACATCCCTTGCAGGACGGCTAAGTTCAGCAGCATATGCTGTGAAAAAAATCCGTCAATTTACTGATGTAGATACTGCGAGACTGGTCTATTTTAGTTACTTTCATAGTATCATGTCGTACGGTATTTTACTATGGAGACGCGCTGCAGACATCGAGTCTATTTTTATTCTGCAGAAAAGGGCCATCAGAGCCATATACAGCCTCCGCAGGCGTGACTCTCTAAGGGAACTGTTTAAAGATATTAACATCTAGACGGTACCTTGTCAATATGAGGTACCGTTTATGAAATCTTGCCGTCGAATAGCTCTGTGCGCAGTCTATTTGCCACCGCCCCTTGTATTACGTACCTTGGAAAATTTTTTGGAGTGTTGTAATGTGGTACTTGAACAGACAGACTTGCACGCCTGTATTGTCGGGGATTTTAATCTAGGTAACATAAAATGGAACTTGGTTTATGACTCAGTGAATAATTATACTCCTCCTGGCTTTAGTAATGTACTGATAGAATTTACTCACATGCATAAGTTGACACAACTTAATGGCATTATGAACGTGTCTGGACGAATATTAGACCTTGTGTTATCTGACTTGCCTTCTTGTAGCGTTACTGCGGCCCTAAACTCCCTCAGCAATATCGGTGTCCACCACCCCCAATCGAAATTCTCCTTAAAGCGAGTGAAGAATCCCGACTTCCATACAACCCTCTGACGTTAAGAACGAATTATTATAAACTTGATTACAAAAAAAATATTGTGAGAGTTTATATGATGTAAACTGGGATCAAATATTTGAGGACAAGGCTGACGTTAATGAAATGCTTCTTATGTTCTATGACAGGCTTCTAAATACACACATCAAAAGTGTCTAGGGATCAACATATATTTTTGCAATAACTTTTCTCCTGATTGATATTAATTAAAATTTTCTTTAAGGATTCATCAAATAAAATGTTTTCGTTTGTCACAGTAACGATAAACCAAGTCACCTTTGCATTAATAAAGAAATTTGCCATTTTCCTAATAAAGGGATTTTTGACATTTGAACCACTAACACAAAAGTTCGAAAAAAAGACTGAAATAACAGTTTTCTTTAAAATTTTATTGGGTAACTTAAACAATTAATAATCCGTGTTTCTATCGCGAACACTAACAACACAAGAACATCGGTTTGGCATACTCAAAATGAGTTCATCCAAATCACGCTGTGGAATGGCCGCCCATGTTCGTTGCAACAACAAAAAAAGGTCTTCTTGCGACTGGATACCCTCCATATTCGGCAGAGCTCTTCTCTGTAGCATATCCCATGCATGCTCAATCGGGTTCAAGTCTGGCGACTGAGCACGCCAGGGCAGGACATTGATGTTAGCTGCGGCGAGAGTCTGTCTTACAACTCTTGCGGTGTGCGGTCGTGCATTATCATGCATTAACTGAAATAAGGGACCGATTTGCACTTGTAGAGGAACGATGACGTCTGATACAATCGTCTCAGCATAAATTTGAGCGTTGAGGTTGCCTCTGATCCAAATCAACTCAGTTCTTCCGCCGATCCAAATACCCGCCCATACCATGATGGTTCCACCACTATAAGGATGGACTTCCTGGCAGGATTTTAATCGCTGTTGGCGTCCAGGGGTTCTCCAGTGTCGTATACGCCTTGTATCCGGTCTCATACCAAAACGAGACTCATCAGAAAAGCACACGAAACGCCATTGTTCTTCTGCCCAATTTCTGTGTTCAAGAGCCCATTGATATCGAATCCTACGATTGTGCATTGCTATAGGTGGTACCCGTAGCGGTCTTCGGGAATGAAGGTTCACTTCATGCAAGCGGTTTCTGACTGTTTGTTCGCTAATTAAGTTCCCTGAAGAGTGATGAAGCCTCACGGCTAACATCATGGCGGTTATTGTTGGAGCTCTTCGAGTTAAGATTTGAATGTATCGGTCTTGTCTCCGTGTGGTGCAGCGATACCGTCCTCCATGGCACTCAGCCACGGTACCAGTGCTTCGGTAACGTGTCCAAAGTCGACTGATAACACTCTGACTTGTATTCAGAGCTAAAGCCACAGTACGTTGCCGGGAACCAGCTTCTATCATTCCCACGGCTCTGAGCATTTCTTCCCTGCTTAAATGACGTCGCCGCTCCATAATAACGTTGGTTTTAATCAGTAGTAGCGAAACAGTAGCACTAATAATGTCTTCAATGCGTTGTATGTTTTTATAGGGAAAATGTTGACAGCTGATTTTCATCTTTTACTCGAATTTGATTCACAGTTCCTGATTCAAATTATGAAATGCACCAAAAAGGCTCCATATAAATTTATAAAATCATAAATTTATTACAAAGCCACATCTCAATCTCAAGAAATCCGCATAAAAATGCTTGATCCCTAGACACTTTTGATGTGTGTATTATACATACGCACGAGCCACCCAAACCTACTCATAAATATAAAAAATATCCTCCTTGGTTCATTAAAAGCTTAATAAGAGCTATGAAAGAAAAGGAAACAAGTGCGAATCGGACTCGCACACGAAGGGTTCCGTACCACAAAGCAAAAACGTCGAAAAAAACATGTTTGTTGTATGGGAGCACCCTTAAATATTTATTTTATTTTAATTTTACTATTTATTATTAAAGTAAATATACAATCCCACAAAAACATTTCATGTTAAATGTTGCCAAGACGAGACCATGTAGCTCGCACTGTCAAAAAGTAATCAGATCTCATGTAGAGCCAAGCTTCTAAATCTACACGCCCTAACTCTACAAGGCCTAACTTCGCAAACTCTACTCCTTAGTCAAAATGTATGGCTTGGCCGTTTCGTTACTACAAGAACCATTAACAGTATGAGAGTTTTTCACCTTACGCTCATGTGAATGTAGCGAAATGGCCAAGCCATATATTTTGACTAAGGTGTAGAGTTTGCGAAGTTAGGCCTTGTAGAGTTAGGGCGTGTAGAGTTAGAAGCTTGGCTCTACATGAGATCTGATTACTTTTTGACAGTGCGAGCTACATGGTCTCGTCTTGGCAACATTTAACATGAAATGTTTTTGTGGGATTTCATTTCTTTTTGTAAGTTGCTTATGATATTTATACGAGTATTTTTTCTGTTGTTCATTTTTAGGGTTCCGTTGCCAAATGGCAAAAAACGGAACCCTTATAGATTCGTCATGTCTTTCTGTCTGTCCGTCTGTCTGTCCGTCCGTATGTCACAGCCACTTTTCTCCGAAAGTATAAGGACTATACTGTTGAAACTTGGTAAGTAGATGTATTCTGTGAACCGCATTAAGATTTTCACACAAAAATAGAAAAAAAAACAATACATTTTGGGGTTCCCCATACTTAGAACTGAAACTAAAAAAATTTTTTTTCGTCAAACCCATACGTGTGAGGTATCTATGGATAGGTCTTCAAAAATGATATTGAGGTTTCTTATATCATTTTTTTCTAAACTGAACAGTTTGCGCGAGAGACACTTCCAAAGTGGTAAAATGTGTCCCCCCCCCCCCCCCGTAACTTCTAAAATAAGAGAATGATAAAACTAAAAAAAATATATGATGTACAATACCATGTAAACTTCCACCGAAAATTGGTTTGAACGAGATCTAGTAAGTAGTTTTTTTTAATACGTCATAAATCGTAAACCGCAATTTACCTTTTATTCAACCAACTAAAAAAATAAAAAAACATTTAATTTCATAAACATAAACCTTATGCATGAACCTGGATGTTACGGAACCCTTGGTGAGCGAGTCCGACTCGCTCTTGTCCGGTTTTTTTCTTTCTTTTTTTGGGGTTTATTTATAACAAGGACCCCCTATATAAATTTTCAGACCTCTAGCATCAAAATTTACGGAAGTCTCATACAAACTTTCACCCCCTAGTTAAAAGGGTTGGGGGGGGGGGGGTAAAAGTTTCCAGTTTTAAGATTTTTTTGTTGTTTGTGTACTATTACTAGCTTACATACCAAATTTCAGCTTTCTAGGACTTCAGGAAGAACCTTAAGAATATTGATGATCATCAGTCAGTGAGTCAGTGACGAAATCGGGGTATTTTAGATATCAATAAAATCTAAAGTATAAGAGCTATGCAATTGAAACTTTATAGGTTTAATAAGTCAACCACTGCCATCATATCCCGAAAATTTTGATTATCTGGTATAATCCAAAGTCAAGTTAAGAGGGTTCAAAAATACGACGAAGTGCTTCGAGAAAAGGTAGGTAGTGCCCTTGCGCTTCGCTTGGCTCGTCTTGGCGGGGGTACTCCCGTGCCCCCAGATTAAGTATTTTGTGAATATTTCGAGTGCCTACCTGTTCCTATATTATTGATATCGAGCAGAAAAGGCAAAAAATGACGTTTTTGTATGGGGGCCCCCTTAAATATTTATTTTATTTTAATTTTATTATTTATTATTAAAGTAAAAATACAACTGAGTATTTTGTGAATATTTCAAGTGCCTGCCTGCTGCAATTTTTGATATCGAGCAAAAAAGGGCAATAAAATCGCGTTTGTTGTATGGGAGCCCCCCTTAACTATTTATTTTATTTTGTTTTTAGTATTTGTTGTTATAGCGGCAACAGAAATACATAATTTGTGAAAATCTCAATTGTCTAGCTGTCGCGGTTCTAGAGATACAGCCTGGTGACAGACAGACAGACAGACGGACAGACAGCGAATTCTTAGTAATAGGGTCCCGTTTTTACCCTTTGGGTACGGAACCCTAAAAATAAGATCTCGTTACAAAATCTATAAGAACCCTAGGGATGAACTCGAACTCAAAATATTAGGCAAACGTTGTTCCAGATTGGCTACTGACTGTTATAATAATTACATAAAAAATATAGAAAAAGAAATCCCCAAAAATCTGAACTGCTTCTGGGCATACATAAAGAATAAAAACTGGCCAAGTGCGAGTCGGACTCGCACACGAAGGGTTCCGTAACACAAGGCAAAAACGCCGAAAAAAAACATGTTTGTTGTATGGGAGCCCCCTTAAATATTTATTTTATTTTATTATTATTATTTATTATTAAAGTTAAAATACAACTGAGTATTTCGTGAATATTTCAAGTGCCTACCTGTTGCCATTTTTGATATCGAGCAAAGAAGGGCAAAAAAATCGCGTTTGTTGTATGGGAGCCCCCCTTAAATATTGATTTTATTTTGTTTTTAGTATTTGTTGTTATAGCGGCAACAGTAATACATAATTTGTGAAAATTTCAACTGTCTAGCTATCGCGGTTCTTGAGATACAGCCTGGTGACAGACAGACAGACAGACGGACAGACGGACAGACAGCGAAGTCTTAGTAATAGGGTTCCGTTTTTATACGGAACCCTAAAAAGGTGGCTCTAGCTCTTTTCCGGCCACTATGACTAACGGAACCGTATTTACATCTGATGGTCCACAAATATGCCAAATGTTTGCGTCAAATTGTTCCCCAGGGCTCACATGTTGGGCCGGTTCTATTTAATGTTTTCGTTAACGACATCCCGCACTGCTTCAAATTTTCAGAATGTTATATGTACGCAGACGACCTTAAATTCTCTAGGATAATCGAATCTCAAAACGATATAACATTACTTCAGAGGGGCGTTGACTCGTTGGTTGATTGGTGTAACGATAATGGAATGAGCTTAAACGTAAAAAAGTGCTACCACGTAAAATACACCCGGAAAAAGAAATTGACGGCTAGTGTATATAATGTGGGCCCAAATGTTATCCAAGAGGTGTATCAAATAAGAGACTTAGGAGTTGTTTTTGACAAAGCCCTGACATTTGTACCTCATGTTGAGGGCGTTGTCAAAAAGGCTTCTAGAATGCTGGGATTTGTAATAAGGAATCCCACAAAAACATTTCATGTTAAATGTTGCCAAGGCGAGACCATGTAGCTCGCACTGTCAAAAGGTAATCAGATCTCATGTAGAGCCAAGCTTCTAACTCTACACGCCCTAACTCTACAAGGCCTGACTTCGCAAACTCTACACCTAATAGTCAAAATAATATGGCTTGGCCATTTCGCTACATTCACATGAGCGTAAGGTGAAAAACTCTCATACTGTTAATGGTTCTTGTAGTAACGAAACGGCCAAACCAGATATTTTGACTAAGGTGTAGAGTTTGCGAAGTCAGGCCTTGTAGAGTTAGGGTGTGTAGAGTTAGAAGCTTGGCTCTACATGAGATCTGATTACCTTTTGACAGTGCGAGCTACATGGTCTCGTCTTGGCAACATTTAACATGAAATGTTTTTGTGGGATTTCATTTCTTTTTGTAAGTTGCTTATGATATTTATACGAGTATTTTTGCTGTTGTTCATTTTTTCTTTCTTTTTTTGGGGTTTATTTATAACAAGGACCCCCTATATAAATTTTCAGACCTCTAGCATCAAAATTTACGGATTTTTTTTTTTTTTTTGGGGGGTGTAAAAGTTTCAAGTTTTAATATTTTTTTGTTGTTTGTGTACTATTACTAGCTTACATACCAAATTTCAGCTTTCTAGGACTTCAGGAAGTACCTTAAGAATTTTGATGATCATCAGTCAGTGAGTCAGTGACGAAATCGGGGTATTTTAGATATCAATAAAATCTAAAGCATAAGAGCTATGCAATTGAAACTTTGTAGGTTTAATAAGTCAACCACTGGCATCATATTCCGAAAATTTTGTTTATCTGGTATAATCCAAACCCAAGTTAAGAGGGTTCAAAAATACGACGAAGTGCTTCGAGAAAAGGTAGGTAGTGCCCTTGCGCTTCGCTTGGCTGGTCTTGGCGGGGGCACTCCCGTGCCCCCAGATGTTTCTGGTTTTAAACGCAATCGGACAAAGATCTTGTTACAACTGTATCGTTCGTAGTATCTTAGAATACTGCAGTACAATTTGGAGACCTCATTACTCCATGCACATCCTCCGACTGGAGCGAATACAAAAGAGATTCCTCTGGCATCTAGCCTATGCCAGTGGAAATGCAAAAAGGATACGATCATATGATGCCCGACTATCTTATTTTAAGATGGACTCACTTGAGAAACGTAGAATAATAATTGATTCCAGGTTTATATACAAACTACTACGAGGCAAAATTGATTGTCCTCTATTACTATCCAAGTTCCAGTTTCGGGCTCCTGCTAGACTCCCTCGTGTTCCTATTACTCCTTTACACCCTCCACTCCGCAGAACAGTACTTGGTGCAAACTCTGTTGTTCCTCGTCTTTGCAAATTGTTAAATAGTTGCAGCGATCTTGTCGACGTGCATTTTGACTCATATGCCAAGTTTCATAGAACGAAACGATAGAGATAGTTAACAGCAGTGTTTAACTTCATTTTTATTTCATTCTGTTGTGTCGCTGTTTGTTTTCTATTGGGTTTTATTTTTACTGTCTTATCTTAGCTTTATATTCCATCACGTAATGTTAATTTAAACTTGTTAACTTAAAATTTTAGCTTTTAGTTAAATTTCAATTTTAAAGTACAGTGCTTGTGGCACACTAATTATGTTTATGGAGCATGCGGTGCTAACCTGTAAGAAATTGTTACACTAACCCTAGATTATGGTATAGTTACTTTAAATATTTACAGTGTAAACAATTGTTGGTTGGCCAATAAAGGAAAATAAATAAATATATCTATGAAAATATCATGTACGTAAGGAAAAATCATCAAAAAACATCTTTTTAGTAAAAGAGGTGAAAGACACAATTATATCACTAGAAATAGGGACCAATTAGTTCAACCAGGTTTCAGGCTGGCTAAAGTAGACTCGTCTTTCATGGGCTACTGTTTAAAATGTTACAATAAAATATCTACCCACATACTTGAACTGAATGAAACAAAATTTAAATCTTGTATAAAACGCACACTATGCAGCCAGGCATATTATAAATTGGGGGATTACATCGCTGACAAAAATGCTTGGCTAAACGCTGGTTCTGCTCCATAAGGACGCACAAATAAATTGATTAGCATTGAAAAACACTGTTGAAGCTGCTGAAGATTTTAAAATACTATTTTTGCATTATTTATTTATTAATTTATTTATTCATTGACTTGCATGTGCCCTGGCGGCTGAGAGTATGTCACGCTCACTCAAATGTCTCGCTGATGGTGGCGCGTGTGTTGGATCATTTAGCTCCCTTCAAAATGGTTGAGCTGAATGGGGCTAATACATGCGTCATGTTCGTGAACGGGCGCCGTCAGTAGGGACTGGTCATCTCTTTGCTGCCATGGCTTATTTTAATTTAATATTTAAATTGTTTTTTTTATTTTTTTATTTCGTCTTTTCATTTTCATGTATAATTTTTAACATGAGTGATGTAAACAAGACTTTGTAACCATATTATTTTGATTTAAAAGAGTGTCCATGGAGTTTCTTGCCCGTTCTTCTCCATAGGTACCTACGCTTTGGAATTGGCAACTAGCTACATCTTTCTGACTGACCGACCCCTTGACAATTCAAGTGCCTGTAATTGGTTTAATTGAAATAAATGCTTTGGGTTTGAGTATGGTCAACTCGTTGGGTCTCCTCACGACAGACGGGGAAGAGGCTAATAGTATTGTAAAAGTCCTCCGTGTGGAGTGCGCCTGGTTGGGACAGTATAACCCCAGACTTGGTCAAAGCTGCCAGTCATGCTTTAGTTAAAAACATTACGCATATCTGCAACCTACTTCTGTCTACAGAAACCCTTCCAAAGGCGCTAAAAAAAGCCATTGTACACAGTTCACAATTCAGGGGACGGATTATCGACCTATTACAGTCCTACCAGTCATATACATACTGGAAAAAATCCGTACAAAAATCTCTGACTTTTTCTCCACCAAGAAAAACCACAAAATAAAAAACCAAATACGAAATAAACTTTCAAAAATAAATTTGATTTTAGAAAAGGTTTGTCTACAGAGTAATCTATAAAGTAAGAACAATTATTTTTTTCCAAATGTTAAGCTCAGTAGTTTCGGAGATAATGGAATGGTAAATTTCCATGCATTTTAATGACTTTAAAACTAGTTATTTTACCCGAAAACTGGGAACATCGTGACCCTCTCTCCACTCCGGCTTACCTCCTAGACGCCAGGACTTTTAGTACCATCCGGTGTCGGCTCATATACAGGGATCGGCTTTACGCAGCCGGGATCACCGCGATGTTACACACTACTTACTTGGCGACGAGTGTCGTCCGGCAGGGCGCGGAAGAAGTCAGCGATGACGAACTCGTAGGGCTCAGGCCACGTGTCCACCGTCTGCACCGCCACAGTCGCGCGCGCCGCGCTCGCCAGCCGCGGCCCGCACGACGCCGAGCGGCGCGGCGCCGGTGCGGAGCGGCGCGCGGCCAGCGCGGGCGAGCGGCGCGGGTCCAGGGCCCGCGCGCGCTCGCGCCCGCCCGGCGCGCCCTCCGCGTCCGCCCACTCCTCGTGCGGCCGCGCGCGCGTCGTCAGCTCCAGCACTTCGCGGTCCTCCACGTTGAGCGGCTCCAGCGACAGCGCGTCCGCGGGCGGCGCCGGCCGGCTCGGCTCCGGCCGCGCCACGGCGCCGGCCGGCGGCGGCACGCCGGCGAACGGCACCGGCGAGTCCGCAGCGCGCCGCTCCAGGGCCACGCGCGCCAGGCGCGACGAGCACGCGTCGCCCGGCGCGCCCGGCGCGCCCGGCCCGCACGGCGACGTCTCCTTGCGCGGCGGCGACGCGGGCCGCGAGCGTCGCCCGATGGCGCGCACGGCGCCCGACTCGGCCGGGAAGCGGAACTGTGCGCGCGTCTCCCGCGCCGGCGTGTTCTCCGGCGTGGCCTCCACCGCGGCCTCGGGCGGCTCGGCCGCGTCCGCGTCGCACGGCAGCGGCGTGTGCGGTGCGGAGTCGGCGCCGCAGCGGTCGCCCAGCGCGAACCAGGGCTCGGCGCCCGGCCGCAGGCTGGACGCCGAGCGCGCGGCGTGCGCGCCCGAGCCCGGCGCCGGCGACGCGCGCGCGGGCGGCGGGGCGGGCGCGGCCACGCCGGCCGCGGGCAGCGGCGACGGCGCGGCGTCCTCGGCGCGCGAGTGCAGCGACAGGCGGCGGCACTCGGCCAGCACGTCGTGGTGCTCCAGGCGCGCCCAGCGGCCCGGGTCGGCCTCGCGCAGGCGGCTGCCGGTCACCAGCGCCGGGTGCAGGCGCACGGACTCGGCCAGCGCGCCCACGCCGCGCTCCCATGCGTCGCGCGCCGCGCTGGCGGGCAGCTCGGCGCCCTGCGCGCGCAGCGCCTCCAGCAGCGTGCAGGGGTGCGTGGCGTAGAGCGCGTGGAACAGAGCCAGCTGCGCCAGCTGCAGGTGCGCGCGCGTGGCGGGCGCGGGCGGCGGCTCCAGCGCGGCGGGCCGCAGCAGCGCGTCCGACAGCTCGGCGGGGTGCGTGGCGGCCAGCGCGGGCGCGGCCGGCAGCAGCGCGGCCAGCGCCAGCAGCGCGTGCAGCAGCGGCACCGGGTCGCGCTCGTGGCGCGCGGCCCGCAGCAGCTCGCGCGCCAGCGGGTGCGCGGGCAGGCGGTGCAGCCAGGGCGGGCGCCGCGCCACGAGCGGCGCGAAGGCGGCGAGCGCGTGGTGGCGCTGGGCGCGCTCGCCGCGCAGCTGCTCCTGCAGCGCGTCCAGCAGGTGACGTGCGTGCAGCTCGGGCGCGCGCGCCAGCAGGTCGAGCGCGCGCGCGCTACCGGTGCGCGCGTGGTAGGCCAGCAGCGCGCGCGTGAGCCAGGGCTCGCGCACGCCGCAGTAGAGCGCGGCGAGCGCGTCGGCGGCGTCGCGCGCGCCCGCCGCGCCGCCCTCCAGCAGCGCGAACACCTCGCCCGCCTCGCACGCCGCCAACATCTCCAACCGCCTGCCACACGTACAGTACACATGCCGTCACTCGACTACTTCAGCCACTTACAGACCATTTGATTGCTGGGCAAGTCATTGGAAACAAAACCATTTAACAATTTCAATCTTTGATGATTGACATGACTGCCAAAGGAGACCATTTAAAAGTTATCCAGGGGCTGCAGTCTCAACATATGTGGTGATCTCTTTACAACCAAATTCGGTTGCAAAATCCTAACTGTGTGTTGCATATAGTATAATCAACGACCATACAGCCCATAGACGCCTAATGCTTGATGTAACGCACCAAAACAATTCTATCAACTAGCTGAGGTATGAGGAAGCGGGGTACTGCGTTCTGATTGGCCCTACCAAGGTCATTACGACTCACGAGAGATGGGACAGGTTTAAATAAAACATGAAGGTATCAATATTTTTGTATAAGTACCTTACCTTATTACCTTTATTTGTTTTTTTACCTTCCTATTTCTTAATATTATTGTACATAATGATAACATGAAATGTAAAAAATTTAAACAAAATAACAAAATGTCGTATTTATTTAAAAACAACATTACGTTTTAAAAGAGTAATGTGGAGTTTCTTGCCCATTCTTCTCCAAATGAAACTACCTTTTGGAAGATTCAAAAGATCTTCAAATTTCGTATAAATAGTAGTTATAGGTTTTTGCTATAACGATAATTTGTGTCATAGTAGTTGGTGTATCACTAGTTATGTTTACCAAACAATAGAGGAAAAGAGATAGCTAAAAAATTACATTCTGAAAAAAGGGACGCAAACATAAAAGACATCAACGAGAGTCGTCACACCTGTTTTCACTTACAACTATGACCAGTATAAGATGAACTCCGATAAATCATATCAGAAAATAATTCTAATTAGGATTATGTAACTATTAACTTATTGATGAAATGTTATGCCATCTTTCTGGAAACTCGAAGTTTGGCTATTTGTAACCACACCAACATATTGTGCAAGCGGCCATTATAATTATTTATTTTCACCAATTTTTATTGAGTTACGCAGAAGTGTTTACGGCTCACAAAAGTGGTCAAAACTGAATCGAAATTCTTGAGTGATGACCTACATCAGATCTATTAGTCTGATGTGTTGACAGACATCGGTCTCCTGTAATTAGGCATCTATGGGCTGTGTGGTCGTTGAGTATAATAGACAATGTTAATGTTAGATATTTATATAAATACAAAATTGTTAGCTAAAAGTTTAAATATATTTTGTATACTTGGGGGAAAGGACTGTTGTACCTACATACTTCCTAGTTTATGTTTATTTGGTTTTGAGTGTACCCTCCATCATATTGTTGTTCCTACCCTACTCTTATGATTTATCCACTTGTATTTCTAGGCTACTTAGCTCAATACACAAATTACGATATTTGGTGTTTTATTGAAGACATAATGGTATGTCAATGACAATCTATAATTTTGACAATACTTTGATGCTCTCTTCTAAATTATACTTTTATTTTTGGCTATAAACCTGACCCTGTTTTTTCTTTACTCTATGTATCATTTTAATGTATTATACAACACATATAAAGAAGGGATTCTCTAAGTGATGGTGAAAATCTCTTTGATAGTTTAGAAGAACAACCTGCTCACACAGACAGACATGAAAAGTGTAATATTAAAAAAAAAAAAAAATTTAAAGAGTGTGGATGTTATTATAAATGTGTGTGTAGTACTCCAAATAAATAAACAATAAGTAGAAGTGAAAATTCGGGCGCCAGGAGCACACACCAAACTATGCCAAGGATAGACTAACCTGCGGGAACTGGAAACTTTTAATCTTCAAGCGGGGAGTATCAATAAAAATCGACACAAAAGTTATTGAACGATTTTATTACCCGAAGGCTGCTGGTCTCAATATACAAGAAAATTCCTTTCTAATATTAACAGTTGGTGTAAAACTAAGATGGAATAGAAATTAATTTTTGTCCTGTCATTATTGCACTTTTGTCAATTTAAGTTAAGTATTATTCCCCCCCCCTCGCGACGTTGTTGTGAACAGACGTGCGGCGTGTTTACTCCGTGTTTGAAAATTCATAAAACGTGTAAGAAGTGTACTGTTATCTGCAAACTATATACATACGGAATCTTTAATAAAACTGTGACAGTTATGTGAAAATATATAGTGAAATAACTCTCAAATTCTAACAATAACAATCAATTTCAAAACTCAAACCGTCTATGCAAATACAAATAATAGTGTTATTCTGGACTTTGACCTCATTACCAGCGAAGCTCGGCGGGTACAGTATAAAAACATTCCTGAGTCACCCAACCACGGAGTGTTCGGCGACGTGTGCCCTGCGGAAAGCGTTCACTAATTTGGACCGCGCTCGCTAGAGTTAAGTTATCTCAGTCGGGTAACAAGCTACCTTGCTCGAAGTATTGACAAGACTCAAGATCAAATCCGAACCCAAGTGCAATCGACTTTTTCCATTTTTTAAAATATTTTTATTTTTCTTTTTGCACTTTATTTATATTTTTTGTCATTTAAAATGCCAGTAAACCGTTCACCACCTATGTCGCCAGTTGTTTTGGATAAAACCTCACCCGCTCACCATCATTCTGAGCCGAATTTAATTTCCCCTAAGGAGGATTCTTTTGAAGATTGTACGCCTTCTAATATCACTTGTCGGTTTAAGAGGAAACGTACAGATCAGGGAAAGCAAGACCACATAGAAGATTTCAATCATGAAATAACTCTTATGATAAAGGATCTTAAAAAGGAGCAATCCTCATTTTTATCATCTATGAAATCCTCACTTCAAGAGATTAAATCCCAGTACAGCAAACTGCAACAATCTGTCGATTTCACGGCAGAAAAATACGATGAGGTGATGAATAAAATGTTACAATATGAGGCTGAAAGAAGGGAGAGTACACTCTACATTAAGAAGCTTGAAGAACGGGTGGATCAACTAGAAAAGCAAGCTAAAAACACCTGCCTGGAAATAAAAAATATCCCAAAGAAACCGAACGAATCCAAAATGGATCTCGTAAATGTGGTCTTAAATATCAGCAAAACCCTTGGACCCCTGGTAGCGCAAAACGAAATTAAGGATGTCTTTAGGATCCATTCTTCCTCCTCTATGAATAACACCATTATTGTAGACCTCACAACAGTTATAAAAAAGGAAAACATAATGCTCGCTGCCAGGACTTACAATAAGGAGAATCGTAATAATAAACTAAACACCTCCATCCTGCAGATTGATGGTCCAAAACTCCCGGTATACATCTCCGATAATCTGCCTACCAAAACTAAGAAATTATTCTTCCTGGCCAGAGAATTTGCTGCTCTTCATCAATTCAAACACTGTTGGTCAGCTCATGGCAAAGTTTACATCCGCAAAGAGGACGGAGCGCAACGGTATTGCATTAACTCGGAAGGGGATTTATCTAAGATCATTGAAAAATGACTAGGTAATCGATTTAAGTCTTCCTTAGTACGCTGTGTAGACACTTGCTTTGTAATGTGTACTCACACAAATGTTATGAACTTCTTATTTTTTTATTTTGTTTGTTGTATCATTATGCATTTTTATGTTTTCACTTTGTTACCCAGTTTAACTATCTATGTGACAATGATTACACAGTTACACTCATCTAAAATCACTAAGCACCTAACACAAACATATACAAACACACACTCTTCAGCCACCTGTAAATTACACCCTTTATTGCACCCAAACTGCCTTCATACTTGTTTAAGCCATGCTACTTTCTTGTCCGTGTTATCTGTTTTGCGTTGCATTTTTATTAAAATTTCACACTGTAATCCTAGATCTAATATACCACATAGTTCCTTCCTCTCTGAGCACTACCTAAATTCGACCCACTGTTATACTTACCGTAAATATTCGATAATCTAACTAGTATTCAAGATGACTTGGATAACGTCTCAGTAGCCGACTCTGCAACATGTAACATAGAAGAGTGCAACAAAATTGCTAGGTCACACAGAAATGCACTAAAGCTTCTATGTCAAAATATAAGAAGTGTAAATAAAAACTTTACTGAACTTACTGCCTTACTTGAAAGAAGCGGAATATCCTGGGATATAATAGTACTCACTGAGTGCTGGTTATATAATTCCCCTACACTGCCTATACTTGACGACTATACTTCCGCGGCTACTAGCAAACATAGCACACAAAATGAGGGCGTAGTGGTTTACTATAGGAATCACCACCCGGTTTCCGTCACTGAACACATACTTCAGGATGCAAACTGTCTCGTAGTGAAACTTAATAAAGACACTGTAATCATAGCTATATATCGCCCTCCTGCATGCCGCAATGTCTCACCGTTCATTCAATCTCTAAACGAACTTATTATGTCTGTTTCCTCCTATAGTAATATTATTGTAACGGGTGACATCAATATTGACATTTCCGGCAATAGTAACGATTCTCGTGCTACTGAGTATCTCACTATGTTTGCATATCACGGTATGTTGCCGGCACATACGCTTCCCACTCGCTACAATAGCTCGTGCCTTGATCATGTAATGCTAAAATCAAAACTCCCAGCTTTCTCGTATGTCGCCAACACCTCAGTCACTGACCATGATACAGTTCTGTTGTTCGTACAACTTTCTAAACCTTCCAATGCCTTTCCATTAAAAAGTAAAACATCAAAAGTGCTCGACTACGTCAAAATTGAACAAATGCTTGACCAATTCGATTTCAGTCCTCTATACAGTTTCCATAATGTTAATGAAGCTACTAACTATTTTATCAATACGCTAAATGTAATCATACTACAAAACATGATCCTTAAAGTTGTACCATATCGGAAACGGCTTAGGCAGCCATGGATGACCCCAGGGCTCTTAAGGTGTCTCCGAAACCGTGATAATCTTCATCTAAAATTAAAGAAATCTCCGGAAAACGAGGTTTTACAAATTACATTTAAAAGGTACAGGAATTACTGTTCCACGTTGCTCAAAACTGCTAAACGTAACTACGATAAAAAGCTTATTAATAACGCACAAAACAATAATAAGAAATTATGGGAAGCTATAAAAACAATTACCAACACAACTAAACATAAAACACACACAACCGATCTTTTGTCATCATATGATCCCAAACGTTCTGTTAATGAAGTCAACACTTATTTCGCGAATATTGCACGCTCACTTGCTGAAAACATACTCGTACCAGCTACACCCCTACAACAGGATGATATCCAGTATCACAAAACCTTTGTCCTCTTACCTATTGACAATTCTGAGTTGGAACTTTTAATAAACGGGCTTAGGACTGATTGTGCGGTAGGCTCCGATAACGTGTCGGGTACATTTCTTAAAAAATTTAAGCACTTACTTATTCCACACCTCACATATTTATTCAACCTGGCATTCAGTACAGGAGTCTTTCCTGAGGCATTCAAGCTGGCAATCGTACACCCTGTGCACAAAAACGGTGACAAAGATAAACCTCATAATTACAGACCCATATCAATCTTACCAACACTGTCTAAACTGTTAGAAAGACTCATGAATAATAGGCTCGTCAAATACCTTGAGCAAAATCATCTTTTGTCTTCTAGCCAATATGGTTTTCGTTCGGGAGTGTCAGCCAGTAGTGCGGTTTTAGACCTCACGAATAACATTGTGTCTCATCTAGATAATAAACAGTATGTTATTGGCGTCTTCCTAGATCTGGCAAAAGCCTTTGATACGATCTCAATTCCCGCTCTCATTGCTAAGCTTGAGAATATTGGTATCAGAGGCGATCAGCTCTCACTCTTCGCGAGTTATCTTACTGGAAGACGCCAATGTGTCAAAATAGGTGACTGGATGAGCGACGAACTCCCTATAACCTACGGTGTGCCCCAGGGTAGTATCATTGGACCGACCTTATTTCTTATCTATATTAATGACCTCTGTCGTCTCGAACTTGCCAATGGATCCATCTTTACCTACGCCGATGATACTGCCTTAATATTCCACGGGTTTTCCTGGGAGTCGACATTTAAATACGCTCAACTAGGACTCGACACTGTTACTGACTGGTTGTCACGCAACCTGCTCACTCTAAATGTAGATAAATCTAAATATCTTACCTTTTCACTGTCAAAAGTTAGTAAACCATCAACATCCCATTTTTCATTGATTGCGCATTCTTGTAATGCATCACCTCGAACACCATGTCGCTGTCCTCTTCTAGGCCGCATAGATAGTGTAAGGTATTTGGGTGTTCAAATAGATGACTCATTATCATTTCATAACCATATAGACGTACTTACCTCCCGACTGCGCAAATTGATATTTATTTTTAAGAATCTCCGCCATGTGGCCGACACACAGGTGCTAAGACAAGTATATCTAGCTCTCTGCCAGTCAATTGCACAGTACTGTATAGTTGCCTGGGGTGGGGCAGCAAAAACACATTTGTTAAAACTGGAACGTGCCCAAAGAGCGATCCTTAAAGTAGGATGGTCCCTTCCTTATCAATTTCCTACCACCGAACTTTATAAAACCTGTAAGGTCCTCTCTATTCGGAAATTGTTCATTCTAAATTTAATTCTAACAGTCCATTCCCGAAATTCCTATAACCCCGAAAAGTTCGAAGCCTTGAGACGAAAGCATACAGTGTGTTCGTCAATTCCTGTTCATTCAAAGCTAGCTCAACGATTCTTTTACTTCCTTGGTCCTTATGTATACAACAAAGTTAATACAATCTTACACATGTACTCAATGGTTAAATATAAATGCAAAACTACTGTAAGGAACTGGCTGCTGGATATGGACTATGAAAGTACAGAAAGTATCATCCAAACCATTAAATAATTTTGAACGTTTTACCCACTCATATTTACTAATAAGCACAAACTCTCATACAGGACTTACATGCACATACACATAACACCCTCACACATTCACACACTACACTACACACGCAATCCTACAATAACATCACCTTACACTTCACTGACATTATACCACCTTTATTATAGATTTACCTTTTTATTGAAACAGTTTTCTAATAGTGATAATTTTAAACTAAATCAAGATGCCGTTATGATAAATGTTTAAAGGGGTGTGAGCCTGGAGATCTGTCATACAGGTCCCGAATCTAGTTCAGACTCCAGCTCTCACAAAGGTCCTAGCATACCTAAGGCAAAATTGTATATACACACTGCTGTAACAATGTACCTTTATGAGAGAAATAAACTGTATTATTATTATATTATTATTATTATTATTATTATAAACCATACCATATTCCGGCGAATAATCTAACAAACCGAATGGGCAAACCCTGGTGATTTTGATCTTCGCGGGGACGTCAGGCGGTCCATGATATATGTCGGTAGGGGCTAGCGTTAAAAATTTAAGTCTTGAAGTAAAAATAAATAAGAAACGCCTCACGGCTGAAATCAAACATGAATAATTGTTAGCTGATGTTCAGCGTCGACAAAAATGCCGATCGGAATGTTTACGACCAAATGCAAATTAACTCACCGTTTCTTTTCCAAAAAAAGCTTTTACATCAGTAGATGAATTAATCCAAAAAATATATAAGGTTCAAAAGATCCTGAAACAAATATCGAAAACTATTAACGTCCGCCATCTAAATAGCCACGCGACAACGTGGATACGAAACCACGAAGAATTTTACCAACCTTTTTAAAAAATATGGGCAATCCCATCATGATGCCGACAAGGGCAAATCAGCTACCACATTATTTAGGACTAGATATCGTCCTAGCCGTCAATAAATCCCGATTTATTGCGGAGCTCTCAAATTACTCCATTTTAAGCAAAGGGTCCGGCCGGAAAGTGCCCTGTCAAAATCAACTGACAGCATCAAAAAAAAGAAAAAATCAGTGTGACCACTACACGACTTCCGATTCAAAAAAATGAATTTTTACATGGCAACACCACCCTGTTGCCTACAAATTAAAGCAAAGAACGCGCTATCATGTAACAGGCTTAAAAGACTCGTTACATTACATCCCCTCCCGAAAATAAAAGAAAGGAACTTTCTTTTATTAGAAAGAAATCTTCAACCAAATAAACCTGTCTTAACAACTTTCTAATTCAAAAAAAGAAAAAGAATCATATAAGATTCAAAGTGCAAATCAACTCTGAAAATGTCAAACGACAAAATCTCAAGAATTTAATAAAAGTTAAAAAAAATGTAAATGACAAAAAGTCAAAAACGAAATAGTGAAAAACAAAAAATTATAAGTTATATAAACTCATTAAATGAAACGAAGAGAGAAATCTCTTAGCGCTCCAAAACTCCAAAACAGTGCAGTTAGGCACTATAGCCACTGACTAAAAATTTCAAACAAATTCGGACAATTTACCAAAACAAACTACAATTTTTATAGTGCAGTTAGGCACCTATCGCCACTGACTAAAAATTTCAAACCACTTGGAACAGTACAACTTTGAGTGCAGTTAGGCACTATCGCCACTGACTACTATGTCAACCGCTTCCAACACAACCATCTCTATGAGTGCAGTTAGGCTCTATTGCCACTGACTAACTCCGTATTCAACAATCCAAAAAATTTGAAACTCCGAACAAAAGTTTTTAAATAAAGCTGAAAGACCTTATTTAAAATTCTGTTACAGGCACAACCTGCAACGAGACTAAGGAAAGCATATTGTGATCGGCTCATCACCACCGAATTCCCGAGCACAATAGCTGTAAAAGAATGCGAATGCTGTGACTGGCTCAACACTACCAATCTCCCAAACACAGACAAACACAAAAAACATTGAGATCTCCAATGAGAAATCTCAATAACAAAAAAGCGAAAGCCAAAGTTTCACAATGCGACCGGCATACCACCACCGAACTTCCGAACGCAAAGGAAAAAGGATGACGAAAGTCAAAACAAAATCTCGCATCGTGATTGGAACAACAAAGTCCAACACAATGGAAAAGAGTCGAAATCAAGGTCAAAAACTACACCAAGATCCAAAAAATAATAAGGCAAATGTTACAAAATTGTAACAAAGGTTACAGAATGACCCCCAAAAAGTAAAGTCCAGGATGAACGCGTTACTAACAAAGTCAAATCCGATCATTAAAAAGAATGAAACTCCAGTAAAAATGAGAAACAAGTCTGTCAACGAACAGCACAAAATAGATTTAAAAATCGATTACTATTTATGACGAAGAGGAAATAGAATGATTTTAAACTATGAGAAAAAAAAAAGATTACAAAAACTTGAAATTGAATTTAAGTTTTTTAACCTCAAGGTAGAAATTACCTGAACTGTAGGGTTGTATAAGATCTTAATAAAATATAAACAGGTAGGTTACCCTTAAAAAAAGAAAAATAAGATCTTAGACAGTCCAACAAAAACAAACAAAACATAAAATAAGATCCTTCGATGTGAAAAATATTTGGTGTGAAAAAAAAATAGTATTAAATTAACCAGAATGACCCAAGTTTTATTTTTAGAATGTCTCAAATTCAACAAATTTATAAGAGGTTACCTAACATACATCTTTCAAACCGCCTATAACCTATCATCCATCCTCTCGTACATCACACTGTCAAAAGCGGCCTTCAAACAAAATTATCAAAATCAAGAGCTAACACTTGGAAACCAAATTAAAATTTAATAATATCTTTAACATGATAACGTCCCACTGAACCTTTATTTAAATCTTTCAAAACATAAACGTTATCTGAAACCTTTTCAGTTATTTTACACTTTACAAACTTAGGTGCAAGTTTAGCTGAAAAATATGCTTGTGCATTAGATTGAATAAAACTTCTTCTCCACACCACATCACCCACATCAAAAGAAATGAATTTCCGACCCTTATTATAATAAGCGGCATTACGCTTATACCCCTTTAACAAGTAAGCTTGAACTTTAACAAAAATATCACTAAGTGAATTAAGAGAAACTGCATAAGCATTTCTACTTGAAATTTCTAGTTGAGATAAGTTATCAACAGAACTACTAAAGTGATGTAATGACGCATCAAGAATAAGCTCCCTACCAAACATCAGAAAGTTAGGAGTAAACTCAGTAGCAAGGTTTACACTATTATTTAAAGCTAATTGAACATTGGGCAAAAAACTTGACCAAGTTCTATGATCATCTTTAACAAAACACGATATGCAGGTTTCGACCGTTTTATTATATCTCTCAACAGGATTATTTTGAGGCGTATACAAAGTATTATAAAATATTTTGGTTATATTAAAACCTTTCAAAAAATCTACAAAATGTTTTGAAGTAAATTGAGTTCCATTGTCACAAACTACTATTTTTGGACAACCAAACTTGAGAAATATTTCTTTTTCAAAATGTTTACAAATTACTCTAGTGGTAGCATTGATCATTGGAAAGAACCAGCAATATTTAGTAAAAACGTCTACGACCGAAAGTATGTATCTATGACCAGAATAAGTTTTAGGTAGAATTCCTATGATATCAACTGAGAGCAGAAGCATCACCCGAATCCTGAAGCGGCGGTAACTGAACTCCCTTGTCCATGATGAACAAACAGCAAGGCGAATAGCAAACGAAAAGCAAAAACTAAGTTTCAAAAAGTTAAATGTTTGAAAATAAATTCTCAAGTTTGAGGTTAATTATAAAAGTCAATGTGGGTAATCCCATAAAAAATTACTATGTTAATTTTATTGTTTTAAAAGTGCAATAATCACTTACAAGCAGTTTAAATCTAGATAAATTAAATGCACAATATTGTACTTAACAATTAGATTAAATTATTTACTTAAAAAGTTAAACTTAGTTTTTAAAATAACTTTACTGTTGAGAACAACAAAACGCAGTCTATGCTATACAATTCTGTTGGTTTTGCTAAGAAAAAACATGATATTAAACAAAAGCATCAATTGTAAACACCAAACATTGTTTACAAAGATTCACCAAATTAAGTTAAGTACTACTTATGAGTCAAAAATCAAAATAAACACAAAGTTATTAAAGTAACAATGTAGAACAAACCAATGCAAACAATAGACTCATAAGTTAATTAATTAATAGTGCAATAATGACAGTATAAGGTACCAGACAAACCTACTTCAAGTCCCTGTTCGCAGAGCGACAATTGTAATATTAAAAAAAAAAAAAATTTTAAAGAGTGTGGATGTTATTATAAATGTGTGTGTAGTACTCCAAATAAATAAACAATAAGTAGAAGTGAAAATTCGGGCGCCAGGAGCACACACCAAACTATGCCAAGGATAGACTAACCTGCGGGAACTGGAAACTTTTAATCTTCAAGCGGGGAGTATCAATAAAAATCGACACAAAAGTTATTGAACGATTTTATTACCCGAAGGCTGCTGGTCTCAATATACAAGAAAATTCCTTTCTAATATTAACAGTTGGTGTAAAACTAAGATGGAATAGAAATTAATTTTTGTCCTGTCATTATTGCACTTTTGTCAATTTAAGTTAAGTATTATAAACCATACCATATTCCGGCGAATAATCTAACAAACCGAATGGGCAAACCCTGGTGATTTTGATCTTCGCGGGGACGTCAGGCGGTCCATGATATATGTCGGTAGGGGCTAGCGTTAAAAATTTAAGTCTTGAAGTAAAAATAAATAAGAAACGCCTCACGGCTGAAATCAAACATGAATAATTGTTAGCTGATGTTCAGCGTCGACAAAAATGCCGATCGGAATGTTTACGACCAAATGCAAATTAACTCACCGTTTCTTTTCCAAAAAAAGCTTTTACATCAGTAGATGAATTAATCCAAAAAATATATAAGGTTCAAAAGATCCTGAAACAAATATCGAAAACTATTAACGTCCGCCATCTAAATAGCCACGCGACAACGTGGATACGAAACCACGAAGAATTTTACCAACCTTTTTAAAAAATATGGGCAATCCCATCATGATGCCGACAAGGGCAAATCAGCTACCACATTATTTAGGACTAGATATCGTCCTAGCCGTCAATAAATCCCGATTTATTGCGGAGCTCTCAAATTACTCCATTTTAAGCAAAGGGTCCGGCCGGAAAGTGCCCTGTCAAAATCAACTGACAGCATCAAAAAAAAGAAAAAATCAGTGTGACCACTACACGACTTCCGATTCAAAAAAATGAATTTTTACATGGCAACACCACCCTGTTGCCTACAAATTAAAGCAAAGAACGCGCTATCATGTAACAGGCTTAAAAGACTCGTTACAAAAGCAACTTAGTTTTTAATGGGATGAAATTGAATGACCACCAAAAAAAACAATCGTTACCCTAAACAGCCTCATCCAAAAAAAATATAATATGTACAAATAAATGAAACCTGTACCAAAATCTTTCGGGCTATTTAAGTGTAACGAGTCTTTTAAGCCTGTTACATGATAGCGCGTTCTTTGCTTTAATTTGTAGGCAACAGGGTGGTGTTGCCATGTAAAAATTCATTTTTTTGAATCGGAAGTCGTGTAGTGGTCACACTAATTTTTTTTTGATGCTGTCAGTTGATTTTGACAGGTCACTTTTCCGACCCAGGCTTTATATAAAATGGAGTGTTTTTAGAGCTCCTATTGAAATCTGGAAGTTGATACTTCCAAAGGACTACATCCAGTCCTAATTATGTGGTAGCTGATTTGCCCTTGTCGGCATCATAATAGGATTGCCCATATTTTGTAAAAGGTTGGTAAAATTCTTCGTGGTTTCAAACCTACTCACGTGTCGCGTGGTTATTTGGATGGCAGACGTTAATAGTTTTCGATATTTGTTTCAGGATCTTTTGAACCTTATATATTTTTTGGATTAATTCATCTACTGATGTAAAAGCTTTTTTTGGAAAAGAAACGGTGAGTTAATTTGCATTTGGTCGTAAACATTCCGATCGGCATTTTTGTCGACGCTGAACATCAGCTAACAATTATTCATGTTTGATTTCAGCCGTGAGGCGTTTCTTATTTATTTTTACTTCAAGACTTAAATTTTTAACGCTAGCCCCTACCGACATATATCATGGACCGCCTGACGTCCCCGCGAAGATCAAAATCACCAGGGTTTGCCCATTCGGTTTGTTAGTTTATTCGCCGGAATATGGTATGGTTTATAATACTTAACTTAAATTGACAAAAGTGCAATAATGACAGGACAGGAATTAATTTCTATTCCATCTTAGTTTTACACCAACTGTTAATATTAGAAAGGAATTTTCTTGTATATTGAGACCAGCAGCCTTCGGGTAATAAAATCGTTCAATAACTTTTGTGTCGATTTTTATTGATACTCCCCGCTTGAAGATTAAAAGTTTCCAGTTCCCGCAGGTTAGTCTATCCTTGGCATAGTTTGGTGTGTGCTCCTGGCGCCCGAATTTTCACTTCTACTTATTGTTTATTTATTTGGAGTACACACACACATTTAATAATCACATTTCATAACACACATGTTTAATAACATACACACTCTTTTAAATTATTTTTTTTAATATTACAATTGGCGCTCTGCGAACAGGGACTTGAAGTAGGTTTGTCTGGTACCTTTATACTGTCATTATTGCACTATTAATTAATTAACTTATGAGTCTATTGTTTGCATTGGTTTGTTCTACATTGTTACTTTAATAACTTTGTGTTTATTTTGATTTTTGACTCATAAGTAGTACTTAACTTAATTTGGTGAATCTTTGTAAACAATGTTTGGTGTTTACAATTGATGATTTTGTTTAATATCATGTTTTTTTCTTAGCAAAACCAACAGAAATGTTTAGCATAGACTGCGTTTTGTTGTTCTCAACAGTAAAGTTATTTTAAAAACTAAGTTTAACTTTTTAAGTAAATAATTTAATCTAATTGTTAAGTACAATATTGTACATTTAATTTATCTAGATTTAAACTGCTTGTAAGTGATTATTGCACTTTTAAAACGATAAAATTAACATAGTAATTTTTTATGGGAATACCCACATTGACTTTTATAATTAACCTCAAACTTGAGAATTTATTTTCAAACATTTAACTTTTTGAAACTTAGTTTTTGCTTTTCGTTTGCTATTCGCCTTGCTGTTTGTTCATCATGGACAAGGGAGTTCAGTTTCCGCCGCTTCAGGATTCGGGTGATGTTGACGCCTGCACTGCTGTTGATGCTGACGTTGCTGAGAAAGTTCATGAGATGGTTAATGCCCCAGATGTTAACAATCCCTTTGACTCAAGAATCGCTCACTCTTCTTCGGCTTTTACAGCACAAGCATTGCCTTCATTTAATTCCTTGAATGCGCTTGTAAATGAAAATATTCGAAAGAACTTTCCTCCTTTCACTAAATTGCCTGACTTGAAGAAAAGTAAAATAGTTTATAGCGGTAAATCTTGTGTTCGGGAATTTATTACTCAGATAGAAGAATATTTTCTTTATAAAAATTTCAATGAAAACTTGCTTGTCGGTTCTTTTTCAGATTTGCTTGATGGCATAGCACTTAAATGGTTTAGATCTATACGAATTCGTATCTCTTCTTGGCATGCACTTAAGCTAGCGCTTTTAAAACGCTTTGATAAGCCTGACTTTGATTATTTCTTAGAGAATGAGCTCCGCACCAGAAAACAGAAACCGTCTGAGTCGCTTCCTGATTTCATCACTGAAATTTCTGATATGGCCAGTCGGCTTTCAGAACCTTTGTTTGAACAAACTTTAGTTAATGCCATAAAACACAATATGTTACCTATTTATACACCTTTTTTGTTTCTTAAGCAGATTGATTCAATTGAACAATTTCTAGAACTTGCAAAAGAACTGGAAGTTGTTGTAGACAGAAAACCCAACAAAGAGTCAGTTAAACCTTCAGTTAAAGTAAATGCAGTCTCTAATGATTTAACTTGTCTGAAATGTAAAAAACCTGGACACTCATATAAAAAGTGCAAGTCCATACCGGGTATTGTTTGTTTTAAGTGTCATAAGGTAGGGGTCACTTCTAAGACTTGTGACGTTTGTAATTCGGCTGTTAAAAACTCGCAAGAGTCAAAAAACTGATTCGGTTGCATCGAGCCCAGGTTTTTGATAAAACTTTGAGTACCTCGATGTGTAAAAAAACAATTAGAAGTCACAAGCCGGACGATGTTACTCGTGACAAAGATTTTTCAGGCTGGTTGGATTATTTAAAAACCTTTTTTAACATTTATCGCTCAGCTCCTATTCTTTTTACAAAACAAAGTGATGCTAGACCCTTTTTAGAATTTAAAGTTGGAAATAAAATTATTTCAGGTTTGTTGGACAGCGGTTCCACAAAATGTGTTTTAGGATCAAATATTCATGAACAATTTTTGCAGTCAGGTTATAAAATTAGACCTACTTGTGGTTCTGCTTCTATAGCAGATGGCACCTCTCGGAGAATTATTGGTGCCATGGATTTGCCAGTAACTTGTGATAATATTACTAAGATAATAGAATTTTTAATTATTCCTTCTTTTGACCCACCAATCATTTTAGGTTTTGACTTTTGGATTAAATTTAATATAGCTAGAAACTTGTGGAAAAACATTACACTTGTTAAAGATAATCAAGATAATAAAATACAAGTTTGTTCTGTTACTCCTATTGCTGAACTTTCTCCTTCAGAGAAACAGAAATTAAATAGCACTATTGCTTTGTTCGAAGACATTTCTTATGAGAAAAGAGGTTTGGGACTCACTCATTTAGTTGAACATAGAATTAACGTTACTAGTGAACCTTTTAAACAAAGATATTGGCCTTTGAGTCCTGCTAAACAAAAAGAACTTTTTGATGAAGTAGAAGTTTTACTAAAAGAAGGCATTATTCAACCCTCTAAGTCTCCTTGGTGTTCACCTGTTTTGGCGGTAGAAAAGAAAGATGGAGGTACTAGATTGTGTTTAGATTCAAGACGATTAAATTCTGTTACTATTAAAGATTCTTATCCCCTTCCTTATACTTCTAGAATATTAGATAACCTTAGAGGTGCTAAGTATATTAGTACAATAGATCTTTCTAAAGCTTTTTTGCAAATTGCACTTGAGAAATCCTCCCGTGAGAAAACTGCTTTTGTGGTTCCTGGAAGAGGCCTGTACGAATTTGTTCGCATGCCATTCGGTCTCACAAATGCACCGGCTGAGTTGCAGAGACTGGTAGATAAACGTTTTGGTCCAGAGTATGATAATTCTGTATTTTGTTATTTAGACGATTTAATTTGTATAAGTTCTGACTTTAATAGCCATATTGAACAATTAAATAAAATTTATAATATATTAAGAGAGGCAGGATTAACTGTAAATTTAAAGAAATGTAACTTTTGCAAAGATAGACTTCGCTATCTTGGTTTTATTGTAGACAGTAATGGTTTGCATACTGATCCTTCTAAATTAGAGACAATAGAAAATTTTCCTCGTCCAGAAACGGTAAAACAACTTCGAAGTTTCCTTGGTTTATGTTCCTATTATCGTAGATTCATTTGTAAATTTGCTGATATTGCTTCTCCTCTAACTAAAATGACTGCAGGTAGTAAAAATTCTAAAAAGTCGCTTACTTGGAATGACGAAGCTGAAAATGCATTCCAAGAATTAAAACATTCATTAGTAACTTCACCCGTCTTGGAATGTCCCAATTTTGAAAAACCTTTCTTTTTACATTGCGACGCTAGTTCTGTGGGCATTGGTAGTGTTTTGAGTCAAGAGGATGAGAAGGGAGATCAACATCCCATTGCTTTTTATTCTAGGTCACTTAATAAATGCGAAAGAAATTACAGTACCACTGAACGTGAATTATTAGCTATTTTAGATTCCATAGAACATTTTAGACCTTATATTGAGGGAATGAAGTTTACAGTTGTCACTGACCACGCTTGTTTGAAATGGCTTTTAGGTCTCAGTAATCCTAGTGGACGTTTGGCTCGTTGGGCTGCTAGAATTTCTCAATTTACATTCGATATTATTCATAAAAAAGGTTCATTACATTTAGTTCCAGATGCTTTATCTCGCATAGAAGTCGCTGCTATAAACGCTCAGGATAGTTTAGTCTTACCTGACGATGAAATTACTGACCCTTGGTATAGAAAAATATTTATCCAATGTCAAAAATCTCCTAGAAAGTATAAGAATTTTAGAGTTGAAAATAATACTTTGTATAAATTTTGTAGAAATAAATATA
The DNA here is from genome assembly GCA_916614155.1 of Mesoligia furuncula. Classification (NCBI taxonomy): domain Eukaryota; kingdom Metazoa; phylum Arthropoda; class Insecta; order Lepidoptera; family Noctuidae; genus Mesoligia; species Mesoligia furuncula. Next base: position 36,860,499 of record OU744791.1, read on the forward strand.
ATCCTCACAGTCTTTTAGACTGGAAAATTGTTATACCTAAAGAGCATATTTTAGATACTATTAGATCAAATCACGATGATGTAAATTCTGGACACTTGGGAATACATAAAACTTTAAATAAATTAAAACAACATTATTTTTGGAAGGGAATGTTTAATGATATTCATCAATACATTTTGTCTTGCGATACCTGTAAAGCTTATAAACATACTACATCTCCACCTTTTGGTATGATGATTAATCCTAAAAAGGTTGATCGTCCCATGCTTATGCTCTCAGTTGATATCATAGGAATTCTACCTAAAACTTATTCTGGTCATAGATACATACTTTCGGTCGTAGACGTTTTTACTAAATATTGCTGGTTCTTTCCAATGATCAATGCTACCACTAGAGTAATTTGTAAACATTTTGAAAAAGAAATATTTCTCAAGTTTGGTTGTCCAAAAATAGTAGTTTGTGACAATGGAACTCAATTTACTTCAAAACATTTTGTAGATTTTTTGAAAGGTTTTAATATAACCAAAATATTTTATAATACTTTGTATACGCCTCAAAATAATCCTGTTGAGAGATATAATAAAACGGTCGAAACCTGCATATCGTGTTTTGTTAAAGATGATCATAGAACTTGGTCAAGTTTTTTGCCCAATGTTCAATTAGCTCTAAATAATAGTGTAAACCTTGCTACTGAGTTTACTCCTAACTTTCTGATGTTTGGTAGGGAGCTTATTCTTGATGCGTCATTACATCACTTTAGTAGTTCTGTTGATAACTTATCTCAACTAGAAATTTCAAATAGAAATGCTTATGCAGTTTCTCTTAATTCACTTAGTGATATTTTTGTTAAAGTTCAAGCTTACTTGTTAAAGGGGTATAAGCGTAATGCCGCTTATTATAATAAGGGTCGGAAAGTCATTTCTTTTGATGTGGGTGATGTGGTGTGGAGAAGAAGTTTTCTTCAATCTAATGCACAAGCATATTTTTCAGCTAAACTTGCACCTAAGTTTGTAAAATGTAAAATAACTGAAAAGGTTTCAGATAACGTTTATGTTTTGAAAGATTTAAATAAAGGTTCAGTGGGACGTTATCATGTTAAAGATATTATTAAATTTTAATTTGGTTTCCAAGTGTTAGGTCTTGATTTTGATAATTTTGTTTGAAGGCCGCTTTTGACAGTGTGATGTACGAGAGGATGGATGATAGGTTATAGGCGGTTTGAAAGATGTATGTTAGGTAACCTCTTATAAATTTGTTGACTTTGAGACATTCTAAAAATAAAACTTAGGTCATTCTGGTTAATTTAATACTATTTTTTTTTCACACCAAATGTTTTTCACATCGAAGGATCTTATTTTATGTTTTGTTTGTTTTTGTTGGATTGTCTAAGATCTTATTTTTCTTTTTTAAGGGTAACCTACCTGTTTATATTTTATTAAGATCTTATACAACCCTACAGTTCAGGTAATTTCTACCTTGAGGTTAAAAAACTTAAATTCAAGTTCAAGTTTTTGTAATCTTTTTTTTCATAGTTTAAAATCATTCTATTTCCTCTTCGTCATAAATAGTAATCGATTTTTAAATCTATTTTGTGCTGTTCGTTGACAGAATTGTTTCTCATTTTTACTGAAGTTTCATTCTTTTTAATGATCGGATTTGACTTTGTTAGTAACGCGTTCATCCTGGACTTTACTTTTTGGGGGTCATTCTGTAACCTTTGTTACAAAATGCCTTATTATTTTTTGGATCTTGGTGTAGTTTTTGACCTTGATTTCGACTTTTTTCCATTGTGTTGGACTTTGTTGTTCCAATCACGATGCGAGATTTTGTTTTGACTTTCGTCATTCTTTTTTCCTTTGCGTTCGGAAGTTCGGTGGTGGTATGCCGGTCGCATTGTGAAACTTTGGCTTTCGGCTTTTTGTTATTGAGATTTCACATTGGAGATCTCAATATTTTTTGGTGTTTGTCTGTGTTTGGGAGATTGGTAGTGTTGAGCCAGTCACAGCATTCACATTCTTTTACAGCTATTGTGCTCGGGAATTCGGTGGTGATGAGCCGATCACAATATGCTTTCCTTGGTCTCGTTGCAGGTTGTGCCTGTAACAGTATTTTAAATAAGGACTTTCAGCTTTATTTAAAAACTTTTGTTCGGAGTTTTCAAATTTTTTGGATTGTTGAATACGGAGTTAGTCAGTGGCAATAGAGCCTAACTGCACTCATAGAGATGGTTGAGTTGGAAGCGGTTGACATAGTAGTCAGTGGCGATAGTGCCTAACTGCACTCAAAGTTGTACTGTTCCAAGGGGTTTGAAATTTTTAGTCAGTGGCGATGGTGCCTAACTGCACTATAAAAATTGTAGTTTGTTTTGGTAAATTGTCCGAATTTGTTTGAAATTTTTAGTCAGTGGCTATAGTGCCTAACTGCACTGTTTTGGAGTTTTGGAGCGCTAAGAGATTTCTCTCTTCGTTTCATTTAATGGGTTTATATAACTTATAATTTTTTGTTTTTCACTATTTCGTTTTTGACTTTTTGTCATCTACATTTTTTTTACTTTGATTAAATTCTTGAGATTTTGTCCTTTGACATTTTCAGAGTTGATTTGCACTTTGAATTTTATATGATTTTTTTTTCTTTTTTTTGAATTAGAAAATAAACCAGTCTTAACAGGTTTATTTGGTTGAAGATTTCTTTCTAATAAAAGAAAGTTCCTTTCTTTTATTTTCGGGAGGGGATGTAATGTAACGAGTCTTTTAAGCCTGTTACATGATAGCGCGTTCTTTGCTTTAATTTGTAGGCAACAGGGTGGTGTTGCCATGTAAAAATTCATTTTTTTGAATCGGAAGTCGTGTAGTGGTCACACTAATTTTTTTTTGATGCTGTCAGTTGATTTTGACAGGTCACTTTTCCGACCCAGGCTTTATATAAAATGGAGTGTTTTTAGAGCTCCTATTGAAATCTGGAAGTTGATACTTCCAAAGGACTACATCCAGTCCTAATTATGTGGTAGCTGATTTGCCCTTGTCGGCATCATAATAGGATTGCCCATATTTTGTAAAAGGTTGGTAAAATTCTTCGTGGTTTCAAACCTACTCACGTGTCGCGTGGTTATTTGGATGGCAGACGTTAATAGTTTTCGATATTTGTTTCAGGATCTTTTGAACCTTATATATTTTTTGGATTAATTCATCTACTGATGTAAAAGCTTTTTTTGGAAAAGAAACGGTGAGTTAATTTGCATTTGGTCGTAAACATTCCGATCGGCATTTTTGTCGACGCTGAACATCAGCTAACAATTATTCATGTTTGATTTCAGCCGTGAGGCGTTTCTTATTTATTTTTACTTCAAGACTTAAATTTTTAACGCTAGCCCCTACCGACATATATCATGGACCGCCTGACGTCCCCGCGAAGATCAAAATCACCAGGGTTTGCCCATTCGGTTTGTTAGTTTATTCGCCGGAATATGGTATGGTTTATAATACTTAACTTAAATTGACAAAAGTGCAATAATGACAGGACAGGAATTAATTTCTATTCCATCTTAGTTTTACACCAACTGTTAATATTAGAAAGGAATTTTCTTGTATATTGAGACCAGCAGCCTTCGGGTAATAAAATCGTTCAATAACTTTTGTGTCGATTTTTATTGATACTCCCCGCTTGAAGATTAAAAGTTTCCAGTTCCCGCAGGTTAGTCTATCCTTGGCATAGTTTGGTGTGTGCTCCTGGCGCCCGAATTTTCACTTCTACTTATTGTTTATTTATTTGGAGTACACACACACATTTAATAATCACATTTCATAACACACATGTTTAATAACATACACACTCTTTTAAATTATTTTTTTTTAATATTACATAAGTCATGCCTGCACTACAAAAACTTTTCATAACCCAAAAAGGCCACACGTGCACCAAATTTTAACTACCAAAGTTTTGTGGCATTACTACCCAAATATATCACTACGTTTGCCATAAAATGTATGCAAATAACCAAGTATATTATATTGATGGCAAATTAGTTAAATCTCGCGGCTTCATTCCCACCCCTCCCACCCGTCGTTATTTGAAGACTCTTCATTAATATGTTTAAATAATTATGACTATACAAATGACTGTTTTAATGTTGGTTGTTTGAAGACTCATTTATCACTAAGATTAAGTTTTTTGAAGATCCACTCTTCATTAAAATTTTAAAATTACACTAAGGACTGCCTCATTAAGTTTTAAGTTTATTTGTATGTAGAAATAAAACATATTGTGGTTTATAAACTATTTTTTTCTTTGTGGCCGTTATTTTATTGAAAGCTCTAAGAAGCTAGCCTTTAGTAAACATTTTACGGTAGAATCGGTGAACCTTTAGAACTTCATTTATATTTTTTGGGTAAACAATGATTTTTGTATATTAATTTACTTTATTAGGATAAAATTGTGTAACATATTTGGATGAAATTTTTAAATAAAATTCGAGTACATATATTTGGTGCATGCGTGACCTTTTTGGGTAGCTCAGCGATTATCCTGATGATACTTGCCTTTTTTAGGATATCAGACTTTACGTTTATTGGTGATAATTTTATATTAAAATGGGGATTAAATTCTGGTAAGTACTTACAATTTTTTGGGCGTTATATTTCTTTATATCTGGTGATTGCTTAAACCTAAGCCGTTTTTAATTAAATAAACATAGCTGTATACTAGCTTTTGCAATTACAATTCCCAACCTATGCGCAGGCATAGCTGTGGATGCCTGTGCATAGGTTGGGAATTGTACATCCCATGGAATAGTACTACCAGGATAAGTATCCGATGACCTAACCCAGGTCATGATGTTGTTTGGCTCTACCTGTGAGCCAAACAACATTTGTTAAGGTGTAAAAAGGTAACATACTCACACAGAGAGGAGGGTGCAGGCCCAGCAGTAGGTTCAGTTTAGGTAATTTCATTTGTGTTAACAGAGAGGACACAACTCTCACAGAAAGGATGGTGCAGGCCCAGCAGTAAGTTCAGTTTAGGTAATTTCATTTGTGTTATCTTGTTATTTACGAGTCTTATTATAATTTGATTTCACAAATTAATATTATAACAATTAGAAAAACATTAGTATTATCTTACATCAACAGCAACATTTTACAGAGGGCATTGTACCAGTATGTAAGTCCCCCCCAACAAAAATCATATCATCCGATCGAGCAATCCCTTGATATTATTCGGGTAGTAGTAATAACTACGCAGATAGACATCTTTGTGCATGCGAGATACGTACCAATCAGCAGTTCGGAGAGAAGATCCCTGAGTTACTGAGGCAGGAGGAATTTTGATTTGTTTTACGTCAACCACGGTCAATTTAATAAAATTTCATCCAAAATTATGCTTTTTAGATAAAATTTGAACCTTTAGCGACGATAAATACGCTTAAAGATTTTAACTTAAAGATTTTCACGAGTTTTTTCTCAATTTACGGCACACCGGAATCTTCTTCGATGACAATTATTAATATTGTCTGCTTGACACAACAGGACAGGAGAGTGACAGATGACTGCGTGACAGCTGACTGACACCTTCCAAGGGTGCGTTCAGATGGGTCAGATAAATTCAACGTATTGTAGATATACGCGTAAGTGTCGATGCCGTGAAAATATCGGGATAAAAAGTAGCCTATATGTTAATCCAGGGTGTCAGCTACCTCCATACAAAATTTTATCAAATTTAGTCCAGCCGTTTGAGCGTGAAGAAGTAACAAACATATAAACACACACACACACACACACTCACAAACTTTCGCCTTTATAATATTAGTGTGATTTGTGCAGCAAACATGGGCCATTTTTAGGGTTCCGTACCTAAAAAGGAAAAAGGAACCCTTATAAGATCACTTCGTTATCCGTCTGTCAAGAACCTTTATCTCAGGAACGTGTGGAGTTATCAAGTTGAAATTAATATAAAATACTCAAGACTGCAATTCCTTGAAGCAGTGAAAAATCAAACTTCTAAGCCCGTATCTTTTGATTGCTCAACGCAATCAAAAGATACGGGCTTGTCCCGTTTATGCAGTATATTTTGACACTTGCAAGGGAATCAAAACCTATAGGGTACTTCCCGTTGACCCCAGCAAATTGCAAAAAACGTAAAAAAATAATTAATTTCGCGGGCTATCCAATCATAAGGTAACTTCTCTTCTTAGTCTGTGCCAATCATGGACAGAACCTGACTAAGTGAGGATACTTAGTATGTGGACAGAACCATTCGCTGTGCACAAAGTGCGCACATGGGTGGTGGCGCACGCGCGCGTGGGTGGTCCGTACTTGTATATTATAGAGGTCAGTGGGTCCAACCCAGCCAGTGTTGCCAACTCAATTTTTTAAAGAGAGCTAGATCACCTTCGAAAAAGAGCTAAAATAGAGCTAAATTTTTTGAAAAAAAAGAGCTGAAATAAAATAAAATTTAAAAATCAAAGTTTTAATTATTGATAAAGAAAAACGTAACATGATATTATATCTTGTTAGAATAATAAGTGAGATATTTAAAAATACGATTATTCGTCGTCAAAACTATCGAAATTGTGTGCCAAATTCTCTAATTCTAATGTGGTTCAATAAATAATTTTTTTTTACATTTAATTCACATCGACAATAGCAGCAATACGCTTTGGTTTTGTCATTACAAACTTCTTTCAACCAATCTTGAAAAGCAGTCTCGGAGATCCATTCTTCTCGGAACTTTAGTGTGTATGGCCTAGTAGATGACATTTTGCATGTTGCACTTTCCTATACTAATTTATTGTAATTCGTACTTCAACTATACAAATTGTACAAATAATCAACACAGTACTCCACCACGATCGTACACCAATTACCAAAATCAAGGAATGAATGACCGAACGAAAAAAAACAATACGGGGATTCCCCGTAGTTCAAGTCATAGACTAAATATGGCTCTATTATGTATTAATTTACTCGTTGGTCTGCATGAAATTCGGATACACACCAAAAATGTGTTGGAATGGAGCTAAAATTTTAAAATTAAAGAGCTAAAGAGCTAAAATTGTTTTTTTGGAGCTGATTAATTGAAAATAGAGCTAAATTTAGCTCTAATAGAGCTAAATTGGCAACACTGAACCCAGCACTTGGCCGGCTTTTTTTTTTCACTTTTGTGACATAGATGAAATAATAATTTTGTCTTTGCTCGGATGTCAAAGGAAGTAAAATATTGTGTCAAAATAGGTACTGTCAAAGTCAAAATAGTAGCAGCCAGTAGCCAGCTTCATAACCTAGCCGCGAACCTTAATTTCACAACAATTCTAAAATATTTCAAAGATGCATGGGAACGAGATTAATGGTTTTAACTAAATATTCATCCATCAAACCTGTTGTATAATTTCTAGGAAGATTTTGTGTCTTTGTGGGAAGTGAGAAATAGTTTAGTTATGCTTAGAGTGAGAGCCGTATCTGCGATTTACATCGAGAGTCAATCACTCGAACTACTCTCGGCAGCTAGAAGAGATGTTTTCAAGCTGTTTCGTGAGTCTTTTCTTTAGTCAACTTTCCATATAATCTGTTGTTCTCCCAAATCTTTATTTGAACTTTTATGCTTAGTTGCAGATAAGCTACACATCGTCATGATATTTCTTCTGCTTTAAATTCTACGAGTTTGTATAGGTTCACCGGCTTTCGTCAGCATTCAGAGACATTCTCTAGAGCAGTAACCATGAAGTTCTTGCAGGTTCTTCGTAGAAGATGACTGTGAGGAATAGTAAACTGGCTGATTATGTCGAATACCATAAGTGCCAGTCGGCCTGACTTGTACAATATTGATATGTAGTGTGCACACTCACCACTGAGCAACAGGCAGGCTCACCAACACAGCAGCACTTGTATACTTGTGGCTTGTTGCAGGCACCAGCTCGCTGACCACCCAGGCGCCCTTAGCTCAGGTAACTAATGCTGAGTCTTGTGTGCATGAGCAGTAGAATACATCAATGATGCACAGTACATCAGGCCTGTGTCCCCAAGGGTTAGGCAGAGGTGGATCAATAATATTCATGCATATAAAACAAATATTATTTGCAAGTTGCAAGTTCTCTAAAAAAAATTGTATCCATAAATATCATCACTTGATTACTTGTTATTTATTTTCATATTCAAATTCAAATATTTATTTGCCAGAAAATACATTGTTCATTTGGGCAAAATCTTAAAGCCTAAAAGTTATTGTATTCTGCCTGCAAGCAAGCGTGGAAATACATTCAATATAGTCATTAATTTTCACATCGTAGGTACCCAAAACGCAAACGCAACAAAAAAACAAAAAAAATACAAAAAAACAGACCAAAATATTGAATTCATGCAAGGCAACAAGAACTAACCGCTATCATTGCTTGTTGTTGCGAGTGGAATGACAACTCTATGGCTCACACAATAAGATAGCTAGCAGCCACTTACTGGATTGTTTTTATAAAACAACAACTAGAAAGTGTGTTTCTCATTTCATGACAGGTTATTCAATGGTTTTTTTTTTTCAAGCTTCCAAGGAAAATAAAACGTTATAGAACGGTAGGTCTTTATAGTCATAATCATATTTGAAAGCCTGAACACTAAGTTCTGTCAGCTCTGCTGTCTGTAAATGTACTAATATACTTCTGGAGATATGTATTTCCACATTGAGGAACACACTGTTGCAATACTATTTAATAGAAATGTAATGAAGTGTAGATTGCAAACTGCAGTGCATGCTATAACAATGGTTTGACAATGTAATAATATTGTTGAAACAATCACTGTTGGAGAAAGTGGTGGACTGGTGGGACATAAAGCAGAAACCTTCCACAAACAGGAGTTTGTTACTAGTTCCCTTTAGTGAGCATTAGTTGAAGAATTTACATTTCTCTTAAATTGTAACACTATAAATAAGAGTCTGATGCTCTAATCTGTGAGCTTCCTTGACATCTGAGTTGTAATAAACACAAGCCATGTGCCGCATGGCTCAAATCTTAAACACATTCACTAAAACTATGGGAAAATTCATAAAAAAAAGCCCTTAAAGCAATTCTTGTCTAACCGAGTTGTGACAGCATGGAATAGGCTCCCGGACAAGTTGTGACAGCTCCCACACTGAACTGCTTCAAGAATCGACTGGAGAGACTAAATATCTCCAAGCTATATGATACACACGCATCAGCTAATTAGCTGCTAGTGTGTCTTACCAAAGAATAATAATAATAATCCATCCATCATCTTATTAATCCTGTTAGAGGATGAATTTTCAAAAATCTTTCCTTAGTGTTCACCTTCTTCAAAAAAAAGGAACTCTTATGCAAAATGATATGCTTCTAGACCCAGAGGTTTTGGCTGTGCGTTGTCTGTAAGTGAATTGATAAGTTATTTACAGTAGATATGTATGTGTGTGTTCCTACCAGACGGTGTTAGCGTCGTCAACAGACAGCAGAGAGCATGCGGGTGCGCTCCCCTCCTCGCCCCCGCCCCCAGAGCGCGCGCCCCCGCCGCCCCCGCCGCCGCCGCCGCCGCACCCGCCGCGTTCCTGGATGCTCGCAGCCACCGCGCTCACCGTCACCGCGTCGCTCGGCGGGGTCGGTACACGAGCACGGTACTCTACACGCCACGACAGTGACTAGTTTCATCGGTCCTACAGGTGTCGACGTCGTTTTCAGGTTTACGTGTATCGAAAACTGAGCGATGACAAGAAGCGCCAACTCGAAATCGTAAACCAGCTGGAGCCGGTGGAAGAGAGCGCGCCTGAGGAGGCGCCCATCCCCAGCGCCGGGGCCGACATCCCGCGCCACGTGCAGTTCCTGCTGGTGGGCGCGGGCACGGCCTCCTTCGCCGCCATGCGCGCCATCCGCTCGGCGCGGCCCGACGCGCGCGTGCTGCTGGTGGGCGCGGAGCACGAGCTGCCCTACATGCGGCCGCCGCTCAGCAAGGAGCTGTGGCGCGAGCCCGACCTGGCCGCGCGCGCGCCGCACCTGGACGCGCTGTCCTTCCGCCAGTGGAACGGCCGCCGCCGCACCGTGGCCTACGAGCCCTCCGCCTTCTACACGCCCGTGGAGAGCCTGCCCGAGAGCGCGGGCGGCGCGGCCGTGGCGCGCGGCTGGCGCGTGGCGCGCCTGGACGCCGTGCGGCACGTGGCCGAGCTGCGCGCGCCGGGCCGCGAGCCCGTCAGCGTCAGCTACGACAAGGCGCTGCTGGCCACGGGCGTGCGCGCGCGCCGCACGGACGCGCTGCGCGACGCGGCCGCGGCCGGGCGCGCGCTGGCGCTGCGCGGCGTGCGCGACGCGGCGCGCCTGGCGCAAGAGCTGGAGCGGCCCGACGTGCGGCGCGTGGCCGTGCTGGGCGGCGGCTTCCTGGCGTCCGAGCTGAGCGCGGCGCTGGCCGAGCGCCTGGCGCCGGACGGGCGCGCCGTGCTGCAGCTGTTCCGCGAGGCGGCCCCGCTGGCCGGCGTGCTGCCGCCCTACCTGGCGGCCGAGGCGGCGCGGCGCCTGCGCGAGGCGGGCGTGACGCTGCTGCCGCGCGCGGAGGTGCTGGCGGGCGCGGCGCAGGGCGCGGGCGTGCTGCTGCGTCTGGCGTCGGGCGAGGACGTGCGCGCCGACCTGGTGGTGGAGTGCGTGGGCAGCGAGGTCGACGACGAGCTGGCGCGCGCCTCCGACCTGGAGACGCACCCCGAGCTCGGCGGCCTGCTCGTCAACGCGGAGCTGCAGGTACCCGAGAGTCTGCGCCGATACTTGCGGAGACGGTCGGCCGGAGTGGCACCGAGCTGGTCACGCACTGCACTAAGTTTACTCGATGATTGTTTGTGAATGCTATATGTTCAATCCGAGTGATGAGGGTGTGTGTCTCGTGCGCAGGCGCGCACAGACGTGTACGCGGCCGGCGACGTGGCGTGCTTCTACGACGTGGTGCTGGGCCGGCGCCGCGTGGAGCATCACGACCACGCCGTGGTGTCTGGCCGCTTGGCGGGCGAGAACATGGCCGCCGTCGGGCCGCCCAAGCACTACACGCACCAGAGCATGTTCTGGAGCGACCTCGGCCCGCAGCTCGGCTACGAGGTGAGTGCCGCGCCCGCCCCGCGCGTACCTCACGCCCCGCGCGCACCTCACGCCCCTCTGCCCGCAGGCCATCGGCATCATCGACTCGCGGCTGCGCACCGTGGGCGTGTTCTCCGCGGATGCGGTGGCGGACGCAGTGGCGGACAGTGTCGCCCCCGCGCCGGCCGCGGCGGCCGAGGGCGCGGCGCCGGGCGGGAGGCCGGACAGCGCGCCGGACGGGAGGCCGGACGCGCCGGACGCGCTGCTCCGGCGGCCGGGCGGCACGTCGGACGAGCGCGACGCGGCGGCGCGGCGCTACGAGCGCGGCGTGGTGTTCTACCTGCGCGGCGAGCGCGTGGTGGGCGTGCTGCTGTGGAACCTCTTCAACCGCATGCACGTGGCGCGCCAGGTCAGTGTCGTGGAGTGTGTGCGTGTTGGCTCTACGAGCGAGTGCTCACGGGGTTGTGTGTGCAGGTGCTGGCGCAGGGCGAGTTCGAGGACCTGTTCGAGGTGGCCAAGCTGTTCTCGTTGCACGAAGATGAATAGTATTAGTGGTGGACAGCGGCGGCGGCATTTATCTGTTATAACTTTGTACATAACTATTATAAAACAATTAAATGATCTAGTTATTACGTCTGCATTTTTATTTCTAAAAACAGCTATAACACTAATTGTCTAATATACAACATGTCCCAAAATTCAACGATAAGCCAGCACCGGAGGATAGACCTGCCCATGACTACTCGGGGAAAAAAAGAAAAAAAATATATATCTCTTTTTTTTTGAAGTTATAAAAAAAAAGAAGAAATTCTTAAAAAAGTGAGACCTTTTATGATATTTTTCACTACCATGACCACACTTTTTTAAATATTTCTGTTATTTTTTTTTATAGGCAACCTGAATAGCACTGCTATCTACCACAATTCTTAAAAAATCCAGAATACCTCTAGTTTTTTCACGTAAATTAATGAAACTTAATTTATTCCCTAAATTTTTTGAAGATTTTTACTTTTAATCAACTTTAACTCATCGTGGTGTAAAAAAAAAGTATGAACACTACTATGGCAAGTTTTTTTATAAATTGACGCAACTAATCAAGATTCCAAAATGGTATAATACTCTAGGAAAATCAACCACAAAAAAATTATATCCATACTAGTTCAAAACAAGAACCAAATTCCTTAAATTATAGTTGACAGTAATCACTTTCACTGCGTGCCCAAAATGGGTTCTTGTTACAATTTCTAGGAATTTGAGTGGGGCATACATACCTTAGAAGTTAGAGAGAGATAGATAGATAGAGATATTTACGTTAAAAAGAGACAACAACAGGGCAGGTAGTGGGTTCTTGTTACAATTTCTAGGAATTTGAATGGGGCATACATACCTTAGAAGTTAGAGAGAGATAGATAGACAGAGATATTTACGTTAAAAAGAGACAACAACAGGGCAGGTAGAGAAGCTGTTATTATTCTCAGAGCAAGTCAGTTCAGTACGCTCTGCTCCTTTGTTTACTGCGCACCGTTCCGTATTCAACTGACGTGGCTCTCGTACGTACTAACGACTTTTGGCTTGGCTTTTTGGACTGGAATCGATCTGCAAACTGAACTGACCTGGCATTATCTTGGACTACGATTGTGTGTTTTGTGACTACGATTGTGAGTTTTGTGATTTGGAGTTCTGGCGCATTTTGGACTGTTTAACGATCAACATGCCGCAACCATACACACCACAGGAATACGCAAATATGCACCTCATCTATGGAGAAACCCGATGCAATGCTAACGCTGCTAGCAGACTGTATCGAGAAAGGTACCCAAATGCTCAAAGATATCCTGATTATCGAGTGTTTATTAATGTGCATCAAGCGTTTTCGGAGGGTCGTATGCCATCCAGTAGGAGAAACGCTGGAAGACCTAGTTCGGATCGTGATGAAGAAGTTCTCAATGAGATAGAAAATGATTCGACTACTTCGGTACGCGCCATAGAAGAAGCTACAGGAATCCCGAAAAGTTCTGCACATCGAATTTTACAACGTCACAAGCTTCACCCATATCATTACAGGCGTGTGCAGACGTTGTTACCGCGGGACTATCCATTAAGAGTCACATTTTGCCGTGTGATGCTGCAAAGGCACAGGGAAGATCCCCAATTCCTGGACAAAATTCTATGGTCGGATGAAACAACATGCAAGAAAGATGGATATTTAAATCTACACAACCTACATAGTTGGAGCAATGAAAATCCGCACTTGATGAGACAAGACAGATCCCAATATCAATTCAAGGTTAACTTATGGACCGGCATATTAAATGGAAAAGTAATTGGGCCCTTTGAGTTACAAGGAAACTTAGATGGCAATAGTTATTTAAACTTTTTACAAAATGACTTGCAAGAATTGCTAGACGACGTGCCCTTAAATGATCTCCAAAACATGTGGCTCCAAAATGATGGTTGCCCAGCACACTATGCCCGCCCTGTGCGAGAATATTTAAATCAAGAGTATCCAGGGCGTTGGATCGGGCGACTTGGTCCTATCTTATGGCCACCTCGTTCACCCGATTTGAACCCCCTGGACTTCTTCTATTGGGGTTGTCTTAAAGACAGGGTCTACTCAAAACCCATTGCGTCATTGGACGAGCTTCGTCGAAATATCAGTCAGGCTGCGGATCATATTAATCGCAGAAGATATGCAAGACAAATAAAACGGTCATTTTTAAGGCGATGTCGTGCATGTATTATTGCTGGTGGCAAACAATTTGAACATTGGTTATAATGTTAATAAATTACATGAGAAATTGTTTGACCATTTATTTAAATATTAAACATTTTCCAAGAACTAATACTTTTTATTACCAGACCGTCATTTGGCCCCTGTTTAGAAATAATAGGAACATTTTTTTTTTTAACTTGTTTGCCTAGAGTATTATACCATTTTGGAATCTTGATTAGTTGCGTCAATTTATAAAAAAACTTGCCATAGTAGTGTTCATACTTTTTTTTTACACCACGATGAGTTAAAGTTGATTAAAAGTAAAAATCTTCAAAAAATTTAGGGAATAAATTAAGTTTCATTAATTTACGTGAAAAAACTAGAGGTATTCTGGATTTTTTAAGAATTGTGGTAGATAGCAGTGCTATTCAGGTTGCCTATAAAAAAAAATAACAGAAATATTTAAAAAAGTGTGGTCATGGTAGTGAAAAATATCATAAAAGGTCTCACTTTTTTAAGAATTTCTTCTTTTTTTTTATAACTTCAAAAAAAAAGAGATATATATTTTTTTTCTTTTTTTCCCCGAGTAGTCATGGGCAGGTCTATCCTCCGGTGCTGGCTTATCGTTGAATTTTGGGACATGTTGTATAAAATTCTCGTGTCACAGTGTTTGTAACAAAACTCCTCCGAAACGGCTTGACCGATTCTTATGAAATTTTGTGTGTATATTCAGTAGGTCTGAGAATAGAACGTAAACTATTTTTCATACCCCTAAGTAATATGGGATATGATCCACCATATAAACAATATTTTTAGTTTTTGCACAATTTTTTTTATTTAGTTTGTTTATGATTCGGCATTAAAAAATACATGCAACCCTAATTTTTTACCCTTCTACCACTAACCCCTATTTTTTAATAGTCTATAAAGTTTAAAGTCATAAAAATTATTCTTCAACTATAAATTAATAATTATTTTTTGACGAATAAAAAACCTGATTAAACACCAAATTACCTAAATCTTAAAACGCAAGAAAATAAAAGAAATGAAATACAATTATACACTCCGTTTCTTATCAACCCAAGGAAGGTCGCCATGCCCTACGGCTATATCTTGAGACACATCCGATTCTTCAGATGATATCGACATTCTGTTCAGAGAATGTCGAAGTCGATCAGAATTCAAACGTTCGTTGCGCTCTTCTGTCTCTTTATGCCGTACTCCAGCAATTCTTTCTCTCTCACTTTCTAACTGATTATGAATATTTTGTTGTGTGCGTGTTCGGGACAATGTATGATAATCTCGATCAGCAGTTAGTCGCGCATCACGCACTCGTTTCGATGTCGATCGTCGATGCGTAGATACGCTTGGAACTCAAGCGCAATTCTCTATCCGCGAACGTTTCCGACTCGCGAGACAATGCGTGACGTTCACGATCAGCGGTCAGTCGCGCATCATATTCTTCACTGGTCTCTAGATACCTGAATGTAGATGCGTAAATACGCTGAGAACGCAGGCGTGCTTCGCGATTCGAAGAGGTTTCCACGGAGCGAGTTGCAGCCTGATGTTCTCGAACAGCGTCAAGTCTCTCGCTCTTCGGATATACTTGGGATCTTATGATCCTCAATCTTTTAGCTCCTTTGGAACATTGGGAAAGATTTGACCTCTTTCTAGGCATGGTTATAGTTTTATTGTGAAGATACTTGATCAATTAAAATCTAAGTGACTGTTTCCCTGCGTTACCGAGTAGGCTACCGTGTCACGAAGATAAATGGAAAAGGAAATTAAACACTCAAATAACATAATCCCGAAGGCATATTTATTCGATAAAATAAATGGGAGTTTTGGCCAGTAGAGTCAAATTTTTAATGATATACCATCGTCATCGAAAATCAGTCTTAAACTGTTACCGCCTTCACCGCGTGGAGGTACTCCCAGCTTATGTTATTTTATAATTATACAGTGAAATTAGTGATAGCTTTGATTTCCACATCAGATGTTTCTGATCTTCGATTTTTATAAGTCAACAGGAAATGCCCATCAGACCGAACAACTTTTGCTAAGACATCAATCCCATATGTGTTATGGTGTAGCTGGGCTCTTGGAGTTCCACATCAGGTGTTCCAGATCTTCAAATTTATTCTCTCAGCAGAAAATGCTCATCACGTGGAACAATTTTTGCTATGGTACCATTTTTCTATCTCTTATAGTTTAGCTGGTATGTTGCGGTTCTGGAGAACGGGCGACTCCGAGTGGACCTGGCCGGCCTGAGGGCCGCCGGGGGCGCGCAGGCGAAGCCGCCGTGCCAGCCCGTCCCGGTGGAGAATCAGGTCCTGAACCTGGTCCGGCAGGAGCTGGCGGCCTTCCAGGCGCGGTTCTCCGTCCTGGAGGGCATAGTCCTGCGCCCCCCCTTGGCGGGCGGGACGGCCCCGAGGCCGAATGCGGCCTCGTACGCGGCCGCTGCGGCAGCTGCCGCCCCTAAACCCGGGCCGTCTGGCCGGGCCCAGGCGCCGGCCAATCCGGCGGCGGCCAAACCTGCGTCGGCCAAATCGGCGTCGGCCAAACCGGCGTCGGCCAAACCGGCGTCGGCCAAACCGGCGTCGGCTGGAGGAGCCCCGGCGCCAGCGCCGGCTGGTGGGGCCCCGGCGCCTACCGGCAACACCCCGGCGCAGGCCCGGAAGAGGGGCAGGCCGGCACGGGAGGCGAAGGCCCCAGAGCCAACGCCCCGCCCCCAAAACCCTCCCACTCCTCCCACGACCGACGCCGAATGGCAGGTGGTCGGGGAGAAGAAGAAGGCGGCCAAGGCGGCCAGAAAGAAGGCGCAAAGGCGGCGCCGCAAGGAGCGAGCAATCGCGGCTAGGCTTCGCGCCCCAAAGACCGCGGCTGTAGTAATAACGCTACAGCCGGACGCGGTCAAGAGGGGCGTGACGTACCGCGACGTGCTCGCCAAAGCGAGAGAGACGGTGGACCTCCAGGAGCTGGGGATCACCGGGGGCCTCCGGCATAGGGTGACCGCCACTGGCGCCCGCATGTTGGAGATCCCCGGTGTGACGAGTGGCCCCACCGCTGACGCCCTAGCTGAGAAGCTAAGGGCGTCCCTCAATGCGGATGAGGCTCGAGTCTCCAGGCCCGTCAAGTGCGCAGACATGCGCATCTTGGGCCTGGATGACTCCGTAACGGAGGGAGAGGTGGTTGCCGCCGTTGTCAGGACGGGCGGGTGTCTGGCCGACCAGGTGAAGGCGGGCACCATACGTCCTGACTTCACGGGTATGCGTACCGTAACGGTAAGCTGCCCCGTGACGGCGGCCAGAACGATCGTGGAGGGCCGAAGGCTCCTGGTGGGCTGGGTTTCAGCGCAGGTCAAACTGCTGGAACCCAAGCCTCTGAGGTGCTTCCGATGCCTTGTGGGACACCATGTTGGCGTCCAATGCACCTCGGAGGTAGACCGCAGCTCACTATGCTTCCGCTGCGGTCAGCCCGGACACAAGGCCGGCTCCTGCAACGCCGCGCCGCACTGCATCGCATGTGCGGCTGCTGGCAAGCCGGCCGATCACCGGGCGGGGAGCAAGTCCTGCGCTCCACCCGCCGGGACCAGGAGGAAAGGCAGGCCCTCCGCCGCCGTCGCCACCACCACCGTCGCCGCCGCCGCTGCCGCCGCCACCAACGCCGCTGCTGCCGCCGCCACCACCGCCGCCGCCGCCGCCGCCACCACCGCCGCCGCCGCTGCCGCCGCCGCCATCGTCGAGGGGCCCTCACAAGGGGCCCGGGAGGGGGCTGAAATGGAGGAGTAATGGCTCCTCTACGCCTCCTCCAGGCGAACATCAACCACTGCGCCTGCGCTCAGGACCTGTTGCTCCAGAGCGTGGCGCAGTGGTCGATTAACATCGCCGTGGTCGCTGAGCCGTACTTTGTCCCGCCCAGGGATGACTGGGTGGAGGACCTGAGCGGCTCAGTGGCCATACTTTCGTCGGCCGCCGCCGGCACCCCGTCCCTCGAATGCGTCACGAAGGGACAGGGGTGCGTGGCAGCACGGTTCGGAGAGATAGTAGTAGTGGGGGTGTACTTCTCTCCGAACCGAACTCTCGCCGAGTTCCACAACTCTTTAACAGAGTTGAGTGTCGTCGTCGCCGGAAACCATCCCTTCCCCGTGCTAGTGCTCGGGGACTTCAATGCCAAGAATTTGGCCTGGGGTTCCCGTTACACGGATGTGCGGGGCAGGATGGTGGAGGACTGGGCTCTGGAAACAGGCCTGGTCGTCCTAAATCGGGGTTCTGTTCCCACGTGTGTGCGGATGCGGGGTGAGTCCGTGGTGGACATCTCGTTCGGCAGCCCCGCTCTGTCACAACGCGTCATTGACTGGCGCGTCATGGAGGGGGTGGAGACCTACTCCGATCACCGGTATATCCGGTTCGACGTCTCCGCCCAGACCTCTAGCGCGCTGGTCCAACAGGCCCCGAGTGGTCCGCGGTGGGCGCTGAAGCAGCTGGACCGGGAGCTCCTCCTGGAAGCCTCGATCGTGCAGGCCTGGGTGTCATCACCGGACAGGCCTGCCAACATCGACGATGAGGCGGAGTGGTTCCGGGAGGCCATGTCCGAGATCTGTGACGTGGCAATGCCCCGAGTCCGGCCAGGACGCGCCCGACGTCAGGTGTACTGGTGGTCGCAGGAGTTGGAGACGCTACGCAAGGCGTGCGTCGATGCGCGACACCTGTACACCAGGCACCGCAGGCTCCGCATTCGCCCTCCGGATGCGGAAGCCACGGAGGCGGAGCTGTACGAGGGGTACAGAGCGGCGAAGACCGCCCTCCAAGAGGCTGTCCAGCGGGCCAAGGATGTGGCCCGCGAGGAGATGGTGGAGACTCTGAACAGAGATCCGTGGGGGCGCCCTTATAAAATGGTGCGGAATAAACTCCGCACCTGGGCCCCCCCGCTGACGCAGAGTCTCCGCCCCCAGCTGGTGGAGGAGGTGGTGAGCGCTCTGTTCCCTTCACGGGGGGAGCACACTCCCCCGCCCATGGCTCCGCCAATTGCGGTGCCCGAAGCGGACCACGCGGACGACGACGACATCCCTGCTGTGACCGGGGTAGAACTGAGAGCGGCGGTAGGAAGGCTGAAGGCCAAAAATACCGCCCCAGGACCCGACGGCTTGCCAGGTAAAGCCTGGGTCCTGGCCTCGAGGGCTCTCGGGCCTCGACTGGAGGCGTTCTTAAGCGCATGTTTGGAGAGAGGCCAGTTTCCACGCCGTTGGAAGACGGGGAAGCTGGTCCTCATTCGGAAGCCAGGGCGCCCTGCGGACTCTCCGTCCGCATACCGGCCCATCGTGCTGCTCGACGAGGTCGGCAAGCTCTTTGAGAGAGTGATTGCGGGCCGCCTCGTCGGGCACCTGGTGAGGACGGGGCCGGATCTTGCGGACAGCCAGTTCGGTTTCCGCAAGGGGCGCTCGACGGTGGACGCCATCATGCGCGTGAGAGCCCTCACGACGGGGGACGCGGTGTCCCGGGGTGGGGTCGTCGTGGCGGTGTCACTCGACATCGCCAACGCGTTCAACACCCTCCCCTGGAGCACCATTGTGGAGGCACTCCGGTATCACCGGGTGCCGCCCTACCTCCGTCGAATAGTCGAGGCGTATCTGACGGAAAGAGCCGTCAGCTACCCCGGTCGCGATGGGGAGTGGAACCGGCGAGAGATGTCGTGCGGTGCCCCACAGGGATCGGTCCTGGGGCCGCCTCTGTGGAACATCGGGTACGACTGGGTGCTGCGCGCCGACCTCCCTGATGGCGTCAGCGTGGTTTGCTACGCTGACGACACGCTGGTCCTGGCGCAGGGGAGGTCGCATCAGGCGGCGGCCGACGCGATGACACGCGGGGTTGCGATAGTCGTGGAGAGGATCCGGCAGTTGGGTCTCGAGGTGGCATTGCACAAGTCCGAGGCCATGTCGTTTCATGGGCCCCGGAACGCGCCGCCATCGGGATCCCAACTAACGGTAGGAGGGTCTCGTCCTCGACAGCCGGTGGAACTTCGTGGAGCATTTCCGACGTTTGGCCCCCAAACTGGAACGGGCCGGGGCCACCTTCAAGCGGCTCTTGCCCAACCTGGGGGGGCCAAACGCCTCCTGCCGGAGGCTTTACGCGGGGGTCGTGCGGTCCATGGCCATATACGGGGCCCCGGTGTGGGCGCGTTCACTGCGGCGGCGAGCCGCCCACTACCTGAACGCGCCCCAGAATGTGGTAGCCATAAGGGCTATCCGGGGCTACCGCACGATCTCTGGCGAGGCGGCAAGCCTCCTTGCCGGACTGCCGCCATGGGATCTGGAGGCGATAGTCCTCGCGCGCCTGTATGAGTGGCGCGCGGAGGCACTACGCCGGGGGGAGGATCCGCTTCCGCGGCAAATCGCTGCGGAGCGGACGGATCTCCGGCGCGATCTCATGGCGGCATGGAAAGAGCGACTGTCGCAACCCAGCGCAGGGCATGCCGCGATAGCGGCGATAAGACCCCTCTTTGAGGAGTGGCTAGAGAGGCGCCACGGCGCCCTCACCTTTCGCCTGACGCAGGTCCTCACCGGACACGGAAGTTTCGGGAGGTTCCTGCACATCATCAGGCGGGAGGAAACGCCCGGGTGTCACCATTGCCAGGATCGCCCAGAGGACACGGTGGAGCACACGGTGGAGGTCTGCCCCGCTTGGGCGGAGCACCGCCGTGTCCTCGTAGAGGCAATTGGCAGCGACTGCGACCTCTCGCGTCCGGCCCTGGTGCAAGCCATGGTCCGGGGCGAGAGGGAGTGGGAGGCAGTCACCTCCTTCTGCGAAGCAGTCATGCTAGCGAGGGAGGTGGCGGAACGGCTCAGGGAGAGAGCCTCCCGTCCCAGCCGCCGCGGGAGACGCTCCGGGCGTCGGGAGCCGCGTGACGACTCCCGGCCACCGTAGGCGCGGGCCTGCGGGCGGAGAGTAATGGGTAGCTCACCGCCCGATCAGGACCAGGCCCGTGCCGGACGGCGCGTACGTGTTCCACGCGCGCCTCAAAGAGATGTCAGCATCGAGGAGGGGCCCCTTAGGGCCGAAGCCTGCCGGGTCAGCGGGATTGTCCGAAAGGCTGATTTTAGAGTCGCGCTGACCGCACGCTGACCGTCGGCGCTGACAGCAGAAACGTATGAAACGCACGCGCTGATAGCTACGCGTTATTCTAAAACGCTCCCTTGAAGTTCATACGTTTGAGGCTGTCAGCGCCGACGGTCAGCGTGCGGTCAGCGCGACTCTAAAATCAGCCAAAGGGTTACCGCTGGCCCGGAACATAAAGGGCTAAGGAAGGAACACGGGTGGGTTTTAGTCAGTAAGAGTCTGACACTCCCTTCCGCTCCACCCAGAGCGGGAGGAGTCATTTGATGATTTCCCATCCTCAAAAAAAAAAAAAAAAGGGTGGATTCTTTTTGGAGAAGTTAATACATCACCACAAAACCAGTATGTTGTCATGCATCATTCAGTTGACGTAGAAGACATGTTGAAATCAATATGGGAAATTGACGTAGACACTAAAAGACACTTAACAAAGGAAGAACAACTGTGTGAAGAAATATATGAAAAGACAACGGCTAGAAATCAAGAAGGAAGGTACATTGTTAAGTTACCATTTAATACATACAGTCTACAATCACCAGATGGTAATACAAAATCGATAGCAACACATAGATTTACACTATTAGAAAAGAAGTTCAGGAAATCGCCAGACCTGCAAAAAGAATATAGTAAAGTTATAAATGACTATATAAAACAAGGACACATCGAAAAAGTACCTGATAAGGAAAGGGATAACAGAGCTGTCTACTTACCTCACCACGCTGTTATCCGAGCTGACAAAGAGTCCACGCGAACACGCGTTGTATTTGACGCGTCGTGTAGAGGATCAAACAACGTTTCGTTGAACGATGAATTACTTGTGGGTCCTCAGCTGCAAGAAGACTTGAGAAACATTTTGATGAGGTGGCGCATGAAACAAGTCTGTTTTATGGCAGATATAAAACAGATGTTCCTCCAAGTATTAGTGACCCAGGAGGACGCAGAATTTCAGCGAATCCTGTGGAGGCAACAGGAATCAGATACCCTGGGGGAATATCGATTGCTTAGAGTCACCTTTGGTACAGCGTCTGCACCATATTTGGCCGTTAAAACGCTCCAACAGGTAGCCAAAGACGAAGCTAAGAATAATACTCTTGTGGCACAAACTATAAATGAGGATTTTTACATGGACGATCTTTTATCTGGCACAGACTCAGTAACTGAAGCTATAACACTTTCTAAAGAATTATCAGACACACTAGAAAGAGGCGGTTTTCAACTTACGAAATGGGCATCCAACAGTATTGATTTTATGAAGAATATAGATAAGGATAAAAGATCTTCAAAGGCAAATATTGATTTAAACCTCGATGGAACTCTCAAAGCATTAGGAATTGAATGGAATTTAAAAACAGACCAGTTTCAATACAATCTTAGATTTACACCCATATCCAAGACCATAACAAAGCGAAACATATTGTCTGATATACAAAGAGTGTTTGATCCCCTTGGTTGGATATCACCGAGTACTGTTATGTCTAAAATATTGATACAAAAGCTTTGGCTTGAAAGAGTTAACTGGGATGAACAAGTTAGTAACACATTAGAACAAGAATGGAAAGAAATAAGATCAGACCTCGTCAACATAACTGAAATAAAAATAGAGAGATGGCTTGGTACGATGTCTGTTAGCAACGACAAAATACAGATTCACGGTTTCAGCGATGCTTCAATGCGTGCATATGCAGCGACAGTCTATATAAGAATTGAAACTCCAGACAACAAGATTGAAACAAAACTGATAGCTGCCAGAACCAGAGTAGCACCATTGAAGACCATTTCGTTACCTCGTCTAGAACTTTGTGGTGCCCTACTTCTTTCAAAATTAATGAAGCAAGTTGGACAATCAATGAGGATACCGACAACAAGAATGTACGCATGGACTGCCTCTTCAATTGTGATCGCATGGCTTAGTGGTGAACCAAACAGATGGAAACCCTTCGTCGCAAACCGTGTAGTCGAAATTGTTGAAAACATTAATAACAAGCATTGGTTTCATGTTCAGTCACAAGAAAATCCCGCTGATTTGGCAACCAGAGGAATGTTGTTATCCGACTTGAAGAAATGTAACTTATGGTGGCACGGACCGGGCTGGCTATCTGAAACAGAAATAAATATTAAACATGAAATAACAGAAACAGACTTGGAAATGAAGAAAACTAAAATCAATACTTACCTGAACGCAGAACGAATTGAAGAACCTGAAACAACTTTAATATCACAATTTGATGATTTTGAAACATTAACAGATTTAATAAAAGCGATTACTTACTGTAGAAGATTTTTGAACTATAAGAAGAATATAAACAGTGAAAACCAGAATTTAACAACGCAGGAATTAGAAGATACTCTACAGATCTGTATTAAAAAGGCTCAAGAGGAAGAATTTAAAGAAGAGATAGATAGATTAAAAACAGGAAAACAAGTTAAGAAAAAAAGTCAGCTACGTTGTCTGAATCCATACCTAGACAAAAAAAATGTACTCAGGGTGGGCGGTCGCTTAAGACATGCCAACTTACCTGATGATAAGAAGAATCCTGTGATCCTGGGAAATAGAAACCAACTGATACAATTGATCATTGCTGATGACAAAACACTTCATGGAGGATTACAGTTGATGCTATGTCACTTACGTTCTAAATACTGGGTTATAAGAGCTAAATCACTGGTGAAGAAACATATCCACAAATGCATGAAGTGTACTCGAATGAATGCCACAGCGAAAGGCCAAATAATGGGAGACTTACCTGTGGAAAGAGTAACACCGACGAGACCGTTTCTGCATAGCGGCGTTTTCGGAGATTTCGCAGGACCGTTCCAAACACTGGTATCTAAAGGAAGAGGCAACAAAACTAAAAAGACATGTGGCAATTTTCATATGCCTGTCCACTAAATCAATCCACATAGAACTTGTTGGAGACCTCACTTCAGAGGCATTTATAGCAGCCTTTAGACGTTTTGTTGCCAGAAGAGGTAAATGTGGCCACCTGTGGTGTGATAACGGAAAAAACTTCGTGGGTGCAAACAGAGAACTTCATGACCTGTGGAATGAAGCACAGATGACAGGAGAAATCACATCCATGCTAGCGACAGATGGCACACAGTTTCACTTTATCCCAGTATATAGTCCAAACTTTGGAGGATTATGGGAAGCAGGCGTGAAGTCAATTAAGTACCACTTAAAACATATTATTACAACACACCTGACGTTCGAGGAACTGAACACAATATTATGCCAGATAGAAGCCTGTCTGAATTCACGCCCGTTGTGCCCAATAGATAACACCGACCCAGAAAACTTAGATCCATTAACTCCTGGCCATTTTTTAATTGGAGAACCACCGATTGTGGTACCCTCACCTGATCTGCAAGCTGTGAAGGTTCATAATTTTCACGCTGGCAACATACACAAAAGGTTCTTCATGACTTTTGGCGACGCTGGCAAGATGAATATTTGACCAGGCTACAGCAGCGTCCTAAATGGATGAAGAAAGCGAAGGAATTTGAAATAGGGGATATTGTGTTGATCAAGACTGAAAATCAACCTCCCAGTAAATGGTCCTTAGGACGAATTACAGATAAACATCCAGGCATGGATGGTAACACGAGAGTGTATAGTGTGAGAAGTGGAGGTTCTATAACTAGAAGAACTATTACTAAGTTATGTGCATTGCCAGTTGATTCTACTTAGCTTCTCTTGAATTATTGAGATAATTGTGAATAATTTTAGTAGATATAGTTAGATTTCATTAATAATTAATTTACAGTTGTAATATTTGGCACTTTAGACGGATAATTTGGAGTTAGGTACTTGATTGTTTAGAGGATAATTTGTTAGAACTTAATTGTAATTATAAAAGAACTTATAAGTCCTTTGGCGGGCGGTATGTTAGATTAGAATTGTCTCCGTAGCTTCGCAAGTCACATATCCACATACCTAGCTATATGTATAACTCATGTCGTCTTTAAAGGCATTTATTATTATAGTTTTGACCAGTCGCCAATATACTTGCATTCAAACAACACGTATTTAATTTATCCGAACCCCAGACAAACAATAGTGAACCTTAATACAAACACCAATATGTTTTATGCTAATATATATATAGCATAGATTTATTGTTCTATTTGTTTCTATTGATGACCTTTTTTGCAATATCGGTAATATAGTTTATAAATTTAATGTTTCCCTATATTTCCTAGCAGATATGAGGTCTGGGAAATTTTCGACTACCTACTATTTTGCACTCTAGCTTGCTTTCAGCCTCGAGTCTCTTTAGGGCGTGAACCGGACAGTCGGTCAAAATATGTTCCACCGTTTCGGGTATTCCAGGTTGACAGATGCACGATGAGTTCTCCTTGCACCTGAACCGATTCAGGTACTCAGAGAACCCGCCGTGCCCCGTCAGTAGGTACCTGGGTGGTGATGTTCGTTGGGACTATTTGTCGAACTATCTTGTAAGAGTTAGTGACTGCGGGAAAGAAAAGTTTTGTTACTTTAGCCCGGGTACTTTGTTTGTATCTTTGGTTCCATTCATCAATCGACCCCTTTCGGATCTGTCGCTTGATGAATGAAACCGGGCATAGGTTATAGTCAGGCTTGGTTTTTGTATTGAGAGCCGCGTGTTTCGCCAGTTCATCCGCCCTCTCGTTTCCCGCAAGGCCCGCATGTGTCTTGATCCAGAACAAAGACACAGTTTCGTTCTGGGTTTCAATGGCCTTATGGTTTTTGCGGGTGTCAACTGCGAGGGGATGTGTTGTTCTGGAGTTGGCTATGGTCTCCAGGGCTGAACTGGAGTCGCAATATATGCCATAGCTCTCCTCGCTTCTCCGCTGGATGACCTCGGTGGCTCTACACACCGCGAAGAGTTCTGCCTGGCCGGTGGCCTATCGGTTATAAAGCCAGTATTTAAAAAAGGACCCAAAGCTAACATGAGCAACTATAGGCCCATAGCATTGATACCTTTTTGGAAAAATTGTTGAAAAGGTGATATTTAACTGTCTCTATGCTTTCTTTGAAACACACAACATTCTAAAGTCCAGTGAATATGGTTTCAGGAAAAACAAATCTATAAATGTGGCAATGTATAACTTTCTACATAAGGTATACATTACCTTATGTAGAAACTAACTTGGACAATGGGCGACCGGCTGTCGCGTTATACATGGATATGTCGAAGGCTTTCGACCGGGTCGACCACGAGATCCTCTTAAGAAAGATGTATGCATACCACAGATATAGATATACCTAGATAACGCAAGTATCACGAACTGTATGAAAACCAAGCGTGCCATTTTTTGACTACCTAATATGACGTCACAAGCTCGCGCTCTCGCTCACACTTACCCAGCCAGCAGTACAAAGGACTGAGCGCGAAAGGGGCGGCTTACGATTTGTATTTAGTAGCGAAGTAGTTACTCTTGCGTTATCTAGGTATATCTATATCTGTGATGCATACGGTGTAAGAGGTAATGTGTACAAACTTATAGACTCATACCTTAGCAACAGACAATAATTTACAGAAGTAAGGAGGTTAAATCCCATTACTAAAACAGAAGAAATATATGTTTCTGAATCTGGAACTGATAAATTCGGCGTTCCTCAAGGGAGTATTGTGGATCCATTATTCTTCCTTGTTTATATAAATGACATGCCTTCGGTAACAAATCACGACATTACACTATTTGCTGATGATAGCAATGTTTTATTCGTTAATGATACTTAATACAATTAATCTAGAATCCCACCTTAACCAAACCATATTATTAATTATAGACCGGCTTAAAATAAATAATTTAATGATTAACATTGAAAAAACTAAAACAATGAACTTTAGAATACGAACTCGGCGTAGGGATACTTTAAAAATCCATTACTTAGATAGCGACATTGATGAAACTGAAGTAACAAAATTTCTAGGGTTACATAGGGACAACAAACTTAATTGGAAATTACATATTGACCATGTATGCAAAAAGCTGGGACAGTTTTCATATGCGCTTCGCAGATTCGGGAAAATAGTGAATCAGCCTACTTTACTAACAGCTTACCACGGTTACGTTAGCTCTTTCCTCAGATACGGTGTAATATTCTGGGGTAACAGTACAGACCAAGGAGCGTGCCTTCATTGCTCAAAAACGGAAAACGAAGAAACTTAAAACGAAGTATTGTTTTTGGCGAAGGTTGTACTGTGTGAAACATTGGGACATTTCACTGGGGAATTTCTTCGTCTACCAGCACCGGGCAGAGCAACAGTTCAATGCCTTCATAAAATGGATTGAAGCATAAAGAGATTACGAACAGAAAGCACCTTACAGTCCATGTAGAGTTGCTCAGTAGGGTATCGATAAGGCTTTTTTATGATGACCTTGAGAACTGCTCTTCGGGCTCTCTCCAGGGCATGAAACATCGTCTTTGCAGCCCCACCCCATACGGGGATACAATAGCTGATCACAGACTGACACAACGCAACGAATATTTTTATAAGACGCTCTTTTGAGACTGATTCCCTAAGAGTTCTGAACAGGTAAATCATAGTTCTCAACCTAGCAACAACTTTAAGTGTTTATCCCACCGAAGTTGTTGGTCAATTTGCACTCCTAGGTATCTAACAACACTGGCTGGAGTAAGAGTCTGACATTGACAGGTATGTGTATTATAACAACATATAACGTGTGTGACATAATTGGTTTTTTAGGGTTCCGTAGCTAAATGGCAAAAAACGGAACCCTTATAGATTCGTCATGTCTGTCTGTCTGTCCGTCCGTAAGTCACAGCCACTTTTTTCCGAAACTATAAGAACTATACTGTTGAAACTTATTGGTAAGTAGATGTATTCTGTGAACCGCATTAGGATTTTCACACAAAAATATAAAAAAAAACAATAAATGAGGGCTCCGCATACTTAGAACTGAAACTCAAATATTTTTTTCATCCCATACGTATCTATGGCCTATGGACAGGTCTTCAAAATGATATCTGGGGGCACGGGAGTGCCCCCGCCAAGACCAGCCAAGCGAAGCGCAAGGGCACTACCTACCTTTTCTCGAAGCACTTCGTCGTATTTTTGAACCCTCTTAACTTGGGTTTGGATTATACCAGATAAACAAAATTTTCGGAATATGATGCCAGTGGTTGACTTATTAAACCTGTAAAGTTTCAATTGCATAGCTCTTATACTTTAGATTTTATTGATATCTAAAATACCCCGATTTCGTCACTGACTCACTGACTGATGATCATCAAAATTCTTAAGGTACTTCCTGAAGTCCTAGAAAGCTGAAATTTGGTATGTAAGCTAGTAATAGTACACAAACAACAAAAAAATATTAAAACTTGAAACATTTACCCGCCCAAAAAAAAAAAAAAAATCCGTAAATTTTGATGCTAGAGGTCTGAAAATTTATATAGGGGGTCCTTGTTATAAATAAACCCCAAAAAAAGAAAGAAAAAATGAACAACAGCAAAAATACTCGTACAAATATCATAAGCAACTTACAAAAAGAAATGAAATCCCACAAAAACATTTCATGTTAAATGTTGCCAAGACGAGACCATGTAGCTCGCACTGTCAAAAAGTAATCAGATCTCATGTAGAGCCAAGCTTCTAACTCTACACGCCCTAACTCTACAAGGCCTGACTTCGCAAACTCTACACCTTAGTCAAAATAATATGGCTTGGCCATTTCGCTACATTCACATGAGCGTAAGGTGAAAAACTCTCATACTGTTAATGGTTCTTGTAGTAACGAAACGGCCAAACCAGATATTTTGACTAAGGTGTAGAGTTTGCGAAGTCAGGCCTTGTAGAGTTAGGGCGTGTAGAGTTAGAAGCTTGGCTCTACATGAGATCTGATTACTTTTTGACAGTGCGAGCTATATGGTCTCGTCTTGGCAACATTTAACATGAAATGTTTTTGTGGGATTGAGGTTTCTAATATCATTTTTTTCTAAACTGAATAGTTTGCGCGAGAGACACTTCCAAAGTGGTAAAATGCGTGTCCCCCCGTGACTTCTAAAATAAGAGAATGATAAAACTAAACAAAATAGATGATGTACATTACCATGTAAACTTCCACCGAAAATTGGTTTGAACGAGATCTAGTAAGTAGTTTTTTTTTAATTCGTCATAAATCGTAAACCGCAATTTACATTTCATTCAATCAACTCAAATAAAAAATAAAATAAAAAAACATTTAATTTCATAAACATAAACCTTATGCATAAACCCGGATGTTACGGAACCCTCGGTGCGCGAGTCCGACTCGCTCTTGCCCGATTTTTTTTTAATATTTAGAGTCAATAGGTTAACGTTTAGCCAGTTCATTATTCTTTTAATATTTTTTTAGTCCAAACAATAGATTTTTTGTAATTAAATAATTGCTTCATATTTTGCAATACCAGCGTTGTGCGATCGCGCTTCTCTTACTTTTCTATGCAGTCCGACAGTGATCGCGCTTTAGGTCATGTAAGACAGTTTTCGGCCTTAGCTTTAACGAATTCCCAGCGGCCCGTAAACTACAATAGCAGTGTCATCTGCATACGTATACATTGTTGCATTCGAAAGTGACATTTTGCAAAGATCATTGATGTATATTTTGAACAAAGTAGGGCCCAAAACACTGCCCTGTGGTACACCGAAGGTGACAGATAGTTCGTCACTAAGTAAGGAATTAATAATGACCTGTTGTGTCCTATGGGTCAAATAACTCATAGACATCGAAAGAGGTACACCCCTGATTCCTATTTGTTCGAGTTTGGTCAGCAGGATGGGGACAGAGACCGTGTCAAATGCCTTCGCCATATCCAAGAAGATACCAAGACATTTGTTTTTTGTATCAAGTTGTCGTGCAACGAACTGTGCCAATTCAGATGCCGTATTGGCATCTTCGGTGGATATGCCGCGACGGAAGCCATACTGATTAGTAGCAATAATGTTGTACTTGTCCAAATAACTATCTAACCTTGAGTTCAGAAATTTTTCTAGAATTTTGGACAGGGCGGGCAATACAGATTCATCATTTCAGCCGAAAGACGTCCACTGCTGGACATAGGCCTCTCCCAAAAGGGGGGGGGGGGGGGGGGGTTGCCATAATCGCCACGCTTGGCAGGCGGGTTGGCGATCGCAGTATGGTATGGTGGTGGAATGCATAGAGAACGCTGCTGCCCATTCTCCGGTACGCCCCTTAGTCGCCTTTCACGACACCCACGGGAAGTATGGGGTACAATACAGATTGTTCAGTCGCAAATAAATCAGCATGCAAGGAGCAAGCACGTGTTTCTGTTACTTAAAACCACAAAAGCAAAAGTGAACCTTATTCCCCAAACATATGGTCGACATCGAGCCGGATATCTATTCGACTTACGACGTTTCAAGCACCGAGTGCTAATACAAAAGGACGATTCGCGTGCCGAGCGGAGAACAAAAGAAAGAATTTGTTGTAAAATAAAAAAAAATAAAAAAACCGACTGCGGTAAAAAACTTAAGTTAAAAAAAAAACTGAAAAGCTAAAAACAAGCCCATTTTAAATTAAATAAAAGTTGGAAGCAGGCGGGACCCATTTGAATTTGAAAATATAATAAAAATGGTATGGGTCCCGCCTGCTTCCAACTTTTATTTAATTTAAAATGGGCTTGTTTTTAGCTTTTCAGTTTTTTTTAACTTAAGTTTTTTACCGCAGTCGGGTTTTTTTTATTTTTTTAAATAACTTTTTTTATTTCCAGCTTTTTAGTTTACAAATGTGAAAGATTTCGCAGACGATTTAGTTCTTGGTGGGTGTTTTTTACAATTTGTCACTTCGAATTGCTTTTAAGTATATACATATGTTGTATATATTTTTGTAATCACCTTTTAAAACCCTTTATTTTGATACCCCACTCGATAGGATTTGAAAAAAAACAAATTTTTAATATGGCGTCCAGTAGTCGCCATATTGAATTTTCACTAACGTCATGTCTTTAGTGACACTCGCCGGACTAAGAGGAATCGATAAACGTGTGAATCATAAAAATCGAACCAGGCGTTTGGTCTGTACAGTGCTTCAAACGAACATACAAACATACATACATAGGCTGATGAACACATTACCACTCCTTTGCGTCGCGCAGTCGGGTAAAAATAGATGTTCATTTTTAAGCCTCATTAGTGAATGTGATAATAACAAGAACGTAACATAATCTGCTTACAAATATACGAAGAAACGATCTATTTTATGGCAAGTTGAAGGCGTATTACAAGAAATATGGCGGATACACCGGAACAATTACTAAATGTATTAGAATTATATTTTAGTTGTTCAAAAATTAGACCCAGAGACGCATCGTGAATGGGAAGATGTTGCTTACGAGGATAATGTCGATGAGTTGCCTAAATGGAATGCACCAAAGACTACAATATAATGGAATCAAAGACTACAATATAATGGGGTGAATGGAATGCACCAAAGACTACAATATAATGCGGGGTAATAGACAGGAAGCTCTCTTAATTTTGTGTTGACAGCACAATTCGCCATCTAGTTCGCGAGTATCCAAAACTATTAGTTACGGCTGAAGATGGTAGATGGAGCTCTAGTAATAGTCACGGATATAGATGGTAGATGGAGCTCTATTATATTAATTGTGTTGGAATTTTTACATTGTCGTATAAATTATTGTTTACTACCTATTAATGTTTTTTTAACAATTACATAATTATTAAAAACACACTAAGTAGTAGTAAACAATAATTTATACGACAATGTAAAAATTCCAGATTTTTACCTGCATTAGGGATAGGAGTATGAATGAAAAGTAACTCAGAATATTATAGTTAAACAAACTGTTTATTCTTATAAAAAACACAGAAATACATACAAATTAAACATTTACTAACATATTAAAATCAAAATCATGTAGGCTGAGAATCAGCACTTTTCTTTCCTAGTCACTAGACATCCAGGTACACAACAATAGTTTTAAGACATGATGGAAGAGCACTCAGTGTTCAGTTCACTATAATAATATTATGGGTCCAAACTATAAATAGTGCAAGTTCACTAGCGAAACAACCAGAATTTAATTTTATTGCAAAAGCAAAATCCGAAACTGAAACTGACACTCGCGGCTGACAGACATTTCAATTAAAGTGTTACCAATGCAACAATAACAAGTTCCCATTATTTAAATGAAAAATAAACACCTTTCAGAACCTTTTAACAAATCACTGTGACTTGGTTTAGGCTTAATTTTTATTTTTTAACCCCCGACGCAAAAACGACGGGGTGTTATAAGTTTGACGTGTCTGTGTGTGTGTGTGTGTCTGTCTGTGGCATCGTAGCTCCCGAACGGACGAACAGATTTAGATTTTGTTTTTTTTGTTTGAAAGGTGAATTAGTCGGGAGTGTTCTTAGCTATGTTTGATGACAATCGATCCAAGATGGCCGCCGCCACAAAATGGCTGACTACATATTTTTTCACAACTCCCATAATATGGGTATCAAATGAAAGGGCTTCAATAGTAGAATACTATACTTTATGATAAATTACAAATCCAAGATGGCCGCCACCACAAAGTGGCGAATTACATTTTTTTTTTCACTTTCCCTCAATATGGGTATCTAATGAAAGGGCTTGACTAGTAAAATACTATACGCTATTACAAATTTCAAATCCAAGATGGCCGCCACCACAAAATGGCGAATTATATTTTTTTTCCACAACTCCTTCAATATAGGTATAAAATGCAAGGGCTTGACAAGTAGAATAATGTACACTATATTGAAAGGGAATGAGGAATATTAACTAACGAAATGAAAACTAAAAAGTTGAAAAAAAAAATTCGAATCCATTGATCAATCAATTTTTTTTTCAAGTTTTTGCTCTAGAATGATGAGGAAAGTGGAGTGATGACTGGTACCTACGACCACTGAGTTTGACTATTTTTATTACGAATGGAAAATATCTTACGAATAAAAAATTTCGAATAAAAAATGGCTACCATTTGGAGATGAAAGAGTAATCTATCTGTGGTAATTATTAGTGACATTTGGTTTCGTCTCATTTTGCCGCAAAATGCACCGAAAAACGGCTTATTTTTGTGAGATTCGTAAAGGCGTCCTTAAAAAGCGTAAGTATTTCTACATCAGATAGTGTCGCAGTTCCATTTTATAAACTAGATCTGAAATACCTAAGATATCTAATAGCTATGAAATACTTGTACGAAAGTTGAATAACTAAAGGAAGAACTAGAAAAAGCATATAATAAAACAAAAAAATCCGTTTAGTCTTAAAAATTATTCTTCAACTATAAATTAATAATTATTTTTTAACGGATATAAACCTGATTCAACACCAAATTACCTGAATCTTAAAACGCAAGAAAATAAAAGAAATGAAATACAAAAACCGGTCAAGTGCGAGTCGGACTCGCACACGAAGGGTTCCGTACCACAAGGCATAATACACGGAAAAAATGTTTATTTTATACCCCTTCAAATTTATTATTATTATTATTATTTGTTCTAATAGCTGCAACAGAAATACACCATGTGTGAAATATCAACTGTCTAGCTATCACGGTTCATGAGCCTGGAAGAAAAGCCGAAACAAACTCAGAGGTCACAGTCTTTTTTAAAGTCTAGAAAAAATCTTGGTCAGATCGTGTGAAGACCATGTAGATTGGTGTCTGAAATGGTCTTTTGAGGAAAAAACCACACAGATTGAGCGGACCTGTCCAACCAGTGCACGCATTTGTCAAAAATCGTGCAGCTCAACTCAGAACTTGAGGAGCTCAACGATTCGACGAACAATACCAAAGAAAGGACATTTGGGTGCGGAACCCTAAAAACTGGCCAAGTGCGAGTCGGACTCGCACACGAAGGGTTCCGTACCACAAGGCAAAAACGCCGAAAAAAACATGTTTGTTGTATGGGAGCCCCCTTAAATATTTATTTTATTTTAATTTTATTATTTATTATTAAAGTTAAAATACAACTGAATATTTTGTGAATATTTCAAGTGCCTACCTGTTGCCATTTTTGATATCGAGCAAAAAAGGGCAAAAAAATCGCGTTTGTTGTATGGGAGCCCCCCTTAAATATTTAATTTATTTTGTTTTTAGTATTTGTTGTTATAGCGGCAACAGAAATACATAATTTGTGAAAATTTCAACTGTCTAGCTATCGCGGTTCTTGAGATACAGCCTGGTGACAGACAGACGGACAGACGGACAGACGGACAGACGGACAGACGGACAGACAGCGAAGTCTTAGTAATAGGGTTCCGTTTTTATACGGAACCCTAATAAGGAGTCCCTAGAAAAAGCATGAAATAAAAAATTAAATTGAAAATTTAAAAAACCCCCGACACAAAAATAATAAAATTAAATGTAAGTAATTGGAAAAGGATCAAATAATTTAAAAACCCCCAACTTAAAGAATCTAGGTAACGAGACTAAAACAGATAAATTCATATGGAAGTCGGGGGACCGTCCTGTGGAACACCTTCTATTCTAAGAGGTCCCCCGACTGCCATATGAATGTATCTGTTTTAGTCTCGTTACCTAGATTCTTTAAGTTGGGGGTTTTTAAATTATGTGATCCTTTTCCAATTACTTACATTTAATTTTATTATTTTTGTGTCGGGGGTTTTTTGTTGTTTAATGTCCAATATTTTGAGACAATTATTTTATGTATGTGTTTGTTCGCCACACCATCTCCCGATATCATCATTATATATTTTAATATGGTGTCACAGTATTTTTCGTTTGACTATTTGTTCGCTAGGGGCGCTAGGAGTAATAGTGTTCTGTGTGATGTTCCAAGCTGCCATAGCATGGAATGCACTAAGCCAGTTTTTGTTAAGTCTGCATTTTGCTTTTGTCTATATTGTAGTCTTTGGTGTAGTCTGTGCTGTCAAACTGTGTCAAACCATGAAGAGAGTTTGGGATACCAGATGGGTAATCTTTAGTATCGTTTGGCAGGCGGATGGGGTTGGGAGGGGGAGGGGGGAGGGAGGGGTGTCCCCCCTCTCCCCTGGTACCATTCCCGTGAAAAGGTAACGCACCACTTTTGAGAAAAACAGATATTTGTAACCTAACCTCAAAACACTATAATCGGTAAAAATTTAGTATCCGGGGGCACGAAAACGAGGTGGTTGGGGGTGGAGGGGGAGGGGGGTCCCACGTTCCCCCTGGTACCACTCTCATGAAACGAGGACGCACCATTCTTGAGAAAAACAAATTATCGTAACCTAACCTCAAAACACTGGTTTTCAATACAAAGTTGCTTCTGCACGTCTCCGGCGCTGCGGGAAGTGCAGCCCCTTCGCCCTTACGTAACAAAGGATAGGCACCCATGCTCACCTCCGCAGCTTCGGCTTACTGGTCGCCTCCGGCGACCAGCCTCAGCCGCTACGGCTCGCACGGGTGCCTATGCTTTGTTACAGCGGGCGGGGGCTGCACTCCCTCCGCGCCTCCGGATTTTTAAATACACCCTCGGGGTAGCAGCCAAAAGACTACGTGGAGTCGGGGTGCCCCGAGTCGGTTTTGGGACAGATTCGACCTATTTCAACCATAAAGTGGGGTACATAACAAGACAAATAAAACAACAAAACATTCACACACAACAAAACATTCACTCGTGAAGAAAAGAAACGGAATGAACCACAGAGTACTTAATAACACTGACAGTACAGTTCTTTTTTACGTTCCGTTTCACCGATTTTACAGACATTTTACACCACAGACAATATACTGGTACAGATTTGGTTGTCAATCGCCTATTTTAACGTTTCGTTACACTATTTATCTGATTTGAGGTTAGAAACAATTTTTATAAATTTCTCGAAAAATATCCATTACCTTGTAATAAGAGCGGTAGCGTTATAATCGGGGCCCCACCCTCTACCAGATTTAACCACTTTTAACCCCCTCCGCCTGCCAAACGATACTAAAGCCAACCCCATAAAAGGTTATGGGCTATATTTGTGTTCATTTAAATGAAAATAGAAAAATAAGAAGAAAATTTTGAACTGTCAAAAAAAAAACAAAAGAAAAGAAAAATGGAAATGAGAAAATACGAGGCTATGCCATTTCTGAAAGAGGGAGTGAATTTTCAGACATGGAAATTTCGGCTGAATTTATTATTAGAGGAAAAAGGCGTCGTAGAGGCGATAAAATCTTCGGACGTACAGAGTACACTGGATGTCAAGGCGAGATCGATTATCGTACAATGCGTGTCAGATAAGTACATTGCATATAAAAAAGTGTGAAAAATCATTAGAAATGATGAAATGCTTGGAAGCAATTTTTGAGAGAAAGTCAGTTTTTAACAAATTGCAACTAAAGAGAAGATTGCTAAATTTAAAATGTCAAAAAGATACTAAACTCCAAGACCACTATCTAAGGTTCGATGAGATAATAGCAGAAATTGAGATCGGAGAAAAGATGTCTGAGTCCGATAAGGTGTGTCACTTGTTATTAACACTACCAGATGATTATGAAAATGTAATAACGTCATTGGAAACATTGTCAACAGAAAAGGAAATAACAATTGATTTTGTGAAAGCGAGATTATTAGATGCTGAGATGAAACAAAAAAGTGTAAATGAAAATAACAATACTACAAATACAGAAACAAGTTTTACAACTGAAAATAATATAGTATGCTATAAATGTAAGCAAAGAGGCCATAAAGCATATCGATGCAGAAGTAACCACCAAAGAGGTAGGTACTTAAGGGGAAATTTCAATAGAAGAGGAAGAAGAGATGAAAGAGAACATGCAAATATGTCAAAGTATATGTTCACAGCATATGATGAAACAAATTTAACGAATGAATACAATGGGTTAGAGTCAAACATAATAGAGTTCATAGTAGACTCGGGAGCTTCGGATAATATGATACAAGACAAATACAGAGAATTTATGACTGAAATAACAACACTGACAAATCCAGTAAAAATAAAAGTTGCGAATGGCGAATATTTGGAAGCCAAGGAGAGAGGAATAATAGAAACGGAAGGAAAAGCCAGAAGCTCAAGTATTGAAGCCTTAATTGTGTCAAATCTCTCAAAGAACTTACTGTCGGTAAGTAAACTGGTTGAAAAGAATTGTAATGTGATATTTCAAGGCAATGTGGTAAAGATTATCCAAAATGACATGAGATTATATGGACAAAAAGATGGAAAATTATATAAAATACAATTTAAAATTAAAACTGAGAATGAATGTTATATGACAAGAAACGAAACCAATTTATGGCATCGACGACTAGGGCATTTGAATAGAAATGGGTTGAGCACTTTAAATTTACCGAATAGTGACAAGAGATGCAATGTGTGCATGAAAGCCAAGTAAACTAGATTACCGTTTCATACAGTTGAAATGCCAAGATCGGAAAAAGTGTGCGAACTCTTACACACTGATATTTCAGGTCCGGTAAATATACCAAGCCTGAATGAAGAGAGATACTATCAAGTAATTGTAGATGATTATACTCATTTTGGAGTTGTATATCTGTTAAAGTATAAACATGAAGTAACACAAAACTTAATAGATTATGTAAGATATTTGGAAAGACAGAAAGAAAACAAAGTAAAGAGAATTAGATGTGATAATGGTGGAGAATTTAAGAATAGAACAATAAACGAATTTGCAATAAATCATGGGATAAAAATGGAATACACAAACCCATACAGTCCACAAATGAACGGAGTATCTGAAAGGATGAACCGGACAGTATATAATAAAGCAAGGGCATTAATGATGGAATCTAACCTTCCTAGAGAGTTATGGGGAGAGGCAGTCAAATGTGCAATGTATCAAATAAATAGATGTCCATCAGCAGCTATCAAATTTAAAACCCCAGCAGAGTTGTATTATGGTAAAAATTATATAGCAAATATGAAAGTATTTGGATTGAAAGCATGGATGATTGTATTACTAAGAAAATCAAAATTTGAAGAAAGAGCGAGAGCTATGAGATTTATTGGATATAGTCCAAATGGATACAGATTGTGGGATCCAGAGAAGAATGAAATTAAAATCTCGAGAGATGTACATTTTGATGAAACGAATGTAACATATGATAGAATTAGAGAAATAGAAAGAGACAATGAAAGGTCAGTGGTGTATAGAGAAATAGAAGAAGAAGGAAAAAGACCGAGTACATCAGGACTAAGAGAAAGAAGAATTAGAGAATGTCCTACAATGTCTGAAAATACTCAAGACAGTGATGATGATGATGATTTTGATGATGCAACTGAACAAGTGAAAGAAATAGTACAAGAAAAGTTACCAAAGGAAATATATACAAGGAGTGGAAGAAAAGTAGTTAAACCAAAAGAACTACAAGAATATGAAATACAATATGCTTTTAGCGCAGATATGGAAAATGTTCCTAAAAGTTATGATGAAGCTATAAAATTGGGCTGGAATGAAGCAATTGTTAAAGAGTTGAAAGCATTAGAAGATATGGAAACATGGTCAATAACTGATTTACCAAATGGAAAAGAAGCAATAGATGCTAAATGGATTTTTGTGAAGAAAGACAATAACCTAAAAAAGGCGAGACTGGTTGCAAGAGGTTTTCTACAAAGAGATGATGGTTTTACAGTGAATTATTCCCCTGTCGCAAGAATGAGCACAGTCCGAACTTTCTTATCACATGCAGTACAAAATGATTTTGAAATCCATCAATTGGACATCCCAACAGCATTCCTAAATGGGATGTTAGAAACAGATGTATACCTAAAGATACCAAAAGGAGTAAAATGTGAAGAGAAAGGTAAAGTTCTAAAGCTCAATAGAAGCTTGTATGGATTAAAAGAGAGTCCAAAATGCTGGAATGATAGATTAAATATATTTATTCTTAAAATTGGACTAAAAAGATCAAAATACGACTTTTGCATGTATTATAATGACACATGTTGGATGATAGTATTTGTAGATGATATTTTGGTACGTAAAAGAAGAGCTAAAGGAAGAATTTAATGCAAAAGATTTTGGTGAAGTTAATAAGTTTCTTGGAATGGAAATACAGAGAAATGGAAATGCTCTAAAGATAACTCAGGAAAGACAAATAGATAAAATGTTGGAAAAGTTTAATATGACTGAGGCAAATGGAACGAAGTGTCCTATGACGAAAGGTTTTCAAGCAGATACTGATCGTAAGTGTGTTGATGTACCTTACAGAGAGTTGATTGGAGGTTTAATGTTTTTAGCGACGGTATCAAGACCAGATATAGCCTTTAGTACAACATTTCTGAGTCAGTACCTCGATAAACCAACTTTAAATCTTTGGACGCAAGCAAAACGAGTGCTAAGGTATTTAAAAGAAACAAAGACAAGTGGATTGACCTATATCAAGAACAACAAGAAAAATGTGATTGAAACCTACTCTGATTCTGATTGGGCAGGTAATCACGTCGATCGAAAAAGTATCAGCGGTTCTGTTACTTTATACAATGGTCATGTTGTGGCATGGTTTTCGAGAAAACAAAACTGTGTAGCATTGTCGACAGCAGAGGCGGAGTACGTCGCAGGAGCCACAAGTGCGTGCGATAATATCAATATAAAAGGACTGAGCAGTGTTCTCTACATGGACAATAAAGGAGCTATTGACATATCAAAAACATTTGAGAATAGCAACAGAACCAAACACATCGATATAAAATTTCATTTTATAAAAGATTTGGTATTCAAAAAGGAGCTAAGAATTGAATATGTTAATACAGAAAAAAATTTAGCTGATATTTTTACAAAAACATTAGCAGTTGACAGATTTAGACAAATATGTGAATGGTTAAATATTTATTGTAAAGAGTACGTGACTACGGTACCTATATCGTAAATATTAAACAATGGTATTATTGTACATGGGTAGAGAAAACTAAAATGTGTGAAGGTGTTAAGTTCGTGATAGTATTCATGTAGTAGGGTGACCATGATTTATTTTTTCTTGGATAATAATTTAGTGTCACCATTTATATAATATATTTTTTATTTTGATAATGTAAGCGGAATGTTAATATTTGATTTCATGTTTTACCGTGAATATTTGTGAGCGATTAACAGTGTTTGTTTTTTCAATAAAAGCACTATTAATCGAGGTGGGGTGTTAAGTCTGCATTTTGCTTTTATCTATATTGTAGTCTTTGGTGTAGTCTGTGCTGTCAAACTGTGTCAAACCATGAAGAGAGTTTGGGATACCAGATCGCCGTAAATAAATATGTGATCCAAGAAAATAATTCTTTTAGTAATGCCCTCAATATTTTCTTAATACATAAAAGTTTTTACAATCGAAGTTCCGCACGCTCGAGCTTGTCACGCCTCCGACCAGAGAGAAAACTACACCTAAGGCAATGATATTTTAGTAAACAGATATGTTATGAGCGCGCAAATTGTGAAGACTAGAAAACGTCCTAATTGGGACGTATTGCCTTTAGTCTGTGTCACGCACGTCTACGAGTGAGACGGTGCGCGCAGCTACGTAATTACCATCCAAAATGCCGTTTTGTGTATTTAGAAAGTGTACCAATTATGATACCAAAGTTAATAAAACACAAGGAATCTCATACCACACGAAAGTACACATTATACTTCGATTTATTAATATATTTCAATTATTTTCCTAATATTCTGAATTTGGAGGTTAGGAAAAAGAAAGAGATGGAAAATACATTTTTTGTCGTAAGAACGACAAGGATGCGAGCACTCCGGAGATAGAATAAAAGTACAGCGAATATTAGGCAGTAAAGTCATCTTTACAGCAGAGTTCTAGTTTCCCTTTTAATAACATTTCTTTATAATTTTGTTTGATATATTTAATTATAAATTAAACATGTCATAATATGTAGAAAAAGAAAATATTAATAGCTTATCGTTACCATAGTACCTATGTCACAGATAGTGTTAAAATAAACCTACCATTGAAATTAAAATTAAATCTTTTCGAAGGTGTATGATTATTTTTACCATTGTATTTCTTTCTTTTTAAAACGTGTTGTATTTTTCACCTACCTACCTTTTAATAGTGTTTATTCGTTGCATAGGCACAAATCCCGACTACAAATTCTGTACACGCGGTTTGTACTTTCTGCCTAGTTAATTTGTTAGTCTATGATGCCAACGTGCGGTGATTGGTAGCCCGAATAATGTTTGTTTACATTCACGCGCAATTGACAACATCTAGCTGTCACTTTTTTTCTTATTGGTTATATCAAGCTATCCTTTTTCTGTCCTTTTTACTTGTAGTGAAATGTAAAATGAATGAAAAGTGTGTATGTGTGCTGCCTCTCGGCGCGGAACACTTTTTTCTGTTGTTTTGTAAGTGTATAACATATCTGTTTATTAGAATATCATTGACCTAAGGGAAAAGAACACTCTGTTCACATATCAGCTTCAAATGCTACTACCTCTTTGAAACCAAGAAGTTGCACTATGTGCAAAGAAGACCACACATTGTGTCATTGTGAGGGCTTTATCCACTGACCTCACTGACCTCTATAATACAAGTACGCGTATTAAAGAGGTCAGTATAGGCTTTATCCAACTTAATCCAACAGAGAGGTGCGAGTACCTGAAACAACACATCTAATGGACCAAAGACTACAATATAATGCGGTGTCAGCTTATAGATGTCGCCTGAAGATGTCCTGTCGTAAATGTCACAAACGTCATCACACGCTCACGTATCAATCCACGCAAAGACTACAATATAATGCGAATCCACGCCCATGACGTCACCAAATCAACCAGACAATAAGAACCAACCAGATAAAGAAGTTGAAACTCATCTAGATTCTGCAAAATCAGCCGAAACCAAGGTTACGCTTTCATCGCATGTCGCTGCTAATTTGTTCACTGCATTACTGGCCACCGCCCTGGTACCAGTGAGAAATTACGAATCGGGACAAGTGACAGTGCTCCGTGCGCTGATTGACCACGGCTCCCAAGCTACATTTATAAGTGTGTAGCATCGCACGTCACTTGCGTGAGCGACGCACGTCAATACACGCATAACTACACTCTATATCGCCCAGGCGCCGGAGGGGTGAGCACCGCGGCGCAGGGGCGAGAGGAAGCGGACTGGCCAGCAGCGGCGGCAGTCGGCCGGCGCCCGCGCCAGTACACACCAAAACACGTTCGAAGCCACTCGCTACGCTCCGCGTGACCGCGCTAGACTCGCATCTTTGCTCTGTATTCCGCCGCCATTTCGTAAATCTTATTCTTAACGTTGTAATTATATTGGTTGCAATAATACACCTTTCCTAAACTTATAAGGTCGCTTAATTTCCGGCATTACCTCCAAAGTGGTGACCCGCGACGTGTAGGTAATAGGCGATTACGAGTAACCGACCACGCCGCGCATAAATCCGCATAATGTCTAAGGAGGACTTTCAAGATTGCGACGCGGCGTCCGTGGACCGCGTTACCGTCAAGCTGCCGCTATTTTGGGCCGACGACCCGGAAGTGTGGTTCGCGCAAGTCGAAGCCCAGTTCGAGACTTCTGCGATTAAATCGGACAGCACTAAATTCAACATGGTAATACAGCACCTAGAGAATAACTACGCCAAGGCCGCCTACCTACACAAGTTAAGGCAATTTTAGCCTCTCAGAGGAGTTTGACCTTAGATGAAGCAGCCGACGTGGCCGATAAATTTGCGAGGTGATGCCGTTAAACACGCTAATACTAGTAAGGGCGACGCTTCAAATTCAAACAATTTTGATGACATGTTACAGAAAGTGGAAGAACGCGTCATGGCGCGCGTACAAAATGGCGTCATGCAACAATTAGCGCAACTAAGCGTGGGGCAGCAGACACGTGGTCGCACGCAACAAAGAGCTGGTAACAATCACAGAAACCGTCCCCGGAGCCGCAGACCGTACTCACAGAGCCGGACTCCAAGTATTTGTTGGTATCATGATAATTTTGGCGTGAAAGCGCGCAAGTGTATCGCGCCATGCAATTTTAAGGCGAGAAACGCCCCCGACAGTCAATAGAAGCGGCGTCTGATTGTCTGCAATCCACCAGCCGCCTCTATGTTACTGACAGAAAAACCAAGGTACAATTTTTAATAGACACTGGTTCGGATCTTTGTGTATTACGTACGAAATTCCTGAAAGCGCAAAGTAAGAACACCAAGCACACTAAATACCACTTAGTCGCCGCCAACGGCACCATCATACGAACGTACGGTTGTTTAAAGTTGCACCTGGACCTGGGACTCCGCCGCGATTTTACCTGGAATTTCGTGGTTGCTGACGTAGACAAACCAATAATAGCGCCGACTTTATGTCATTCTATAACTTGTTCGTTGATTGCAGATATAAGCGGTTACTGGACGGGGTAACTGACCTCTCGACACCTAGAGTGCCAGCTACAGCTAAATACCACAGCATCAAGGCTATCTCTGGCACCACTGAGTACCACAGACTGCTCTCACGGTACCCAACTTTGACTAAACCTGCTGGCGTCCTAAAAGAGGTAAAGCATTCAACCATACATTATATACGCACTACTCCAGGACTGCCTGTGTTCTGTAGGCGTTCTCGTCGGCTTGCGCCAGATCGCTTGAAAATAGCTAAACAATAGTTTGAAGAGATGATATGTCACGGAACTGCTCGCAGATCCGATTCACCTTGGGCTTCAGCGCTGCACCTGGCTCCGAAAAAGGACGGATGGAGACCTTGCGGGTACTACCGAGCGCTCAACGCCCGCACCATCCCGGACCGGTACCCCATCAGACACATAGAAGATTATTCCATGATGTTAGAGGGTAGCTGCATATATTCAACTCTTGATTTAGTCAAAGCATACCATCAATACCAATTTTCTAGGAAGATGTCCAGAAAACTGCGATCACGACCCCGTTCGGCCTGTTCGAGTTCCCCAATATGTTGTTTGGTTTAAGGAAC
The DNA here is from genome assembly GCA_916614155.1 of Mesoligia furuncula. Taxonomy (NCBI): domain Eukaryota; kingdom Metazoa; phylum Arthropoda; class Insecta; order Lepidoptera; family Noctuidae; genus Mesoligia; species Mesoligia furuncula. The sequence goes on from OU744791.1 coordinate 36,904,257, forward strand.
GCAGCCCAGACATTTCAACGATACTTGGATGAGGTGCTGCGGGGTCTAGACTTCTGTTTCTCATATATTGATGACATTTTAGTCTTCTCCAGGAGCAGAGCAGAACACTTAGAACACCTGGAAAAACTTTTTGAACGTCTAAATCAATTTGGAATACTTTTGAACGAAAGTAAGTGTTCTTTCGGGCAAGACGAGGTCACTTTCCTTGGTTACACCATGTCTGCCAAAGGTACACGCCCCCTGGTCGACAAGATTAAAGCAATCCAGGATTTTCCGCTGCCAAAAACCGCAAAGGCCTACGTCGTTTCCTAGGCATGATTAACTTCTACAGGCGTTTCTTACCGCATGCTGCTGAAGCACAAGCGCCTCTGCACGATATGTTGTCCGGTCCAAACGTCAAGGGCTCAACAGCCCTGACCTGGACCACAGAACAAGCTACTGCGTTCAAGAAATGCAAAATTCAGCTGTGCAATGCAACTCTGCTTTCGCACCCTGCACACGATGCACCGCTTGCTTTGACTACTGATGCTTCTAACACTGCTCTAGGTGCTGTCTTGCAGCAAAGAATCAACGGTGAATGGCAACCACTCGCTTTCTTTTCGCATATACTGTCCAAGTCGCAAATAAAGTACAGCGCTTACGATAGAGAGTTGCTCGCGATATATGAAAGCGTAAAACACTTTAAATACATGCTCGAAGGCCGACACTTTGTTATTTTTACGGATCACAAACCCATCACTTATGCATTTCAACAGAAGGACCGTAAATGTACTCCCCGCCAGTTTAATCATCTAGATTTCATTTCTCAATTCACCACGGATATCCGGCACATCTTTTGTCACAAGAGATCATCGAAAGACCATTTTTGACCAGCTACACGGTTTGAGCCATCCAGGGGCAACCGCTACAACAAAACTGGTCACAGAGAGGTTCGTCTGGCCCTCCGTGCGGAAAGATTACCGTGCCTGGGTTCGAACCTGTGAGGACTGCCAACGTAGCTAAGTTAAGCGCCATACATCTGCACCATTGGGACAGTTTAAGCTCATTGGTACTAGGTTTTCTCATGTCCACATCGATCTGGTAGGACCACTCCCACCTTCTGCAGGCTACAAATATTGCTTAACAGCTATTGACAGGTACACCAGGTGGCCGGAGGTGACACCACTTGAAAATATCACTGCTGAGACTGTCGCCAAAGCATTCTATGAGACCTGGATTACTCGGTTCGGCTGTCCGGAAACAATAACAAGTGATCAAGGGCGACAATTCACTTCCCAGATCTTCAAGGCGCTGAGTGAGCTGTGTGGGGCCCAGCTGCGGCACACAACGGCTTACCACCCGCAGGCCAACGGTATGGTGGAAAGACTGCACCGAACGTTGAAGACCGCTATCATGTCACACAGCACTCCCCACTGGTCTGACGTGCTACCTAGCATTTTACTTGGCATGAGGGCGTCGTGGAAAGAAGATCTACAGTGTTCGGCCGCTGAACTAGTGTATGGTGAGTCCTTGAAGTTGCCTGGTGAGTTCTTTCATTCTAAATCTAACACACGATTACCACCAGCAGACTTTATACACGACCTCAGACATTACATCTCTCGCATCAGACCCACACCCGCGTCTAGGCATGGAACAAAGGCAACTTTCGTTCACAAAGACCTCAAAGCCTCTGAGTTTGTTTTTCTACGAAAAGATGCCCTCCGTGGAGCACTAGAGGCACCATACACAGGCCCACACAAAGTCACCGCAAGATCAGACAAAACAATCACTTTACTGTTAAACAGAGGACCCGTGACTGTTTCCATCGACAGAGTGAAGCCAGCTTACATAATGGCTGATGATAAAAAGGAAGCAAGGAATTGCGAACAGAGCGACGACCCACCGTTCAGAATTACATGTTCAGGTCGCCGAGTTAATTTTCCAAATTATTTACAGGACTTTGATTCTCCAAGGGGGTGGTGTAGCATCGCACATCACTAGCGTGAGCGACGCACGTCACTACACTCTAAATCGCCCAGGCGCCGGAGGGGTGAACACCGCGGCGCAGGGGCGAGAGGAAGCGGACTGGCCAGCGGCGGCAGTCGGCCGGCGCCCGCGCCAGTACACGCCAAAACACGTTCGAAGCCACTCGCTACGCTCCGCGCGACCACGCTAGACTCGCGTCTTTGCTCTGTATTCCGCCGCCATTTCGTAAATCTTATTCTTAACGTTGTAATTACATTGGTTGCAATAATACACCTTTCCTAAACTTATAAGGTCGCTTAATTTCCGGCATTACCTCCAAATTTGAAAGAGCGGCCCAGATGTTAAGATTGAAGAGAACGCCTGCCAATGGCACCATCACTGGAATCGGCTCAACCAAAACAAATGTTAGACATGCTGCAGCAATCGAACTACCTTCCAGACACGACGCTTGTTTCAACTTGAAGTTCAAAACATACATAATGTCTACGCGACTGACTGCCAACTTTACATCACAAATCATCTCCACCAGCACCTGGCCGCATCTGCAAGGACTTAATCTGGCGGATTCAAGCTTCAATAAATCAAGTCGAGTAGATTTATTACTAGGTTTTGACGTGTGTGCCCAAATCATGAAGAGTGAAGTTATCAAAGGTCCTCCAGGAACACCGTGTGCTCAAAATACCACCCTAGGTTGGATCCTGTTTGAGCAAGTAGAAAACAAAATAGCAGGAGATGAAATGATCGTCATGCACCTCAATCTTGATCTAAATGATATGCTAAAACGAATGTGGGAACAAGATCCATACGACAAACGAGAACCCACAGCGGAGAAACGAAAGTGCGAGGAAATCTACGAGACCACAACTGTAAGAAATAAAGACAGCGGGTATATTGTGACGTTACCTAAGAAATCAAATATGCTACTATCAACCCAAGGAGATACGAGAACAATAGCATTAAAGAGATTATATCAATTAGAACAAAGATTCAAGAATAACCCAAACCTTAAGAACGACTATGCTACAGTCATGAAAGATTACGAAACAAATTACATGGAAGAAGTACCAAGCCAAGAAATTACCAATCCATCTGTGCACCTACCGCGCCACGCTATAATTAAAGAAGAGAAAGAAACGACCAAATTAAGAACTGTTTTCAACGCTTCTCAAAGGGGAATAAACAATGTGTCACTCAATGACGAACTGATGGTAGGACCACAGTTACAAGATGACATGAGATAGCGTATGAGGAAGATTTGTTTCGTGGCTGATATCTAGAAAATGTACCTGCAAATTATCGTTCATGAAAAGGACCGAGATCTGCAACGAATACTGTGGAGAGTTAATGATCAAGAACCTGTCAAAGACTACTGTCTTACCAGAGTCACGTTTGGAACTGCTTCTGCTTCTTACTTGGCAGTAAGGACCTTGCATCAAGTAGCTAGAGATGAAGGACTAAACCAGGGATGTCAAACTCAATTTTGCAGAGGGCCATATATTAGATTTAGAATGTGTAGGCGGGCCAGGTTCAAATTTAAATACTAAAACATACTAAATTATTTTAACATCTTTATTTATTTCGTTATACAGGGTGTTTGGTGCATCGTTTGCCAAATGGAATTGGCCGAAAGAAGAGGTCATTTGCTATCTCTTAAGGCCCAGTAACTCATTCCTTGTTACACCGGTTTTTTTATTATGACTTTTTTAATTTTTATTTAGAAAAATACAAGAACTCTGCATTTAAGCTTAAATAAAAAAAGTTATGAGTATAGCTTTAAAATTTCATTTTTTGTTATGTTTACTCTTGTATGGTTGTATGAAATTCAAAGTTACTTGATAAATAACATCTAGTTCCTTTTTAATAACTCACAAAGTTTTTGAAAAAAGGAAAAATACACTTAACACTCAACTTTAAATTGCTGTAAAAAAAAAACTAATAGCGATCGGGATCTTCGAATTATTTTAAAAAGTTTTCTAGTTTGTCCCCTTTCCAACGGTGTGCAATATACCGAAAAAAACTTTTAATAACTTCAGTAATTCGCTAAATATGTAATCGAGACACATCAGGCTGATATTCGATATTACGGTAAGAACACTAGTTTTCACATAAATAACATTCTTTAAGTAGGTGGATATTAGTGTTATCTTCCTCTTGCGCAGTCTCTTATCTCTTTCTAGGGTATTAACTTTCCTCGAACTTGAAATAACCTAATTATAAATTTTGTTCAAATTGTCCTCCACTATTGCGTACACACGTGCGACATCTTCGTCCTACCTCGACTGTAGTGGTGTGTAAACGTATTTCTGCTTTGTTTTTTCTTTTTAGATTAGGTACTTATTAAATAAAAGTTTATTTTTTATTTCAAGTTCGAGGAAAGTCAGATCTCTAGAAAGAGATAAGAGACTGCGCAAGAGGGAGATAACACTATCTACCTACATAGAGAACGTTATTTATGTGAAAACTAGTGTTCTTACCGTAATATCGAATATCAGCCTGATGTGTCTCGATTACATATTTAGCGAATTACTGAAGTTATTAAAAGTTTTTTTCGGTATATTGCACACCGTTGTCGGTATATTGCACACCGTTGGAAAGGGGACAAACTAGAGAAATTTTTAAAAGAATTCTAAGATCCCGATCGCTATTCGTTTTTTTTTTACAGCAATTTAAAGTTGAGTGTTAAGTGTATTTTATCTTTTTTCAAAAACTTTGTGAGTTATTAAAAAGGAACTAGATGTTATTAGCAAGTAATTTTGAATTTCATAGAACCATACAAGAGTAAACATAAGAATTAAAATGAAATTTGAAGGCTATACTCACAACTTTTTTTTAAAGTTAAGCTTAAATACAAAGTTCTTGTACTTTTCTAAATAAAAATTAAAAAGTCATAATAAAAAAACCGGTGTAACAAGGAGTGAGTTACTGGGCCTCAAGAGATAGCAAATGACCTCTACTTTCGGCCAATTCGATTTGGCAAACGATGCACCAAACACCCTGTATATAGTTGTTACAAATCATACCAAAAGTAAGAAAGAGGGTGAGGTATGCGTTAGCTGCACGGACGAAATAGAAGACGACTTCGCGCGCGCACGAGAGAGAGAGAAAAGCATAACTAACACTCTCTCACTCGTCTTGTCAGGAGCTACTCTTGAAATTACTTTTAAGTAAAGCGCGCGTATTTTTAAATCTGCGTAGAGGCATTGAGTGCAGTCTAAAATCTCTAAAAAAAGATTCATTTTTATCTGTGATATATTGTGGCCGTATCGAAATGGCCCGCGGGCCGTATCTTTGACATGACTGGACTAAACCATCCTGAAGCTGCGGAAATTATAAGACGCGACTACTTCATGTATAACATGATGTCTGGTAAGGCCAATCTATCAGATGCAGTAAAGGTGGCCAAGGAAATAGACGCCATACTATAGAAAGGCGGGTTCAGACTGAAAAAGTGGTGTTCTAACGACGCTGTGAAGAATCTGAAAGAAGCTCTCACGTAAAACTAGATATAATTTTAGACGGAATCACACAAGCATTAGGATTACACTGGAACATGGGCAAGGATCGATTCCAATACAGCCTGAACCTACCTGAAACGTCAAGCACCACTACGAAAAGAACAATTCTCGCTGAATTACAGAGATTGTTTGACCCACTAGGCTGGCTGGCACCTTCTGTTTTGCCTGCAAAACTTCTTATTCAAAGATTATGAGTGCAAGGAGTAACATGGGCTGAAGAAGTAGACGGGACAATTGCCGCTACAGCATACAAGAAAAGCAAACGAGAATGTTTTCATTTATTTACCTGATATCGAAGTAGACAGATGGTTTCATACTACTGAAACTATAATAAATAACGGCACTATCCACGGCTTCTGTGACGCGTCATCCCGAGCTTACGCCGCAGTTGCTTATCTCAGAGTACGAACAACCACGGGTGACGTAAAGACATCAATCATAGCGGCTAAAACGAAAGTAGCACCGACTAAACCTCAATCCTTACCTCGTCTAAAACTCAGTGGAGCCGTACTACTTGCTGGACTTTTGAAACAGATAAGAGAGGCAATGAATATACCCACCTGTCAGACTTTCGCATGGACCGATTCCACTATTGTACTTTCCTGGCTATTCGGTGATCCTACCAGATGGAACACATACGTAAGAAACAGTAGTTGAAATACTTGACAACATCGGCAATCATAATTGGTACCATGTCAAGTCACTAGAAAATCCTGCTGACACTGCGTCACGAGGACAGTCCTTGCTTGACCTGAAGGATGATGAAATCATGGTGGAGGGGTCCAGAGTGGTTCAGAGAAGGAGAAGTCCACTACAGCAGACCGAAGGCGATGATGACAGATCTGGAAAGAAAGAAAACATTACAAGTTAATCTAAGGCTTGATAATGAGAAAAGTATAGTTACAAAATTTGATAAATGTGACACATTACAAGAACTGCTTAAAGTGATGATACTGTACTGTAAAAGATTCTTAAAGGGAAGAAAATTAGAAAACAAAGACTCACCTGTAAACACGAAGGAATTGAATGAGGCGCTGAAAACTTGCATAAAATTAGCACAGAGGGATAGCTTGAAGAAGAAATACAGCAACTGAAAACAAAGGTACAAATTAAAAGGAATAGTAAATTAAACAATTTAAAACCTTACCTGGACGATGATGGAACCCTCAGGGTGGGCGGGAGACTGCGTCACTCTGACCTAAATGAAGATGACAAACACCCGATTATTCTTGATCGAGAAAACAATCTTACGTCTCTCCTCGTCGCCGACGCTCACCTGAAGACGCTGCACGGCGGAGTTCAAGTTATGCTATGCTTCCTGCGATCCTGAAAGTAAAGACTTTAGTTAAATCCAAGATAAAAAAAATGTCTTATTTGTGCGAAATTAAACGCTACTGCAAGGTCACAACAAATGGGAGACTTACCTTGCGTTCGAGTTACCCCTGCGAAACCTTTCTTGAATACAGGCATAGACTTCGCAGGTCCGTATCAGATTTTAATGTCTAGAGGCAGGGGAGCAAAGACGAACAAGGCATAAGTACATCGCTCTCTTTGTCTGTATGTCGACAAAGGCGGTTCACCTCGAACTAGTAGGAGATCTCACGTCAGATGCCTTCATAGGAGCCTTCCGAAGGTTTGTAGCTAGACGCGGAAGATGCGCTCAGATATGGAGCGACCAAGGACGGAATTTCGTTGGGGCAAATCGGATACTTGCCGCAGATTGGGTTGAAGCTAAATTACAATTCGACGGTCCAATTGCCGAGAAGTTAGCTATAGAGGGAACTAAGTGGCACTTCATCCCGGTCTACAGCAATCACATCACTGTGGGAGGCGGGGGAACATCACTTATAGCGGATCTTAACCAATCATTTAACCTACGAAGAGATGAGCACCTTGCTATGTCAAGTTGAGGCTTGCCTCAACTCTCGGCCTCTAAGCATAATAGAAGACACGGACACCGACAACTTTCAACCACTAACCCCCGGTCATTTTCTTATCGGTGAAACCCCTATCACTGTTCCGACTCCAGACCTCCAAGATATCCCAATGAGTCATTTGTCAAGATGTCAACATCAGCAAAGTTTATTGACGGACTCCTTCCTGAGATCCTTTAATAAGTTGTGTTATTTACTAATAGATATTGAAACGTAATTTTTATTTGTGTTAATTAATTGTGTAAACTTGCTCGAATACCGAATGTAAATAAGTACCCAAGTAGCACAAAATAGCTTTATAATGGATGGATAACAGAATTAGCATATTCTTAAAGCTTTATAAGAAGTCCAAAATTGGGCATTATAAACCGCTTCACAGCTCTTGTAATGCTAATTTGGGCCCCAAATTATACAGACTTAAGTATTAGAATGGCATTTTAGCGGCATTATATTGGTTGTCTACCGGAATGATAAACGCATTATAATGGGCTGTGAAAACAGGTTAAAGCAGTGCGCATATCTTAAATGCGGCTCTTATACAGCTTGTACCATTACAAAGGCAAAATAAAAACATTTACAAATGTTATTTTGAATTTCTGTTAGTATTAATAAATCTTGTGTAAAAAAGAACAAATGGAGTGTGATACTTTCAACAAAAAAATAATAAGTCCTACGGGGTAAGTAATTAAACTCTTGTTTTTTGTTTTGTATGAGTGAATTAAGGTTGCGAGTATCAGTTTACTGTGAAAGTATGTATATATTTGCATCAAATATTTCATGCGCCTTCGAAATAAAGAGCTATTTATTACAAAAATACTATAAAAAGATGTGGAATTCTAAAAAAAATTATGCTGTTACGAAGAAATCTTTAGTTTTAGTCATTACGATACCTATCTTGTACCGGTCTGTCAATACCTTAGGTTGAATGCCTTTTTAAAGCATTATTTACCATAAAATTAAATTTTATATAATATCGAAATAGAAAGCAAAATGGCGCAAGCATAATTAAAAGCTTTAGGCATTTGCGACATTCCTTGTAATTCTTTTGGCTTGGTAAAAGCATTAAATAGGATTTTAAAATATGTTCAGGCTGTAGCAGAGCTTGATTAGAGCAGCGTATAGAGTTTGTAATGTATATTTTAAAACATTTTAGGGTTCGGTATAAACGTTTTAAGATTTGGTAAAACCTCTGTACCAACATAGGTAGTTTGACAAAACGGAAAAGTTACACGGGCTAATTTCGCGAAATCAATTCCCGCTTTAGTTTGACTTGATACAGTATCGTATTTATTTTTACGAACTATTTACTTATAAGTACCTACAGGGTTACTGGTAAAACATTAACAACCTCTTAAGAGATCACTGTACTTATCATTATGAACAACTTTTACTATGGGACCAAAATGAACTCGCGAAAAAAAAATCAGCTGTTCCCTACATTTATGTTCGTAGACTCGACCGCGGCTTTACACTTACCTACAATAATATTATTTACGTTGTTGCAGGTTTATCAAACACAGGAAATTGAAACAGGGATGATCCCTATTAGTCAACAAGAAACGGTTTATACAATTGTGAATAATAACGGGGGTTTTTTAGCAACTCAGTCCGTGCAGTCTTTAACCAATTCAGAAATCGCAAAAAAATAGACTTACTATTGGAGAGCCATAACAGCTTCGTGGAAGCTCAAACCAAAAAAATGGAGCAATTGTTTAAGAATCAAAAGTGCATCATGGATTTACAAAGAAAACTTGCGACTTGCAAGTCTCGCAGTGCAAGTCGACGATGCGTTGACAAAAATTATTATAAACCAAAATGACCGAGCAGTAATTTCTCTGGCTAACTCTACTGGCATTGAAGCAACAGCATTCAAAATAAAAATTATTGACAACGTTCAAGAACTAGAACATCGTCATTGCTCAGTGGCATCCGCGGATACATCGACGGCAAAAGCAGGCGCGTTGACGGCAGCAATCAAGAGGTGGCGACGGCTGCAATCTCGTCTTTATGAACTCAAGTGTTTTTATTATGTTTGTGAAACAACTTATTACGTAATTTGGATTATGTTTAATACTATATTGATAATAAATAAAAATACATTTAGAATTAACTATTTGGTTTTATTAATTAGTAAATTAGAGCTTGTCGACTCTGAAATGACCATACTACCGCACTTACCGTAGTGTACGTATACTTAAGTAGTGGGGCGCGTCATTTCAGAGTGGACAAGCTTAGTAGCTTGTCCAACTGTAGTGTAGTATGTAGTCATACCACACTACAGCATTGGGATTGCTCTGCGTGGCAATCGATTCTTTGAAAAACCAGTTTATTTTGTCCATCTATCACATTTAAAGTTACGGAACCCTCCTTATTATTCGGGAATAACACTTAGCTTTGACATAAGCCGGAGCCGCCGGGCTCATTATCGATGTCATCATGTTGATTATTATTTTGACTTTCTGAACAGTTAGGTAATAATATTTAAATACTCTCTTAAAACCTTTCGTTTCGCACCACCACTTCTTTTAATATTTTTCCACTTCGGTTCATTATGATTAAAACACAAGAGTACCTACACGAACTGTAAGAAGCTGGTTATTGACTGGATTTGATGCCGGTATACGACTTATTGCTTGTTAAAATTCTTCTCAGCATACGTTTGTATAGATAAAGGCTATACAATATTAGGATGAAATGCTTTTAGACAGCTGGCATTAAAACAGCACGAATGTACACCGTTAAACAGTTGTGACCCATGCGAAAGGTCGTTGTAAAACATAGAGCAATTTTAAAGAATTTTAAAATGCTTTATAATAGCCTAAGTCGTAATTAATGCTTACATACGGCTTACACTTTTGTATAATGCTTACAGCTGTAGTAGAAGCTGTACAGAGGCATAAATGATATCTCACATAAAACCTTTCTCTGCACAAAAGATTAAAAAAGAGAATTATATAGCTTTAGGAACTACAAAGTTAATAAAATGCTGCTATACAGAAGCAAGAGATTGCTAAAACCCTTCAAATTCTCTAATGAGGCTAGAAGAAAATTTCTGGTCACCACTTTTTCCATTATATCTATTTTGTATTACTTGGGTAGTTATCACTGTATTTTTAGTTAGGTTTAGGATACTTATTTTGTTAAAGGGCAAATAGGCCCTTTGGTGAGCGGTATGTTCAGTCGCAAATAAATCAGCATGGAGCAAGCACGTGTTTCTGTTACTTAAAACCACAAAAGCAAAAGTGAACCTTATTCCCCAAACACAGATATTGGTCTATAATTGTTAATACAGTCTCTGTCCCCTCCCTTGTGAATGGGATGGACTAAGGCTTTTTTAAAAGCCTGGGGAAATACACCTGTTCTTATGGACTGATTGCATATATGTGTTATGGGAGGTGTTAATAATTGTCTGCATAGTTTTAGTATGATGGTTGATATTTTATCCCAACCCGTGGCGCAGTCAATACGCAATAGTAGTAGTACAATAGAGTCTACTTCAGCATCATCAGTTTCCAGGAGAAGAAACAAGTTACCGGGAGATGGATTTTCATTTTGCCTTAAAGACAGTCTACCTTTTTTTTTCTGATGGGAAATCATCAAATAACTCCTCCCGCTCCGTCAGACTCTTACTAACTAAAACCCACCCGTGTTCCTTCCTTAGCCCTTTATGTTCCGGGCCAGCGGTAACCCTTTCGGACAATCCCGCTGACCTGGCAGGCTTCGGCCCTAAGGGGGCCCTCCTCGATGCTGACATCTCTTTGAGGCGCGCGTGGAACACGTACGCGCCGTCCGGCACGGGCCTGGTCCTGATCGGACGGTGAGCTACCCATTACTCTTCGCCCGCAGGCTCGCGCCTACGGTGGCCGGGAGTCGTCACGCGGCTCCCGACGCTGGGAGCGTCTCCCGCGGCGGCTGGACGGGAGGCTCTCTCCCTGAGCCGTCCCGCCACCTCCTTCGCTAGCATGACTGCTTCGCAGAAGGAGGTGACTGCCTCCCACTCCCTCTCGCCCCGGACCATGGCTTGCACCAGGGCCGGACGCGAGAGGTCGCCGCCGCGCGCTGACGATTGCCTCTACGAGGACACGGCGGTGCTCCGCCCAAGCGGGGCAGACCTCCCCCGTGTCCTCTGGGCGGTCCTGGTAATGGTGACACCCGGGCGTTTCTTCCCGCCTGATGATGTGCAGGAACATTCCGAAACTTCCGTGTCCGGCGAGGACCTGCGTCAGGCGGTAGGTGAGGGCGTCGCGTCGTGGCGCCTCTCTAGCCACTCCTCAAAGAGTCCCGGAGTTATCCAGGGTTTTATATTATTTCTTCTTCTGGATACCGCGACAGCTCGTGTATGTTTAGTTATTACCGTCATTAATAGAGAAATTAAAATATCACGACTGAAGGTGCCATAGTACAGTTCGAAGCAATCCACAGTTACCCCAACAAGACTTTACGAATTGCCAAGTGAATGTATACTATAAATTAATAGATAATGAATGTGTGACCCATGTAGATATGTAGTTGTAAAATAATGTAGTAGCGTAGTGAGTTGCCTGCCGGTGCGTATGGCTCATGTATTAAATAATGTGAACGCAGCAGGTCACGGTTCGTGTGTTGAATCGGATTCCGTTCGTGTCATAGTTTCAGAATTAGGATTGCGCCGAGTGAGCGATGGGGAGAGGTATTTTACTTATGCTGTGAGAAATTTATTGCTAAACTTGCGAAAATTTGTCGATTGATTCTGTTCGTGTATTAATATTTTAGGGTTCCGTACCCAAAGGGTAAAAACGGAACCCTATTACTAAGACTTCGCTGTCTGTCCGTCTGTCCGTCTGTATCTCAAGAACCGCGATAGCTAGACTGTTGAAATTTTCACAAATTATGTATTTCTGTTGCCGCTATAACAACAAATATTAAAAACAAAATAAAATAAATATTTAAGGGGGGCTCTTATACAACAAACGCGATTTTTTTGCCCTTTTTTGCTCGATATCAATAATGGCAACAGGTAGGCACTTGAAATATTCACAAAATACTCAGTTGTGTTTTAACTTTAATACTTAATAAATAATAAAATTAAAATAAAATAAATATTTAAGGGGGGCTCCCATACAACAAACATGTTTTTTTCGGCGTTTTTGCCTTGTGGTACGGAACCCTTCGTGTGCGAGTCCGACTCGCACTTGGCCAGTTTTTTTTTTAAAAGTTTCTGTCGTTACAGTTTCAGATTCTCAGTAGTTGTGTGAACAACCCTGTGTAGAGCCTCGACATCAAACAGGTATACTCAGGTCAGGTTCGCTCAGGTTTCCCCCCGGTGGGTTCCCGCATTGTCGAGGCGGGGGGGCTCAGTAGCCGTGGCTTGGACACCCACGGTGAAGCCAAGAGGAACCCGAGGAGGGGCCGCTCGTCAGGGCTTTTGCCTGTAAGCCGACGACGTAGCGGCCAACGAGTAGGTTGCGGTGCCGCTTCGGCGACATCGCAACTGAGGCGGGCCGCGATGTCGTATGGGAGGCATCGCGGCTGAGGGTTGGAGGCCGCGGCGGGAGAGGAGTGCCGGTATTGCGGTGCGCCGCTCTCCCTACCTTCCGCGGCCTTGACGGGGTCGCCACCGTTCGATGGCGGACGCGGTGGGGCCGCAGGGGAGGAGGAGTGTCTGTATGAAGTTGGCCGCTCTCCCTATCCTCTGCGGCCGAAAATTGGCAGGCGGCAGGGCCAATGACCTGACCCGTCGTAGGGGGACCAAGGGTGCCCAGACACGGGGTCGTCTGGCGCCCATGTGCTGGTTTGGTCCCTGGGGTAGTCACGGCGTGCTATGTGTTCTGGTGCGCCGGTGATGGGGAGTACTCCCCAGAGGAGGGTACGGTGACGGACAGCCGCGGCGGGTTCACGGATGAGTGCTAACGCGTGCCCGTGTTCCCGCCGTAAGCGGCAGAGGAGGACACCGTGGAGTTTTAGTGGGTTAGAGTCCCACATAACTGCACTATCTCCCCGTGGTAGTGCAGAATGCATGAGCATTTCTCCACGTTAAAAAAAAAAAAAAAAGGTTCGCTCAGGTTAGGTTCGCTCGTTACCTGGGATTGGTGCTCGACAGCCGGTGGGATTTCGGCCCCCACTTCCGGCGGCTGGCGCCCAAATTGTTGGGCGCGGCTGGGGCGCTGTCAACGCTGCTTCCCAATCTGGGGGGCCCGAGCGCCGCCTGTAGGCGGCTCTACGTGGGGATCGTGCGATCGATGGCCCTGTATGGGGCCCCGATCTGGGCGACTGACCTGACGGCCGGTAGCATCGCAGTACTGCGAAAGCCGCAGAGAGCGATGGCCGTCAGAGTTGTCCGCGGATATCGCACGATCTCCTACGAGGCGGCTTGCGTACTGGCTGGATCCCCGCCCTGGGACCTGGAGGCGAAAGTGCTCGCGTCGCTGTACCGGTGGCGCGAGGAAGCGCGGGCGCGAGGCGAAGGGCTGACGCAGCGCCATATGGAGCTGCGTCGGTCTCAGCTTCGCGAGGTCCTGGTGGCGGAATGGCGGGACAGGCTCTCACGCCCTACCGCCGGCCTCAGCACTATCGAGGCGGTCCGGCCAGTACTCGAGCCCTGGCTCGGGAGGAGGCACGGCTCCCTGTCGTTTCGGGTGACGCAGGTACTTTCGGGGCATGGTTGCTTCGGGAAGTACCTGTGTCGCATAAACAGGGAGCCGGACGCCCGGTGTCACCACTGCGTCGACTGCCGGGAGGACACGGCGTGGCATACGCTGGCAGAGTGTGCCGCTTGGGAGGAGCCGCGCCGTGCCCTCATCACAGAAGTAGGCAGTGACCTGTCGCTGCCGGCCGTGGTCGAGTCGATGGTCGGCAGCGAAGAGTCCTGGGACGCGGTGGTTTCCTTTTGCGAAATAGTCATGTCGCAGAAGGAGGCTGCGGAAAGGGAGAGGGAGATCTCATCCACTCACCCTGCCCGCAGCAGGCGCACCGGGCGTCGGCGGAGGGCGGACAACGCCCTCTTCCAGCCCCCCTAAATGGGTCCAGGGGCGACGGACTCGGGGACGTCCGCCGCCCCCCACACATCAGGACCCGAGGTGGCGGCGCGTAGTGTTCCACGCGCGCCCCTCTTAGACGTCACGGGGGGAGTCAAACACCTCACTCCCCCCCCTGACCCGACGAGGCCCGCGGTGGCGGGCCGGCACCAGCCGGGGGTTGCGGAAGGATCGAACGTTCCCGCGACCCCTGGCGTAGGTGTGAGATGGAACACCGGGGTGGTTTTTAGTCAGTAAGAGTCTGACAGACCCCGTCGCCCGCCCCAGGGCGGCGGACATCCATGAGGATTTTCCACCCCGGAACAAAAAAAAAAAAAAAAAAAAGGTTAGGTTCGCTCGTGCCGCTTGGGAGGAGCCGCGCCGTGCCCTCGTCTCAGAAGTAGGCAGTGACCTGTCGCTGCCGGCCGTGGTCGAGTCGATGGTCGGCAGCGAAGAGTCCTGGGACGCGGTGGTTTCCTTTTGCGAAACAGTCATGTCGCAGAAGGAGGCTGCGGAAAGGGAGACGGAGATCTCGTCCACTCACCCTGCCCGCAGCAGGCGCACCGGGCGTCGGCGGAGGGCGGACAACGCCCTCTTCCAGCCCCCCTAAATGGGTCCAGGGGCGACGGACTCGGGGACGTCCGCCGCCCCCCACACATCAGGACCCGAGGTGGCGGCGCGTAGTGTTCCACGCGCGCCCCTCTTAGACGTCACGGGGGGAGTCAAACACCTCACTCCCCCCCCTGACCCGACGAGGCCCGCAGTGGCGGGCCGGCACCAGCCGGGGGATTTTCCACCCAGGAACAAAAAAAAAAAAAGGTTAGGTTCGCTCGGCGACGGCTGCGGTGTCACAGGTGGTGAGCCGCATACGTCGCCTGGGCCTGGAGGTGGCCCTCAACATTTTCATGGCCCCCGGCGGGCGCCGCCGCCCGGCTTACACATAGTGGTCGGTGGGGCTCGGATCGCTGTCGAGTCTACCATGAAGTATCTGGGATTGGTGCTCGACAGCCGGTGGGATTTCGGCCCCCACTTCCGGCGGCTGGCGCCTAAATTGTTGGGCGCGGCTGGGGCGCTGTCAACGCTGCTTCCCAATCTGGGGGGCCCGAGCGCCGTCTCTAAGCGGCTCTACGTGGGGATCGTGCGATCGATGGCCCTATATGTGGCCCCGATCTGGGCGACTGACCTGACGGCCGGGTAGCATCGCAGTCCTGCGGAAGTCGCAGAGAGCCATGGCCGTCAGAGTCGTCCGCGGATATCGCACGATCTCCTACGAGGCGGCTTGCGTACTGGCTCGATCCCTGCCCTGGGACCTGGAGGCGAAAGTACTCGCGTCGCTATACCGGTGGCGCGAGGAAGCGCGGGCGCGAGGCGAAAGGCTGATGCAGCGCCATATGGAGCTGCGTCGGTCTCAGCTTCGCGAGGTCCTGGTGGCGGAATGGCGGGACAGGCTCTCACGCCCTACCGCCGGCCTCAGCACTATCGAGGCGGTCCGGCCAGTACTCGAGCCCTGGCTCGGGAGGAGGCACGGCTCCCTGTCGTTTCGGGTGACGCAGGTGCTCTCGGGGCATGGTTGCTTCGGGAAGTACCTGTGTCGCATAAACAGGGAGCCGGACGCCCGGTGTCACCACTGCGTCGAGTGCCGGGAGGACACGGCGCACGGCTGGCAGAGTGTGCCGCTTGGGAGGAGCCGCGCCGTGCCCTCATCTCAGAAGTAGGCAGTGACCTGTCGCTGCCGGCCGTGGTCGAGTCGATGGTCGGCAGCGAAGAGTCCTGGGACGCGGTTTTCTTCTGCGAAACGGTCATCACGCAGAAGGAGGCTGCGGAAAGGGAGAGGGAGATCTCGTCCACTCACCCTGCCCGCAGCAGGCGCACCGGGCGTCGGCGGAGGGCGGACAACGCCCTCTTCGAGCCACCCTAAATGGGTCCAGGGGCGACGGACTCGGGGACGTCCGCCGCCCCCTACACATCAGGACCCGAGGTGGCGGCGCGTAGTGTTCCACGCGCGCCCCTCTTAGACGTCACGGGGGGAGTCAAACACCTCACTCCCCCCCCTGACCCGACGAGGCCCGCGGTGGCGGGCCGGCACCAGCCGGGGGTTGCGGAAGGATCGTACGTTCCCGCGACCCCTGGCGTAGGTGTGAGATGGAACACCACATCGGGTTTAACACAACAAGGAAACTTTTTATTCTTCTACAATGGTTCTTATTCTAGTTCCTAATATTATGACATGTCTTTTGTATCTTAATGTTTGAATGTTTAGAACAAGCGACGTTCACTCCTAGATTGAAAATAACGCGCGTTATTTCGGTTCCTAAAGGAAAATCTTGTCCGGATAAATCAAATCAAATCAAATCATTTATTCGCATAGAATGTAGGTATTTAACAAAAAAGTTGGTAAAAAAAAAAATATATTGACCCGTGCACATTCTGCCTGAGTATTGGCATGCAAAATTTAACAAATTAAGTTCCTAAGGAACACCAAATAGATTTAATAATTTCAAAGATAAGTTTCAAATTTAAATACTTACAGTTGGAACACTAATAAAAAAATTGATATAACAATTTCAAAATTACATTTTAAACTTCAATACATTATTAAGGAAAACTAATAAAATAATTAATTTAATTCCAAATTAAAATGTCAATAATAGCTACTTAATGTCAATTATAATTAATCCCACCAAAAACATATAATGTTGAAAAAGAAGGCCAACTTCCTTACTTCATGTAGATGTTTGACCACCAAAAGAGTTGAAATCGAAACCAACGCCAAGTTTTAAACCATTTTATTTGCACCGGCCTTATTTTGCAATTCTGTTGTAAGTAATTTGTGTTTGAAACTTTTTAGATATCAATACAATAATATTGTTCCATTTACACGTGGCGGGTTTTCGTTATGTTATAGTTATTTTTCATGCATATTATTTTATGGTTTTCTGAAAACCCGCCAAGTTTAAATGGAACAATATTATTGTATTGATATCTAAAAAGTTTCAAACACAAATTACTTACAACAGAATTGCAAAATAAGGCCGGTGCAAATAAAATGGTTTAAAACTTGGCGTTGGTTTCGATTTCAACTCTTTTGGTGGTCAAACATCTACATGAAGTAAGGAAGTTGGCCTTCTTTTTCAACATTATATGTTTTTGGTGGGATATCATTTCTTTTTGCCAAGTGGGTAGTTACACGTGTAGGATTAAATTGTATAGCCTAGGTTTTCTTTTTTTTGATAATTGTGGTTTTTTATTATTTTTTCTCTTACGAGGTGTTTTTTAGGGTTCCAACCCAAAGGGTGAAAACGGAACCCTATTACTAAGACTTCGCTGTCTGTGCGTCTGTCTGTCACCAGGCTGTATCCCAAGAACCGCGATAGCTAGACAGTTGAAATTTTCACAAATTATGTATTTCTGTTGCCACTATAACAACAAATACTAAAAACAAAATAAAATAAATATTTAAGGGGGGCTCCCATACAACAAACGCGATTTTTTTTGCCCTTTTTTGCTCGATATCAAAAATGGCAACAGGTAGGCACTTGAAATATTCACAAAATACTCAGTTGTATTTTAACTTTAATAATAAAATACAACAGACATGTTTTTTTCGGCGTTTTTGCCTTGTGGTACGGAACCCTTCTTGTGCGAGTCCGACTCGCACTTGGCCAGTTTTTTAGGGTTCCGTACCCAAAGGGTAAAAACGGGACCCTATTACTAAGACTTCGCTGTCTGTCCGTCTGTCCGTCTGGCCGTCTGTCCGTCTGTCCGTCTGTCCGTCTGTCCGTCTGTCTGTCACCAGGCTGTATCTCAAGAACCGCGATAGCTAGACAGTTGAAATTTTCACAAGTTATGTATATCTGTTGCCGCTATAACAACAAATACTAAAAACAAAATAAAATAAATATTTAAGGGGGGCTCCCATACAACAAATGCGATTTTTTTGCCCTTTTTTGCTCGATATCAAAAATGGCAACAGGTAGGCACTTGAAATATTCACAAAATACTCAGTTGTATTTTAACTTTAATAATAAATAATAAAATTAAAATAAAATAAATATTTAAGGGGGGCTCCCATACAACAAACCTGTTTTTTCGGCGTTTTTGCCTTGTGGTACGGAACCCTTCGTGTGCGAGCCCGACTCGCACTTGGCCAGTTTTTATTAAATGATGAGCCCGCTGCAGTCTGAACTGCGGCAATGTTTGGACGTATAGACCATTCCCTATCAGCTGTTTTTTTAGGGTTCCGTATAAAAACGGAACCCTATTACTAAGACTTCGATGTCTGTCCGTCCGTCCGTCTGTCCGTCTGTCCGTCTGTCCGTCTGTCTGTCACCAGGCTGTATCTCAAGAACCGCGATAGCTAGACAGTTGAAATTTTCACAAATTATTTATTTCTGTTGCCGCTATAACAACAAATACTAAAAACAAAATAAAATTAATATTTAAGGGGGGCTCCCATACAACAAACGCGATTTTTTTGCCCTTTTTTGCTCGATATCAAAAATGGCAACAGGTAGGCACTTGAAATATTCACGAAATACTCAGTTGTATTTTAACTTTAATAATAAATAATAATAATAAAATAAAATAAATATTTAAGGGGGGCTCCCATACAACAAACATGTTTTTTTCGGCGTTTTTGCCTTGTGGTACGGAACCCTTCGTGTGCGAGTCCGACTCGCACTTGGCCAGTTTTTTTAAACTTATTCTTTTTCACACATATGTTTTTAAAATCCGGTCTATAGATCGACCTTAATCTGTTGTACTCAACAATAGCACTTTCTTGTGCTTTGATCTAGATCTGGCTAGGATCGATATTTATTAAATGGTCACCACTCAAATTTTTTACCCTAGATAATGGTACGTAGGCTTGACCACAAGTGAATATATAAGAACCAATATCAATTAAAGCATTGTCCAAGCTCAAACCTTGACTCTTATGAATGGTGATTGCGTAAGCTAAACTATCGGAAACTGCTCCCGGTAAACAAAAGCAAGCCTCAAAACTTCAAGTTACAATTTGAAATATTAATGATATTAGTTTTACTTTAAAAAAATATACTTTTAGAAATAGAAATAATCTGCTTAACAAAACGATTTAAAAGGGGTTAAATAAGTATTCTTAAAAATATTTTTCGTTTACATGTTATGGTATACGTCATTTGACATGTTTTAAGGTTTTTAATAATTTATCTTTCTAAGAAAGTCTCATACTTACCTAAAAATTAAGCTTTTTTTTTAATACGGAACACGGATTACAGAATGTCTGATAGCCAAACTCACACTTGACCGCATTTTTATTTTTACTTTAGCTTCGTGCAAAAGTACAAGTTTCTAGGCCGACTATAAAAAAAAATTTAATACCTACGGAACCCTCTGTGCGCGAGCCAAACTCACACCTGACCGCTTTTAAAATTTTCTTTTAGTTTCATGGTAATGTCCAGTTCCAGCTAGAAAAAAAATCATACGGGACCCTCTGCATGCGAGCCAAACTCACATTTGACCTCTTTTTAATTTTTCCTTTAGTTTCGTGCTAATGTCTAGCTTTTTTTTTTTTTGCGGATGGGTAATCGTCAAATGACTCCTCCCGCTCTGGGTGAAGCGGAAGGGAGTGTCAGACTCTTACGACATCTCTTTGAGCCGCGCGTGGAACACGTACGCGCCGTCCGGCACGGGCCTGGTCCTGATCGGACGGTGAGCTACCCATTACTCTCCGCCCGCAGGCCCGCGCCTACGGTGGCCGGGAGTCATCACGCGGCTCCCGACGCCCGGAGCGTCTCCCGCGGCGGCTGGGACGGGAGGCTCTCTCCCTGAGCCGTCCCGCCACCTCCTTCGCTAGCATGACTGCTTCGCAGAAGGAGGTGACTGCCTCCCACTCCCTCTCGCCCCGGACCATGGCTTGCACCAGGGCCGGACGCGAGAGGTCGCCGCCGCTGCCGATCGCCTCTACGAGGACACGGCGGTGCTCCGCCCATGCGGGGCAGACCTCCACCGTGTGCTCCACTGTGTCCTCTGGGCGATCCTGGCAATGGTGACACCCGGGCGTTTCCTCCCGCCTGATGATGTGCAGGAACCTCCCGAAACTTCCGTGTCCGGTGAGGACCTGCGTCAGGCGGTAGGTGAGGGCGCCGTGGCGCCTCTCTAGCCACTCCTCAAAGAGGGGTCTTATCGCCGCTATCGCGGCGTGCCCTGCGCTGGGTTGCGACAGTCGCTCTTTCCATGCCGCCATGAGATCGCGCCGGAGATCCGTCCGCTCCGCAGCGATTTGCCGCGGAAGCGGAGTTTCCCCCCGGCGTAGTGCCTCCGCGCGCCACTCATACAGGCACTCGAGGACTATCGCCTCCAGATCCCACGGCGGCAGTCCGGCAAGGAGGCTTGCCGCCTCTCCGGAGATCGTGCGGTAGCCCCGGATTAGCCTAACGGCTACCACCTTCTGGGGCGCGTTCAGGTAGTGGGCGGCTCGCCGCCGCAGTGAACGCGCCCACACCGGGGCCCCATATAGGGCCATGGACCTCACGACCCCCGCGTAAAGCCTCCGGCAGGAGGCGTTTGGCCCCCTCAGGTTGGGCAAGAGCCACTTGAAGGCGGCCCCGGCCCGTTCCAGTTTAGGGGCCAAACGTCGGAAGTGCTCGACGAAGTTCCACCGGCTGTCGAGGACGAGACCCAGGTACTTCATCGTCGTCTCGACGCCAATGTGAACCCCTTCCTACCCTCATGTCTAGCTTCATGCTAAATTTCAAGTTTTTAGGCCGGTTAGAAGTTTCTAGGCCGGCTAGAATAAAAAATTAATACGGAACCCTCTATGCGCGAGCCAGACTCACACTTGACCATTTTTTTTATATTTCCTTTAGTTT
The DNA here is from genome assembly GCA_916614155.1 of Mesoligia furuncula. Taxonomy (NCBI): domain Eukaryota; kingdom Metazoa; phylum Arthropoda; class Insecta; order Lepidoptera; family Noctuidae; genus Mesoligia; species Mesoligia furuncula. Next base: position 36,925,514 of record OU744791.1, read on the forward strand.
CATGCTAATGTCTAGCTTCGTGCCAAATTTCAAGTTTCTAGGCCGGTTAGAAGTTTCTAGGCCAGCTAGAATAAAAATTTTATATAGAACCCTCTGTGCGCGAGCCAGACTCACACTTGACCATTTTTTTAATTTTTCCTTTAGTTTCATGCTAATGTCTAGCTTCGTGCCAAATTTCAAGTTTCTAGGCCTACTAGAAGTCCCTAAACATTTTGATTAACTCTAAGTGAGTGAGTCAGTCAGTCAGTCAGTCAGTCAGTCAGTCAGTCAGTCAGTGCCACTTTAGCTATTTTGAAAAGTCCATAACTTTGAATCTATTAAAGCTACAGTTATGAAATTTGGTATTCGAACTAACAGCAGTCATGGTATTATGTATGTGAAGTTTGATTCGATTTCGTGTGACAAATAGTTAGATACAGGGTGGTCAAAAGTAGCTCGAAGCGGTTCGGGTAAATAGTGCACGGCGTACGTGCGGCCACTTGCTGGAAATTGGCCTGCGCACTGCCGTGCGCTTCGATATCTGTAACTATAGACCGGTGGCTGTACTATCGACGCCTGCTAAAGTACTGGAGTCAGCTATTCAGCGCTCCGTGCAGGGACAAGTGCGCGCACGTCTATCAGATGCGCAGCATTGGTTCCGGCCGGGACGAAGCACTGCCACTAATCTACAAAATACAATACAAAATACAAAAATATTTATTTCAACTTAAACATTGTGTCATACATAAATTGAGGCAGCCCCAGTAAGTTACAAAAGTACTTGTGTCGGAGCTGTCTCCCTCTTCCCATAAGTGGTAACTTAACAATGTTGAGGCGTAAAAGGTTTTCTAAAAAAGCAAAGTAAAAATAAAATAAAACATTAATTTAGCAGCTCTCCGTGTGTGTTTGTGTGAGTGTGTTGAGGGTGTGTGTGGGTGTGGGGGTGTATACGAGTGTGAGTGTACCCATTTATTTATGTACTAGCTTCTGCCCGCGGCTTCGCCCGCGTGGATGTCGGAAATTGCCCATGTCCTTCCCTAGGATGCTATCTATCTACTTGCCAAATTTATCGAAATCCGTTCAGTGGTTTAGGTGTGAAAAGGTAGCATACAGAAAGAGGTACTTTCGATATGGCTCACTATTTACGGCTTCCACATAAAAGGTAGATATATGCTGTCACGGACATTTATTTAGAACTGTTTAAGACAAACAGTCCCACGATAGGTAGATTATATTCGTGTAACAACAACGCGTCTGCGAGATTCAGCCGTTGTAAAGGTTTCTGTGGCTCTTTGGGATGCCATGTAAGTCGCCTGCTGCTGACGTCGAGCTTGAGACTATTCTAGTGTCTCCGCAGCCCGTTGAGACACCAGATAGTCAGCATGCTGTTGATGCTGATTTTGGACTGTTCCGGTGTTTCAGCAGCCCGTTGCGACACCACATACTCAGCATGCTGTTGGGGCCGATCTTGGGACTGTGCCGGTGTTTCAGCAGCCCGTTGAGACACCAGATACTCAGCTTGCCGTTGACGTCGAGGTTGAGACTGTTCCGGTGTTTCAGCAGCCCGTTGAGACACCAGATACTCAGCATGCTATTGGAGCCGAACTTAAGACTGGTCCGGTGTTTCAGGAGCCTGTCGAGACACCAGATGCTCAGCATGCTGTTGGGGCCGATCTTGGGGCTGTTCCGGTGTTTCAGCAGCCCGCTGAGACACCAGATACTCAGCATGCCGTTGACGTTGAGGTTGAGACTGTTCTGAAGTTACAGCAGCTCTTTGAGATGCCAGATACTCGAGAGTGTTGTTGACGCCGATCTAGGGCTGTTCCGATGTTTCAGCAGTCCGTTGCGACACCAGATACTCAGCATGCCATTGACGTCGAGGTTGAGACTGTACTGGAGTTTCAGCAGCTCGTTGAGATGCCAGATACTTAGCATGCTGTTGGGGCCGATCTTGGGACGGTTCCGGTGTTCCAGCAGCCAGTTGAGACACCAGATACTCAGCATGCTGTTGGGGCCGATCTTGGGACTGTTCCAGTGTTTCAGCAGCCCGTTGAGACACCAGATACTCGGCATGCTGTTGGGGCCGATCTTGGGACTGTCCCGGTGTTAAAGCAACCCGTTGAGACACCAGATACTCAGCATGCCGTTGACGTCGAGGTTGAGACTGTTCCGGTGCTTCAGCAGCCCGTTGAGACACCAGATACTCAGCACGCCGTTGACGTCGAGGATGAGACTGTTCTGAAGTTTCAGCAGCTTATTGAGATGCCAGATACTCAGCGTGTTGTTGACGCCGATCTTGGGACTGTTCCGGCGTTTCAGCAGCCCTTTGAGACAACAGATACTCAACATGCTGTTGACGTCAAGGTTGAGACTGATCTGGAGTTTCAGCAGCTCGTTGAGATGCCAAATACTCAGCGTGGTGTTGCCGATCTTGGGACTGTTTTGGTGTCTCAGTAGCTCTGTGTGCCGCCTCACGCGCCGCCTACTCAAACCTTTGAAGCTCAGTTTGTTGAGACGTCTCGTTAAGTTTAGCTATTTCAGAGCTCGAGCTTTATTAGAGCTTTGTGGGATATTAGATTTACGCTTTCACGTCATTATTGTGAGTACTATTTAAAAAATCACAAAATCGGTAGTAATTTTCAAACTAACTAAAACAATTCCAATAGGTAATTAAGAGGAAAACGAATCTATCTTCTCTACTTACAACACAACCTAAACCTAAAACTATACGTTATCCTTAAACTCACAAAAAAAAACAATTGTAATAATCTAATTAATGAAAACAATAACGAATCCATTTAGGTACTTAATACTTACAAATACAACCTGTACCTAACTAACTAAAAATACAAACAAAGAAAACAATTCTAATATGACTATGATAATTAAATTAATAACGAATCTATATTTCTACTTAAAATATACTACCTAAAAATTATAATTATGCCTACTGTAAGTTAGTAATTATAAATCGCTTCGTAAAATGAACACAACAGTCAACGACGTCCGCCGGTCTGCCCTCACGCCCAGTAGGTATTATAAAAAGTTATGCGTGGACATACTTTAAAAAAAAAATATACGCGTCGACTTGAGAACCTCCTCCGTATTTTCGTCGGTTAAAAAGTGCTCTGTGCCTCACGCTTCTGCATGGCCTACGTTCGGGGCTTGGTCGCGCACTCGGCAATGGCGCGCGTCATTGCCTCCTAGGCGCTCCACTCAGGTCAATCATATCGTGATAACTTTTAAAGTATTCGTCCAAATTGCTTAGTGTAAAAGACAAAGTTTATCTACATTAAATATCGAAAGCGATAAATGTATTAATTTTGATAAGAATTAACTAAGAACTCAAAAATATGCATTGTATAAAATTGTAAAAAAAGTATCCAATTTAAATGTATTTATATCTCACTATTTTGGATATAATGACTTCCACATAAAAGGTAGATATATGCTGTCGCGGACTTTTATTTAAAACTATTTAAGAAAAACATTCCCACGATACATTATCTTCAGGTAACTTTAACGGTTTAGGCAGCGCACGCCAAAATAGCTCTCAGAGGGCAGGAATTTTTCCGACTTACTTGATACTTATCGTTATATTATGGCCAAATCACACAAAATCTTTATAAATTGTAGCCTATGTGTTATTCTGATGTATAAGCTATATTACTGTGAAGTTTCATCGAAATCCATTCAATAGTTTTTGCGTGAAGGAGTAACAAACATCCATCCATCCTCACAAACTTTCGCGTTTATAATATTAGTAGGATAGGATAGGAAGTAGGAATAGGAATATTAGTAGGACTAGTAGGATAGGATAGTAGGATAGTAGGACTAGTAGGATTTATTATTATTAATTTTTTTTCAGCTTATCCTGGTCAGAATATTTTCTGTTTCGTCATATGTTAGGGATCTCAACCATTCAATTATTGTTTTTTTACAATCGTATAACAGCAGGGGATATATATCTAATTTACGGTTCAGTTTATTATAGATGTAGGTGGATTGTGTAGCATATTGGCGTCTAGCAAAGGCAGTTCGAATCCCTGGGGAGTAGGCCACTATATCTCTGCGCCTTCTGCTTTGAGATGTTAAATCAAAAAGAAGGCACTTATGCAGGGTTAAGGACACGTAAAGAATATAAAGTTTTCTAATTGAGAGCAAGTTGCTAACTCTATAAAGGTCAGTTGTAGGGTACCTAAATGGTTTGAAGTACATCACCTTTGAGCTCTTTCCAGATCAAGAAATTTAATTTTGGTAGCTCCACCCCAAATTGGAATACAGTAGGTTATCACAGATTGCGCCAGAGCTATATAGATCTTGTTTATAAGTTGCGCGGACATAACATGTCGTAATGTTTTAAACACCCAAATGAGCTTCCTGATCCTTTTCATAAGAATCTCGATGTGAGGGTGCCATGACAGTCTTTGATCAACAATTATGCCCAAATATTTTGTGGAGCTGACTTGTTGTATGGTTTGACAGGTACAATTATGGTTACGAACAGCACTATTTTGGCAAACATGAATCGCAATGCCAAAATCAGGTCCGGGCTGTGACCTCTGGTCTGGGGAAAAGCAGATGAAATTAGTTTTGGTGGTATTAAGGGTTAATAGGTTTGCTTTAAGCCAGCCAGCTATCTCAGTCAGACCCTCTTCAGCGACAGCTTTTACATGTTGCCATGACGTTCCTGAGAAAACCACCGCGGTGTCGTCTGCGTATGAGAAAATTTGCCCTCCATTGATCTGCATATTGCATAAGCTGTTAATATAAATCAAAAAGAGCGGCGGACCCAAGACACTCCTCTAGACTTCCTCCTCAGCAATCTACTAAACTTTATGTTGAAGGTGGTACCGTCAGTAGACTCTGGAGTACAGGTAGATGCTGCGTACTTCGATTTTAAAAAGGCGTTCGATACGGTTGATAATGACGTCTTATTAAGGAAACTTGCGAAAATTGGATGTACACTGCCTCTGCTGCAATTCTTCGCTAGCTATATGAAGGATCGCCAGCAATATGTAGATTACAATGGCTGTGAATCTCGACCGTATTACACTAGGTCCGGCGTGAGCCAGGGCAGCAATGTAGGGCCTCTCGAGTTTATTATAATGATAAATGACTTACCGGAAGTCGTCAGACATGGGACTTGTTTATTGTTTGCAGATGACCTGAAATTGCTGCTCGAGGTTAGGGATCACTAGGATTGTGAACGCCTGCAGGACGACATCAACCGAGTGGTCGAGTGGAGCATCGGCAACAAACTTAATTTTAATGTAGCCAAATGCTCGGTGATGTCTTTCACTCGAGCCCGGATTCCTTTGTATTAACAATACAAGGTAGAGGATGCGCCGATGCAACGAGTGTCTCAGGTACGAGACTTAGGGGTAACGTTCACTCAGGAACTAACCTTCCGTGAGCATATCAATAAAATATGTAAGAAGGCATACCTAAACCTAGGTTTCGTACTCAGGCAGGCTCAAGGGTTTACCAACATCACGGCACTCTAGGTGTTGTATGACGCACTAGTCAGGAGTCACCTTGAACATAGTGCAGTCATATGGGCTCCTCATGGGGCGAAATATAGTGTCATGTTGGAACGTGTCCAAAATAAGTTCACAAGGCACTTGTACTTCAAGCTGTATGGGGTATATCCACTTTACCCATTGATGTACCCTACACTATTTGTACTGGGTATGGTAGGTAGGGTACAACACGTTAAAGGTGCGACGGGATTTGCGCTCGCAGCGTATGTAGTGAAGCTACTCCGTGGCGTGGCCCATAACCCGGGAGTGCTGCAGCACCTGGAACTTTGCGTGCCAGACCGGTACGTGTGGAGGCGGCGAAGCGCGCCCCTGCTTGCTGTGCCTGCAGCCAGGACCAACCTACTGGCGAGAACTCCTCTCATTAGAGCAATGCGTGTGGTGAACGAGGTTCACGAGAGGGTTGCATTATATATAGTATGTTATTTAGATGTAGTTTAAGATTTAGGATATAGTATGTAATTCTATAGGATGTAGATTAAGGATTTAACATGTAAGGCCACTCTATCGCATTGGATCGCAGATCTGTAATGGTAGTTGTAGGTGAGATTTGCATAAATAAATAAATAAATAAAAATAAATAAATCTTCTTACAATCTTTTAAACTATTCTTATTTCTAATACATGTACTTAGGTCTACTTTTATTTTCTATTCCGTAACACTATTACAATTGTTTATTTACACTATTACAACCGTCTTATAATCTAATAAACTATTCTTACTTCTACCTACCTTATTTTTAGTACAGTCGGTGGCCAACATTATCTGACCCACTTGAGTGATAGCGAATTTGAACCTTATCGTGAACATTTGGAATACTCCGTGCAAGCATTTCGATTAATCATGTTGTTAAGCGATTTTAATCATTATATTGTTGTTGTTAAGGTTTAGGCTAATGAGTTTTACGACTACAAAAAAAAAATCAAGGCGAGGATTGATAAAAAAAATATCGCGCATCAGTAACATTTTAAAGTTGTCTACGGTTAATAACTAAATTCCGTGATTCATTTTAATAGCTGGTTGTGATTGTGCGATAATTAACTTTATGAAAATATACGATCCCACAAAAACATTTCATGTTAAATGTTGCCAAGACGAGACCATGTAGCTCGCACTGTCAAAAAGTAATCAGATCTCATGTAGAGACAAGCTTCTAACTCTACACGCCCTAACTCTACAAGGCCTGACTTCGCAAACTCTACACCTTAGTCAAAATATCTGGTTTGGCCGTTTCGTTACTACAAGAACCATTAACAGTATGAGAGTTTTTCACCTTACGCTCATGTGAATGTAGCGAAATGGCCAAGCCATATTATTTTGACTAAGGTGTAGAGTTTGCGAAGTCAGGCCTTGTAGAGTTAGGGCGTGTAGAGTTAGAAGCTTGTCTCTACATGAGATCTGATTACTTTTTGACAGTGCGAGCTACATGGTCTCGTCTTGGCAACATTTAACATGAAATGTTTTTGTGGGATTTCATTTCTTTTTGTAAGTTGCTTATGATATTTATACGAGTATTTTTGCTGTTGTTCATTTTTTCTTTCTTTTTTTGGGGTTTATTTATAACAAGGACCCCCTATATAAATTTTCAGACCTCTAGCATCAAAATTTACGGATTTTTTTTTTTTGTGGGGGGGTAAAAGTTTCAAGTTTTAATATTTTTTTGTTGTTTGTGTACTATTACTAGCTTACATACCAAATTTCAGCTTTCTAGGACTTCAGGAAGTACCTTAAGAATTTTGATGATCATCAGTCAGTGAGTCAGTGACGAAATCGGGGTATTTTAGATATCAATAAAATCTAAAGTATAAGAGCTATGCAATTGAAACTTTATAGGTTTAATAAGTCAACCACTGGCATCATATTCCGAAAATTTTGTTTATCTGGTATAATCCAAACCCAAGTTAAGAGGGTTCAAAAATACGACGAAGTGCTTCGAGAAAAGGTAGGTAGTGCCCTTGCGCTTCGCTTGGCTGGTCTTGGCGGGGGCACTCCCGTGCCCCCAGATATGGTTCAAATTCTTTAGAATATTGCGTCTATTATCACAACTAAGGTGAAATTTCAATGCATATTACAAGAGTTGAGTTGGTCTCATGGTCACTAAGTCAGCTCGATATTCATCGTTGTCTGCGATCGAAACCAGGAGAAACCTAAATACAGCTTTTTGTTAGCAATGTTTTGTTTTTAATTATTATCTTTTTTTTAACGAATGAAGTCGGGAAATATCTTTTTAAATGGGCAGTTTGTATAAAAATTAAACAAAATCATTGCAAGTAGTAAAACTGTTTATTATTTCATTAAAATATACAAAAGTAAGATAAAGTAAGTAAATGCTCATAGTTCAAAATTAATACATTTTATACACATTTTATAATATCATATTCAAACCTAACCATTTATAAACATTTAAAAAAAGTCATGTTAATGCTTGGAAGTTTGTTATCGAGAAAACATTGATGTATAAATGCGAGAAAATGAATGAATTTGTGAAATGTTTTACTTATTTTTGGCTAAGCATATGTAGTGAATCAACATGTTATTTAAATAGAAAAATGCATTTCCATTTAAAACAATAACATCACCACAGAATCTGCAACATTTTAATGGTTTAGCATTCATTCAGTTGAGCATTTACTTACATAGTGTGTTTAAAAATACTTATAAGTAGATTAGTTAGTAGCGGAGTGGCGCACCGTCTCCTTCTATAACTTGCTGTAAGCGGCTACGCATACCGCATACCACATTCCAACACAAATCTTTTCCTCTCATGTGCTCCCCATGTCGATGACACGATCTCAGCCAAATTGTTTTTATTTCGCACTTCGGATGTGTCCCAATTTAAAACCATTTGACCCCATACGTTTTCTTTAGGGTTTCAAATCGGGAGTTTTAGATGGCCAGTAAATAACAATTACACCTTCTTGAGCAGCTAACCAATTCTTCACAATGCCTGCACGGTGGATGGAGCAGTTATCTTGCACGAAGTAAATATCTGTATTTGGTTAGGCAATTCGCACAGTCGGCAGCAGGAAGTCACGCAGAATCTCCAAATACTGACTACTATTAAATCGACCACCAACTTCTACCAATTCATCAGGTTCCATAGACGACATCCAGCCAGCAATGTTTTGTATAGTCTTAAGTTACGACATGACGCTTTGATTACATCAAATTCATTAAAAATACTTTTCACGATTTACGTCAAACGTTTTAGAAATGTTTGTCAATCACTGTTTACGAGTAGGTAGACTGACTTTTGTCACTTAGATCAATTTAGTATCCATCTACCCCACGACGTAAACTTTTACTTCGTCCTACTCATTTGAGGACTTATAGTTTTTTTTATTTACCCACTTGTTTTCCCGAAAAGTTGTTAAGCGAAAATCATATTGGTCGTTCTTTAATAATGCAAGAAATATTGTAGAAATCATAAATAAAAAGAAAAAAAAAAGAAATTGATAAAAGGTGAATGGTGTTTTCGAACCCACATGTTGTTCGCCGCCAATCCAATAATCGAACCGCGAAGCCACAATGACTGGTTGAGAATACGCGAAATTAAAGATTAGGTAGTAGGTATTGCCGTGATACTTAAAAGCTTTCAACTTTAACGACAAGAAGATAATGATTAAAATGGCTTAACAAGATATGCCGGTGGGTCGGGCAATGTTGGGTGGGTCAGACAATGTTGGTCACCGACTGTACTACGTCTATTTCTATTCCTTAAATACTAGTACATTTTCTGGGTTTAAATCATAATCCTTCTTATTTCTATTGCAAGTCTTACGTTTAGTAGCACTAGTTTATCAATATGGGAAGTGTAGCTGCTAGGTGTGGTTGTTGGTGAGAAAATGAAAATTCGAAACTTGGTTAAATAGACCAACAAGAACGGAAGGCCGCGGGCGCGGGTGTTTCATGCGCGGAGTGTTTGCGTCGCGTGATTTTTTTTCACAAACTCTTCGATCTATTTGCAAATCGATCTCAATCAATCGATCATTTGCAATTGCAGCTCTTCGATCATAATTGTCTTGACCAATTAAAATTTTAGGTTTAACTTTGCTGTCACACATTATGGGGTTATTATTACTAGAAATGTTTTCACAATAGTTTACATTAGAGGTGAATAACTGTAAGGGCAAATTAAGTTCTTTGAGTTTACGAGCACGCAAGTCGAATTTGTTACCGTTACTGTTACTTATTTTACATTTAATTATCTCAGTCTCGCACAATAACTCGGAGTCCCATGCACCTGAAGCACGCATTGTGACCCTTTCGCCGTGCAGCCCGACCTGATCGGCAAGGTCGGCCGCGATGAGAGTCACTGTTGCGCCGTCGTCTAGGAGCGCATGCGTGGCCACATTTGACCTGGGTCCATGAATAGTGACCGGCACTATTTTAAGTACTACACTTGCTTTTGGTTTTATCACTGACACTTCGTGACACTGCGCGGCGCGGGTGCTGGCGTATGAGACGAGGTCACTAGCGGCGGCGCTAGCGGAGTCGGGCGTCGCGGTATCGTTGACTGTCGCGGAAGTTTCATGAGAGTCACTGTTGCGCCGTCGTCTAGGAGCGCATGCGTGGCCACATTTGACCTGGGTCCATGAATAGTGACCGGCACTATTTTAAGTACTACACTTGCTTTTGGTTTTATCACTGACACTTCGTGAAACTGCGCGGCGCGGGTGCTGGCGTATGAGACGAGCTCACTAGCGGCGGCGCTAGCGGAGTCGGGCGTCGCGGTATCGTTGACTGTCGCGGAAGTTTCACGGCGGGCCACTTCTGGCTTCGTCCAGTGCAGCATCTGGTGATGAGCCCCACCACAGGCCTCGACGTTGCAGTTTTCCGCAGTACACTCGTTCTTATCCGGGTGCCGAGCACAGAGACATTTGAAGCATAACTTGTTTGCTCGAACAAATCGCCATCTATCCTTTCTCATGGCTCGCTTGAACTGACTACAGTCTGGCAACGCATGCTTGTTCCTTCTGCAAACTTGCACTTTCCGGCAGTGTTGGGGTCACTGTCCTTAACAGATGTTAGCACGGAATGACGATCGTTATGCTTTTTCTGGTGTTGTTTATTATTGTGAAATTCATTCTGGTATTGTATGTGGCTAACTCCCGACTCTGCAACCTTTTGCGCTTCCTCATATAGGAATTTGGACAGTAGTTCCAATTTAGGCGTTTCAGTGTGTACTCTGTTTTCGTGTAGGTATTCTACCCATTTGTTAACGAGTCCTGTGGGCAATTTGGATACGACGATTGTTAACAACTCTGGACTTCTCAAGTAGTCTATTTATTTGTTTCAATGTAATTACGGCGGTGACGTAATTTTTTATTTTTATGGCGAATTTAACAATTTCGGCGTGGTACCTATGAGTGTGGTAATGGTGATAACTTTTTCAGTTGTGATATAACTTGCCGCATGACGTTTTCTGGTCTGCCGAACCTCAGTTCGAGCGTTTCTATGATATCGTGGGGCGAGCTCGCTCCCATCAGTAATGCAGCGGCTGCATCTTTTGCGTCGCCGCGCAAACACTTCCGTAGACGCCACACATTTTCAGTATCACTGTACTTGCATACCCGTGACGATTCAAAAAACGCTTCCCGAAATTGTATCCATTCCAACGGATCTCCAAAGTACAAAGGTAGATCTTTCGAGGTGGCCAGCCTAGACAACAGCACTTTATTGCCGTGTTAGAATTAGATGAGTCGACAGCCTTCTTAATCGCGTTGGTCAGCTCCTCGATGGCGCGATGAGTACTTGTCGCGGTAGCAGGTGGCATAGCCATCTCGTCGCCGTCAATGTTGCGGTGGCACTCACCGCCCCTGACAGTCGCTTTGTTGCGATCGTGCGACGTGCCGGGTTCAGCGACGGACTTTTCCAGCCAATTCTCCACTTTGCTTTTGTAGGAAGCTGATGAAGATTGATTTGAGCAGCGCGATTTCGATGCCAACTCGGCTAAGCCTATGGCCAATTTCTTGTCGACCAATTCTTTTTCGATACGAGCCTTCGTTTGAATTTCTTCCATTTCGATTTTGGCTTTCACTTGAGCGGCTTCGTATTCCAGTTGCTGCCGCCGTATTGCTGACGACGACGCGTGTGAGTTGCGAGAACTTTTGCCCTCGCCGCCATCTTGTCGCTTCAACAAGCTCGAGGCAGCACGTGGCCGGAGTACACCGATATCTGAATGCACTTTCCCGACTTTTTTCACTGCATCCGTACTGCTATGCAGCAGATCTGATTTTACTTCAAGTTGTTTTCCTTCTTCGTTAGTCAGTTGCTCCATTTTCTTTTGTGCACGTGTTTTCACTACACGCGGCGGGGTTTGGAACAACGACATCCCTGCTTCACAGGTTTTGTTTCTCACCACCGATAAGCAATGCGGCTCGATGGACCAACTTTGTAGCTGCTAGGTGTGGTTGTTGGTGAGAAAATGAAAATTCGAAACTTGGTTAAATAGACCAACAAGAACGGAAGGCCGCGGGCGCGGGTTTCATGCGCGGAGTGTTCGCGTCGCGTGATTTTTTTTCACAAACTCTTCGATCCGTTCGATCTATTTGCAATGGCGGCCGCAGCGGTAGGCGGGGGTGAGGGCGTCGCGCATCATCCAATCAGAGCGCGCGTGTGCACCCCGTTCTTGTTAGCTTTCCGTTTAATGCATAAAAAATAATACAAACGTAATATAAAACATTCTTATAAAATATTGCTAGTATTTAAAAAGCCGGGCGGACCGCGACACCGACGTCAACAGGAAGCATATTTATAAATAAACATATAACCAATTTCCGGTGTTTCTTTGTGAGTTTGTTACGACTGTTTTCAATGCTTGACCCTAATATTCTGTATGATATTATGTAAGCATTTTTACTTAGGCTTTATTACAGATTTTTACACAATATTCTAAAAACACCTCTCTCTTTTTCCCTTTCATTATGAGCCACACATTTTCCCCATCCAGTTTGGTGTCGAGTACGTGTTCCGCCTCAAGTCTTTCCCTGTCGAATACAGGACAGCTGAACAATATATGTGGCACCGTCTCGGCAATGTCGGGATCGCATATGCACGATGGGCTCTCTTTGCGCTTGAAGCGATTCAAGTATTCCGAGAACCCACCGTGCCCCGTCATGATCTGGGTAGTTATATTGTTATTTTTATCTTTCTGACTATCCCGTATGCCGCCACCGCATCCGGGAAAAACAATCCCACAAAAACATTTCATGTTAAATGTTGCCAAGACGAGACCATGTAGCTCGCACTGTCAAAAAGTAATCAGATCTCATGTAGAGCCAAGCTTCTAACTCTACACGCCCTAACTCTACAAGGCCTGACTTCGCAAACTCTACACCTTAGTCAAAATATCTGGTTTGGCCGTTTCGTTACTACAAGAACCATTAACAGTATGAGAGTTTTTCACCTTACGCTCATGTGAATGTAGCGAAATGGCCAAGCCATATTATTTTGACTAAGGTGTAGAGTTTGCGAAGTCAGGCCTTGTAGAGTTAGGGCGTGTAGAGTTAGAAGCTTGGCTCTACATGAGATTTGATTACTTTTTGACAGTGCGAGCTACATGGTCTCGTCTTGGCAACATTTAACATGAAATGTTTTTGTGGGATTTCATTTCTTTTTGTAAGTTGCTTATGATATTTATACGAGTATTTTTGCTGTTGTTCATTTTTTCTTTCTTTTTTTGGGGTTTATTTATAACAAGGACCCCCTATATAAATTTTCAGACCTCTAGCATCAAAATTTACGGATTTTTTTTTTTTTTTGAGGGGGTAAAAGTTTCAAGTTTTTAATATTTTTTTGTTGTTTGTGTACTATTACTAGCTTACATACCAAATTTCAGCTTTCTAGGACTTCAGGAAGTACCTTAAGAATTTTGATGATCATCAGTCAGTGAGTCAGTGACGAAATCGGGGTATTTTAGATATCAATAAAATCTAAAGTATAAGAGCTATGCAATTGAAACTTTATAGGTTTAATAAGTCAACCACTGGCATCATATTCCGAAAATTTTGTTTATCTGGTATAATCCAAACCCAAGTTAAGAGGGTTCAAAAATACGACGAAGTGCTTCGAGAAAAGGTAGGTAGTGCCCTTGCGCTTCGCTTGGCTGGTCTTGGCGGGGGCACTCCCGTGCCCCCAGACTTTGTCCCTGAAGCCGTTTCTAAAGCGCAGTATCTCCGGTTCCACACGTCAAGAGTTGCCGTTGGGATGCATCGCTTGACGTATGAAACCGGGCACTGGTCGTAGTCGGGCTTTCGTTTGGAACCCTCAGCGGCTCTCTTGGCTAGTTCGTCGGCCCTCTCGTTTCCTTCCAACCCCGCGTGGGTTTTGATCCAGAACAAGGTAACAGTCTTGTTCTGGATCGACAGGGACCTGAGGTTGGCCCTTGTCTCTACTGCCAGGGGTTGGTGCCGATTATGTTTTTGTAGCGTTTGGAGGGCCGCCATAGAGTCACTGAAGATTCCGAACGACTGCGCACTGTGCTTTAGGATCTCCCTGGTCCCATATCGCCAGGAGCTCAGCCTGGTAAACAGTGGAGTAGTGAGGCAGAGCAAGCTTGAGAGTTTTGGTTTCGGCGCCACCGCTCCATATGGACAGTGCCGCTCCAACCTTGCCCCCAATCTTGCTCCCGTCCGTAAAGATGCGAACTTCAAGTTCGCTCTGGGCATCTAGTTGCTCTTGGTTTACCAGGCTAATGAGCTCTAGCTCAGCGCGCTCTGCTGGGTTTGGAGCTTCCATTGCCGAGGCGGCCTGCTCGACGCTCCTGTCGCCAAGTGCCGGCTGAGGCACCCCCTCCTGGCTTCGTATAGCGATGTCGCTTCGCGGACTCGCAGATCAAGAGGTAGTATCCCAGCCAGCACCAGTGCGGAGTTTAAGGAGACCGTCCGGTATCCCTTGCACAGCTTTTGAGCGATACCGCGCTGGACCGCTCCCAACTGCTTCTTGACGCCTAGCTTATCGACGGCCGGAGCCCACACGCTTGCGGCGTAGATGATTACGGGTTCGACGGTGGCCACATATATTATTCTAATGACTTCACGGTTTAACCCCCAGCTGGTCTTCGCTGCCTTGGTTAGTTGCTTGTGGATGCCTATTGCCTTCCTGCACACATTTGCGACGTGTGCGTTGAATGTCAGCTGCTTGTCGATGGTGACACCCAGGATTTTGATCTCGTTGGACATGGCAATGCCGATCCCGCCCATGCTTAAACGCGGGGTGTCGTACTTCAATTTGCGCGTTATGATCATTGCATTGGTTTTTTGAGGGGCAAAAAGCTTGTTTTGAGCACCCCACTCCTGGATATGTTCAAGAGCGGCATTGGCACGTCCCTCGATCTCCAACGCTGTGTCACCATCGAAAACCAGCACAACGTCATCTGCAAATGCTTGGCAATAGTTATCCCCAGCTTCCAAGCTCTTAAGAAGCGGATCCAGCAGCAAATTCCAGAAAAGCGGTCCCGCGATGGAGCCCTGGACACAGTCCTTGCTTGTTGCCTTGCAGTACTCTTCACCTGCGTATCTGACCCTGACCCTCCGGTCTTTGAGGTAGCTGCCGATGACCCTCCTCAGGCCTACTGGACACTGTTCCTCGGCCAGGCGGACTCTTATGGCTGGGCACCATGCGCTATCGAAGGCTCCCTCTATGTCCAATGATACCAGTACTACGATTTTCTTTTGTGCCAGCTTACCGCGTATGTGTTGCATTAGTGCATAGAGGGAGTCCTCGGTGCTTCTCTGGGGCATGAATCCGTACTGACGGGTACTCATCCTGGGGATCAGATGAAACCTGAGGCGGGCCACCAACATCTTCTCATATATTTTTCCGAAGATCGGTAACAGGCTTCTCAGACAGCCATTGAGAAGAGCCAAAGCCATGTCAGGGGCTCCTCTAACGGCCTGGCAGCAAATTTCGGCCGTAAGGCTAGACAGCCTCACGGCCGAAATTTGCTGCCAGGCCGTACGGCTGTTAAAAAGCGCCAGGAGCAGACGCTCCTGGCGCTTTTTTAACATTGAATGACTCGCACGCTGTCATCAACTCGGCCATCGTGAATGGTGGTTCGCAAGGCTCATCTTGCTCCCCAGTATTCACGACATCGGCCTTTTCTCTGATAAGGCGATGGCAGGTGGTGTCGGTTTCCGAATTGTTTTTCTTCATCCCCTCGAGTTTCTCGGACCACCATGGCAAAGTAAAAACCTGGTTTTCTTCGTCGGCATTGACGAAGTGCATGCGTCTTTTATTGAGTTGATGTATAATTTTGTAATTGCGTTTAATTGTTCGGCGGTATCTAAATTGTCAATTTCTAATTTATTTATTTTGTTTATCTGCATTAATTGGCCGAGTTTCTAACGAAACTCGGGCCAATTTTCTTTTTTTGTGTTGAAAATTCTTATTGATCTACTAATTTGTATGCCTTTAGATCTCTTTACTTTGATGTTGAATACAATGCCGTTGTGACCCGAGCTCATGAGGCCCTCGTCTACCCCCCAATCGTCTACCAGGTCTAGGATATCCGTCGAGCATGCCGTTATATCGACGTGGCTGCAATATCTTATGCCTCCTCTAATAGTGTCAAAGGTCGGAATTTCCCCTCTGTTGAGTATGTTTAGGTCCAGCTCATCGAGAACTCCGGACACTTCTTCTCCTCTGCGGTCAATGGTCAGGCTTCCCCACCAGGTACTTTTTGCGTTTGCGTCTCCTCCTGGAATCCACATTCTGGAACCCACCGCGTTTGAGATGATCGAGGTATGGTTCAATTGGCTGGTCTGGCTCGAAGTAAAAGGAGACTAGTGTTATCACACCACTGCTTGGAAGATCATCCAAGCAGTGGTTTGGATCCCCACCACGGCGATGTTCTTCGTGGTGAGTTTTGTAAAAACCAGTGTGAATTTTTTTTTGAAAATAATATGTTTTTTCCTGAAATTTACTAATATTTTAAAAACTATTGTAGCTAAAAATCTAGAATTTTAAATCTCTAATGGTGTGATGAGCGCGCAACAGGCTGCAGTTGAAAAATTTTGAAATCTGGATCTGTACCTCTACCATGGTTGTTATCGAAAACTTACTCGCTAGCGTCAAACTCGCTAGCGTATTAACGTGGATCAAATAGATTTCGATAGTGCTTGCACTATGAGTTTTACGGAGTTTTACGCAGGCGCTAAGGTAAACTCGATAGATCGTGTCGTATGTAACGTCACTTCCTTAAGTTTTGTTTCATTCTTTCTCAGTAATAAGGATAGAGAACCGCATATATTATGCTCAAAATGTAGTGCTATCGCCTATGGTTAAAATGTTATGATAGGCAATAATCCGACTAAATAGAATGGTTGGCGGAAAGGTGAACCTTTTAGTTCTACGGGTGGGACATTTAAGGGACTTTTGTTTCTTCCTCTAAACACCAACAGCTCACTCTTGGTAGGATTATATTTTAGGCCATCTCGGCGTATCCTTCACAAATGGTGAGCAATTTCCTAATTCCACCGATTGTGGGGCTCAGCAGCACCATGTCGTCTGCATAACTTAAGTTATTTAAACTAACTCCGTCTATATGGCATCCTACATGAGTGCTGCTAAGCTCAACAAGCAGGTTATTAATAGTACATACTCAACAGTCTCGGGGAAGTAAGACCGCCCTGTCTAATACCACATTTGAGTTTATACGGGTCCGACAATGCGTTGGACCATTTTACAAAGTTCCTCTGCCTTTCATACCAGATAGATAATATTGACACCAATGCAGCCGGAACTCCCGCCCTCCGCAGCTTCTCCCATAAAACCTTATATGAAACCAGGTCGAACGCTTTGGAAAGGTCCAGGAAACAAGCATACACTGGTGTCTTCCTGTCCGTATAATATTGACAGTGTGCTTTAACGCAAGTATGGCACTCTCTGTAGACAGCCCCGCACGAAAACCGAACTGTGTGTCATGTAGTTTTGTAAAGTTACTTAGGTGCTCGTCAAGCACACTGTCAAACACTTTGGCTATCAAAGTTGCCAATGATATTGGTCTATAGTTCCCTTTGTCAGCTATGTCTCCCGTCCGATTTTTTAAAATAGGTACCACTAACGTATCGAGCATCTCCTGTGGAAGGTACGAATGGCTCACACAAAGATTTAAAAACATGGTTAATACTCTTGGCAAGTGCACACCAGCATTTTGGAGATGCTCGATGCTGAGTCCATCATGCCCAGGAGACTTTCCCCGCTTCATACCTTTAATGACTGCTTTTATTTCTTTACACGTAAACTTAAAGGGTGTTCCTGATAGATAAGACTCAGCATCGTTCACCGTTCCCACAGACTCAAGAGGTGAACTCACAATAAACTGCTCTTTAAATATATTAGCTATCCCAGTGTGGTCACTCTCACCCTCCACGCTAACTGGTAAGCTTCGAGAGACATTGAGCTTTTTAGTACCTTTCCAGAATGACGAGAAACATTTCTTAGAATGGAGCGAGGCCAGTATATCCATTGCAATTTTTTCTTGGTTCTTAATGACCCATTTCAATTTTGATTTAAATAGTTTACGACTTAATATCATGTCCTCATAGATAGGCCCACTACTGGGTTCCCCATACCAAATCCACAATTTAAACTTAGACCTTGCCCGAGTATGAAAATCTTTGACATGCTTGTTCCAGCCTTTTATAACTTTCTTTCTAATAATGGCTCTAGACACTCTATTAGCACTAGCTGATTCACTTAATATTGATACTATGTCTTTATACATCGAATCCAACAATAACCTATTGTTGGGATTTTCACAACAAATATCAGCACATAGCTCAAAATCCTCAGGAAAATCTACATTTTTCAATTTGTTATTGCACATATACGAGTACTCCTTTATTTCGTCAGGGCTTCTCTCACCCCATCGAACACCGTTAAGCGATGATTCAATTACACAAGTTTTTAATCTAATAACATTTACATCACATTCAATTTTTAACGGAAAGTGATCTGACCAAAACGTATCATAAATAACCTCAACGATTGCTATTGTTTTTCCCGCCGCTTGTGTGACAAGACAGTGGTCGAGCCAGCGCTTACACCCGTGTGAGTCACTGATAAACGTGTATGTTTGCGATAATATGCCTAAGTAATCTAAGTCCGCACATAATAAATCCTTCTCACTACAAAAGCTAATAAGTTCATTACAAAATGACTCACCCGGGTGCGCGTTGAAATCTCCCAACACATACACTGCTTCAGCATTATTGTTTTGTATAATAGAATACATCTCGCTAAGGCACTCCGTAAAAAGTGGTAAATTTTCACGACAGTCCGTCGGCATATACATGTTTATAACCAAAAAACACCTGCTGTTCACGACTATATTCACTGCACATATACGGTCACTGATATTTTGTACCTCTCTCACGTGGCTAAATGCAGTTTTACGCCATAGTATGGCGAGCCCTCCATAGGGTCTCCCTTTACACATGCCAGCTGACGTATCCACTGAGGACTTTCCCGTGTAACTAAATTCCTGATCAACACTATCAAGAAAGGTTAGATCATGTGGGTATAACCACGTTTCTTGTAGCAAAACAATATCAGCTGTTTTGCACAGTGAACGCACACAATTCACCGACCTTTTGATATTTTTGCAGTTGAAAGTTATTACGTTCATTTTTGAAATACTATCCATTATTTGATTTTGTTATTGCCTCACTCCCAAAAATTGAATTATTTTTGTCTTCCCTTCTATTCTTGAAATGAATAAAGCGCCTGAAAGTCACGCCGTCAGGCCATATCTGGTCATCTAGAAAAACATCCAGTTTGTTTTTGTTAACGAGCACTTTAAAGGCATTGTATGGCTTTTCCCTCTTCATCGTAATTTTCTCAAGCAAACGATCTCCGTAGTTTTATTTTTGATATATTTGCATATGTCATCCACCGCTACCTCCTTGTTTACGTTGGATATAAACAAAGGGATTTTAACATCCGCTGCTTTAAATTTCTCCGACACGTCCGTAGTAGCTTTGCCCATTTTACCCGTAAAACGATTTTTAGACCGCCGCCTTTGCACTAAAGTCCAATTATGCGTTGGTTTTTTGGGCGTTTTCCATTCACCATTCTTTGCGACCTCCGCCATAGTAGGTCTTTTTAATTGACTGGTTTCTGTATGACAAACTGCTGACCCAGACAACACTTCGCACATTTCGTTTTCCAATAGTGTTGAGTTAATCGGTGCAGGCGCACCCGTTATGATCGCCTCGGTGTGTGTGCAAGCGAGAGAGCGATATTTTGGTGACTCAGTGCGCTCGCGCTCTGCACTCGCGCACCTCGTGATCGAGTAACCGTCATCACACATAGGCGCCGGTGATAATCCTACCGGCCCACTGTCCAGCAAATACCCTCCTCTTTTCTTCGCATTAATATTGCGCGCTAACAATGATAATGGGGGCCTGTTTGATCCCAATTCTATCTTTAATTCATCCAGTTGCGTGACTGTTGCATATATATTTACTTTTTATTTCATTGATTTCTCCACGTACAATCAACAGATCTTTTAATAATTTTGTGACATCCACATGATTAAATGTAACTGGCGGTAATTTTTGCAAGTCACGCGCAACGAAGATTGGTATAAGATCTGGCTCCGTCACTTTGAACACACATATAATATCCTCCAAGTCTCTAAATTTTTTTCCTTCTTTGCGTCTAGTCACTTTCTTCTTGTTGGTTTTTATTGAACTAAACAGCAACTCCTTAGCACTGTCCACTTCTTCCACCGTGAAGGCGGTATCACAAATCCTTATTAGGGTCTCATTGTCCATCACATCTATTTTATTTTATTTTGGATAAAAGATAAAAGTTCACAAATTACAATATTGCAATTCACACATTTTAGCGTATTGACAGACATTGTCGCGGAAATAGGTGGGGAGACCTATATTCGACCGTGCGCGGGTGCGTGCCGGCGGCGACTGACTATCTATGCAATGACAACGCTTTCAGGCTGAAAAATTTTTCCTCCTGAAAACGCCTGAAAGCCAGTCTACTCGCAAGGCAAGGGCCAGCCGAACCCCGCAAAGCAAATCCCGTCACTCTACGACCCCCCGTTGCGGAGATATGGGTGGTTAAAATTTCACAAAGATGGCGTCGCTGCTGTCAAAGTCAATCTTTGACAGGTGATATCTCCGGTCCGGCCGGTCGTAGAACACCCGAGTTTGGGCTCTTTAGGCTTAGCCCGACCCATTCTTTCATGCAAGGTGACTTTCAGGACCCTGAAAATTTTCAGCCTGAAAAAGCCTGAAACCTGCCCCGCCCGAGAGGCCCCGTCCCCACAAACCACAAGGTTGAAACGGCGACTCTCTACGACCACCGAGTCCAGAGCTATGTTGGGTTGAAGTTTTCCAAGATGGCCGCCCTAATGTCAAAAGTCAACTTTAGGTGGCTGTAACTCCGTCCCCGTTAGTCGGAGAGAAACGCGGTTTTCGATGCTGTACTCGGCCTGACCTCCCCTATCCGGCAAAACAAGTTTCAGGGCAGAAAATTTTCAGGCCTGAAAAACGCCTGAAATTTTTAGAAAATGTTCCCGAGTGTGTCCCTCTGGGAATTGAAAAAATCTGGAAGTTCTGCGCCCAATAGCTCCGGAGATAATCGTAGTTGAAGTTGTCAACCACAGAAACCAATATGGCTGAAAAAGTCTATTTCCTCCGTTTTTGGAGCTATTGGGGGCAAGTTTGGGCTTAAACTAGTTGGAATATATGTTCCAAACACAATTATATCATTAAAATATTTTTAAAACTATTTATTTCTAATAAAAATGTCAAATTCACTAAAATTAAGATATCTTTACAGCCCTTACACTTAAAAATATGAAAAAACTGGCCAAGTGCGAGTCGGACTCGCACACGAAGGGTTCCGTACCACAAGGCAAAAACGCCGAAAAATACATGTTTGTTGTATGGGAGCCCCCCTTAAATATTTATTTTATTTTAATTTTAGTATTTATTATTAAAATACAACTGAGTATTTTGTGAATATTCCAAATGCCTACCTGTTGCCATTTTTGATATCGAGCAAAAAAGGGCAAAAAAATCGCGTTTGTTGTATGGGAGCCCCCCTTGAATATTTATTTTATTTTGTTTTTAGTATTTGTTGTTATAGCGGCAACAGAAATACATCATCTGTGAAAATTTCAACTATCTAGCTATCGCGGTTCTTGAGATACAGCCTGGTGACAGACAGACAGACAGACGGACAGACGGACAGACGGACAGACGGACAGACGGACAGACGGACAGACGGACAGACGGACAGACGGACAGACGGACAGACGGACAGACGGCCAGACGGACAGACGGACAGACGGACAGACGGACAGACGGACAGACAGCGAAGTCTTAGTAATAGGGTCCCGTTTTTACCCTTTGGGTACGGAACCCTAAAAAGTATCAAAATTTGTGTAAAATACGGTTCTATTAGATGCTTGCATGAAAAAATTTTATTTTGTTATTTATAGGTCATAAATTATAAAAAAAAACTGAAAAAATTACAAAAACTATGTTATTGGGCAAAAATAAAAAACATAAAAATTCTAAAATTAAGCTGGAACTCTTCTTCTAATGAGCGCGCAGCAGGATTCGCCAGAAAAAATAGGGGTCCTGCCTGAAAATTTCTCAGGACAGGGGTCCAAAGTCTGTATCTTCAAATAAAAATTTCTCGATACCTGGTGTTCCAAAAAATCCAATCGACGTGTCGTTGGTCTCGTCCGTGTACCTCCTGCTCTCTCCCAAAAAATCAGCAACCAGCAACACCCCGTTCGAAAACCATGTGGTCCAATATTGAGGTTATGTACGCAGTTTTCAGCCGTTTTCTCAGGAATCCGCAGTCACAATTTTTTCAGCTTGATGTCACTGGATGCGTCGTCCCGTGCCCCACAATATGGTGCGATAAAAAATTGGGGTCAACGATCGTTCTTCGGAGATATAGGTCTCCGAAGATTTACCAAGTCCAAACTTTTTCAGTTTTTCACTAATAACTTTTTTTCCCGGAGTTTTCCGGCTTACGGGGTTTTCTCAGTCACTTGCACGGCACTGAGACGCTTCTTTCGGTATACTTTGCGACTTCCTACCGTTAAAAAATACCAATTAAGTGAATTTTTATGCGCGGAGCGGCTCTAAAAACGATCCGATCGCCACGAGAGCTGGAGGGTACTCCGGTTCAATCAGGTTAGGTTCGCTCAGGGTGCATGTTGAAGGGGTGCATGTTGAAAGCCTCCTCGCGGCGCACCCTGGGCAACGTCAGCACCAATTGCCCACTGGTTCTGGTGGACTCTTGGGGCTGGCGGCTAATTTTCAACACACGGGGAAAGGTCATGGTTCCAATCACCGATCATCCTTGATGGGCGGTGAAGGGAACCGGGCTACAGAGGGACGGTTATACGTCCACTCCTCCTCTGCTTACAGAGGGAGGTGAGCGGGCGTAGACTGGGAAGGGGCGGTTCGCGCCGCTGTACCCACGAGAGTGTGGGTGGTGGAAGGTGTCCAATGTCCGCGCTGCGTCTATCCGGCATCCGGCGGCAGCGCGGGGACGCCGGGGCGGCGGTTGGTTCTGCCCAATCGTCGGCCACCCCGTAATCCTGAGTTCAGGACCGGGGGTCCGGGCCACTGAGGCTCGGACCGCGAGGAAGACAACCTCTCTAAAAAATTACCCCAATCCCAAGGTCTAGCGTGCCGAGGGGATGAATGGCCGGAGGGGATCCGGTCGTTAGCGCGACGTAAAGGGACCTCACCCTCAAAAAGGAAAAAAAATGGAAAAGACTAATGAGAAAACAATTCCCCAGGCGGGTACCCTCCTACCCAAGGAGGGACAATCCCGTCCTTCTTCGGAAGGCAGCCCCTTCGTATCTGGGGGGGGCACCACTAGTCTCGTGGGCCGGCGGACCACCGCCGACCTGCGTCAACCACGTGCGTCGCAAGAAAAGGAGCTCCGGGTTAGCCTGGAGCGACTGTGCGACGCAACAGAACCGTTTGCCGTCGTTGGCGGCAACAGGAGCCGAGGAGGCTCAGGTCCTGGTGAGGACCAACTGTCCGATCAGGGCACGCGCGGGTTTAAACGCCCGCGAAGCAGGGACTCGGGGTCGATGGGCCTCTCCTCCAGTGAGGAGAACCTGTCGGCCCCCAAGGTGCCAACGGCACAGAGAGGGCGGGGTCGTGCGTTGGCGAGCGGAGCTCCCGGTCGGCTGCCTGACCGCGACCGAGCGGGTCGCTTCGTGCCGATCTCTCGGCCCGCGACGCCAGTGCCCGTAGCGCGTCCGACGGAGGGCGCGGAGAGTGACCCCGGGCCCTTGCTGGGGTCCAACAAGGCGGAAGCGAACGCTGCCAAGCGGGCGCAAAGGAAGGCTGTCGCGGCTGACGAAGTCAGCGAGTTGGCCCGACAGGCCCGAGAGCGGCGATCCGCTCGGATGGCTGCCGGGGGGAACGTATCGGCGGTGGCGCTCAGCCGCCAAGTTATGGACGGCGTGGATGTCGTCCTGAAGGTTGCCACCAAATCCGGCAGCCTGAAGGGCACGTTCACGCGCGCCCTAAAGGAGGCGGCTGATGATATTAAGGAGGCGGTAGGGGTCCTCCTCAATCGTACGAGCACGGAGGAGACGGCGAAGTTATGGGAGGAGAACAGCCGTCTCCGATCCGAGCTGGAGGACCTCAAACGGCAGTTTGCCGCCCAGAGGGCTACTCCCCCGGCCGCTGGCACCTCTCCCGGCGCGGTTCCGGCGTTGGCCCCGTTCTCGGCTCCGTCGTCGGCTCCTGCACTTGCGGATGCGGAGGTAGAGAGGATTGCCCGCATATGCATGATGCAGTGCGGGAGTATGGTCGGTGCCCGGTTGGAGGCCATAGAGGCTAGACTCCTCCCGGCCGAAAACCTTCGCCCACCGCTCGCTGCAGACAGACGGAGAGAGGAGGGGCCAGCAAAACCGGGACCAAAAGCTTCGGTAGCTGGGTCGAGTCAGGCCGGGAAGGGGGCCAAAAAGTCAGCGTCCACATCCCGGACGCCCGCGCCCCGGGCGGCCGCACCACAGGCGACCGCACCCCCGGCGACCGCATCCTCGGCGACCGCACCTGGGTCCACCACGGAGACCTGGACGACGGTCGTCAAGAGGGGCCGCCGTAAGAAGAAGACGGCGGCGCCGCCACCGGTACCCGCTGGAGCACCGGCGCCGGCATCCAAGAAGGCTCAGGGGCCGCCTAGGGTCAGAGCCCCACGCTCCGCGGCTGTAGTAATTACGCTGCAGCCCGGAGCCATCGAAAGGGGCATATCCTATAAGGCGGTCCTTATGGAGGCAAAAGCCAAAGTCGCGTTCCCCGACCTTGGCATACCGTCCGGCCTCAGACTGAGGCCTGCGATTACGGGGGCGCGACTGCTAGAGGTGTCAGGTGCCTCTAGCGGTGAAAAGGCGGACGTCCTGGCCGCCAAGCTGAGGGAGGTCCTCAACCCGGAGGACGTTCGGGTGTCCAGGCCGATGAAGACCGCTGAACTGCGCGTCGACGGTCTGGACGACTCGACGACTCCGGCCGAGGTCGTGGCGGCCGTCGCCAGAGCCGGTGGATGTCCGCCCGCGGACGTGCGGACGGGCGAGGTTCGCGTCGACGCTTCCGGGCTCGGCGCGATCTGGGTGCGGTGCCCGGTGACGGCGGCGAACAAAGTCGCCGACGCTGGGCGTCTGTTGGTGGGGTGGGTTGCAGCGAGGGTGAAGCTGCTGCAACCCCGGGCCTTGCGGTGCTACCGTTGCCTCGACGTTGGGCATGTCAGGGCACGGTGCACCTCCGTAGACCGCAGCGAGCAGTGCTATCGCTGCGGTCAGGTCGGTCACAAGGCGGCCCAGTGCTCCGCGGCGCCAAACTGCAGCCTCTGTACAGCTGCAGGGAGGCCCGCTGGGCACAGAGCGGGCGGAAAGGCCTGTGGCGTGCCAGCCAAGAAAGGGAAGAGAAGGGGTGCCAAGGCTGCCGGGGGCTCTTTACCCCCCCCTCAGCCTGGCTCCTCTTCGGCCGACTCCCGGCCTAGGAATGGTGCGGAGGGAATGGATTGCGCATAAATGGCGCTGTACCATTTCCTCCAGGGCAACATCAACCACTCTGCTAGAGCTCAGGATCTGTTGCTCCAGAGCATGGCAGAGTGGTCGATTCACGTGGCGGTGGTTGCCGAACCGTACTTTGTCCCCCCCAGGGATAACTGGGTGGGAGACCTGGACGGTTTGGTAGCCATCATTGGCGGGGCTCTTGCCAACCCGTCCCGAGGTCACGGCTGGGTGGCCGCCCTCGTGGACGGCATTGGCACGGTTGGGGTGTACTTTTCGCCCAACAAGAGCCTCGCCGGCTTCGAGAGGTTCCTTGTCGAGTTGGGTGCCGTCGTGGGCCGACTCCACCCTCGCCCTGTGCTGTTGCTGGGGGATCTCAACGCCAAGTCTGCGGCGTGGGGATCTCCAGTGACCGATGCTAGGGGCGAGGTGCTGGAGGAGTGGGCAGTCACGACTGGCTTGACCGTCCTAAATCGGGGATCGGTGCACACGTGCGTGCGGCAGCGGGGCGGGTCTATAGTGGACGTCTCGTTCGCTGGCCCCGCTGTCGCGAGCCGTGTCCGCGACTGGCGTGTCGCCGCGGAGGTGGAGACGTTGTCGGATCACCGTTACATCCGTTTCGACGTCTCCGCCCAGACCGCCGGCGGCCGCGGTTTACCGGCCCCGCGTACGGACGGTCCGCGCTGGGCGCGTAAGCGCATCGACAGGGAGCTTCTCGAGGAGGCCGCTGTTGTTCAGGCCTGGTTCCGGGAGTCGGCAACGGATGGACCCGTCGACGTCGAGCAGGAGGCGCTGTGGTTCCGCGGGGCGATGACGCAAATCAGCGACGCGTCCATGCCCCGGGTCCACACACAGTCGGCAAGGCGCCAGGTGTACTGGTGGACCGCCGAGATCGCGCAGCTGCGCGTCGCGTGCGTGGCGGTCAGGCGCCAGTACACCCGATACCGGAGGAGACGTCGTCGGGTCCCTGACGAAGAAGCCGCGCTGTATGAGGTGTACCGCGCGGCGAAGAGGACTCTGTGGCTGGCCATCGACGAGGCGAGGACGCGAGCCAGGGAGGAGATGTTGGAGACTCTAGACGGGGATCCTTGGGGGCGCCCTTATCGCGCGGTTCGAGGGAAACTTCGAGCCGCGGCGCCCCCACTTACGGAGAGTCTCCAACCCGAGCTGCTGGAGGAGGTAGTCGCAGCCCTCTTCCCGGCTAGAGCGGAGCACACTCCGCCGCCGATGGCTTTGCCCACAGCCGCAGAGTCTACAGAAGAGAATGCCATCAGCGTCCCAGGGGTGACAGAGGCAGAGATGGGGGCAGCCGTGATGCGGCTCCGGGCCAAGAACGTGGCTCCGGGGCCCGACGGGATCCACGGCTGCGTGTTAGCCCTCGCCCTGAAGGAGCTTGAGCCCCAACTGAGAGGACTCTACACAGCGTGCCTTGAGCAGGGCCAGTTTCCCACTTTGTGGAAATCTGGTCGTCTGGTCCTGCTCAGGAAGGAGGGGCGCCCCGCGGACTCGCCGTCCGCGTACCGGCCCATAGTGCTGCTAGACGAGGTGGGTAAGCTGTTTGAGCGGATAATCGCAGCCCGCCTCGTCGGCCACTTGTGCGGAGAGGGGCCGGACCTGGACGGTAACCAGTTCGGTTTTCGGCAGGGGCGCTCCACCATTCACGCTGTGTCGCGGGTGAGGGTCCTGGCGGAGGAAGCGGTGGCCCGGGGCGAGGTGTTGTTGGCGGTGTCCTTGGACATCTCCAACGCCTTCAACACCATGCCCTGGAGTACTATTCGGGAGGCACTGCGGTATCATCGGGTGCCTCTCTACCTCCGCCGCATCATTGGGGCTTATCTGTCGGAGAGGAGTGTCACCTACATGGGACGCGATGGCGAAATCCAGCACCGTATGTCGTGCGGTGTTCCACAGGGCTCGGTCGTTGGCCCGCCCCTGTGGAACATCGGGTGCGACTGGGTGCTGAGGGGTGAGCTCCAGCCGGGCGTGGAACTGACGTGTTATGCCGACGACACGCTGGTCACTGCCCGGGGGAGCTCGCACAGGGAGGCAGCGTTGCTGGCGACGGCTGCGGTGTCACAGGTGGTGAGCCGCATACGTCGCCTGGGCCTGGAGGTAGCCCTCAACAAGTCGGAGGCCATGGTGTTTCATGGCCCCCGGCGGGCGCCGCCGCCCGGCTTGCATATAGTGGTCGGGGGGGCTCGGATCGCTGTCGAGTCTACCATGAAGTACCTGGGATTGGTGCTCGACAGCCGGTGGGATTTCGGCCCCCACTTCCGGCGGCTGGCGCCCAAATTGTTGGGCGCGGCTGGGGCGCTGTCAACGCTGCTTCCCAATCTGGGGGGCCCGAGCGCCGCCTGTAGGCGGCTCTACGTGGGGATCGTGCGATCGATGGCCCTGTATGGGGCCCCGATCTGGGCGACTGACCTGACGGCCGGTAGCATCGCAGTACTGCGAAAGCCGCAGAGAGCGATGGCCGTCAGAGTCGTCCGCGGATATCGCACGATCTCCTACGAGGCGGCTTGCGTACTGGCTGGATCCCCGCCCTGGGACCTGGAGGCGAAAGTGCTCGCGTCACTATACCGGTGGCGCGAGGAAGCGCGGGCGCGAGGCGAAGGGCTGATGCAGCGCCATATGGAGCTGCGTCGGTCTCAGCTTCGCGAGGTCCTGGTGGCGGAATGGCGGGACAGGCTCTCACGCCCTACCGCCGGCCTCAGCACTATCGAGGCGGTCCGGCCAGTACTCGAGCCCTGGCTCGGGAGGAGGCACGGCTCCCTGTCGTTTCGGGTGACGCAGGTACTTTCGGGGCATGGTTGCTTCGGGAAGTACCTGTGTCGCATAAACAGGGAGCCGGACGCCCGGTGTCACCACTGCGTCGACTGCCGGGAGGACACGGCGTGGCATACGCTGGCAGAGTGTGCCGCTTGGGAGGAGCCGCGCCGTGCCCTCATCACAGAAGTAGGCAGTGACCTGTCGCTGCCGGCCGTGGTCGAGTCGATGGTCGGCAGCGAAGAGTCCTGGGACGCGGTGGTTTCCTTTTGCGAAACAGTCATGTCGCAGAAGGAGGCTGCGGAAAGGGAGAGGGAGATCTCGTCCACTCACCCTGCCCGCAGTAGGCGCACCGGGCGTCAGCGGAGGGCGGACAACGCCCTCTTCCAGCCCCCCTAAATGGGTCCAGGGGCGACGGACTCGGGGACGTCCGCCGCCCCCCACACATCAGGACCCGAGGTGGCGGCGCGTAGTGTTCCACGCGCGCCCCTCTTAGACGTCACGGGGGGAGTCAAACACCTCACTCCCCCGCCTGACCCGACGAGGCCCGCAGTGGCGGGCCGGCACCAGCCGGGGGTTGCGGAAGGATCGAACGTTCCCGCGACCCCTGGCGTAGGTGTGAGATGGAACACCGGGGTGGTTTTTAGTCAGTAAGAGTCTGACAGACCCCGTCGCCCGCCCCAGGGCGGCGGACATCCATGAGGATTTTCCACCCCGGAACAAAAAAAAAAAAAAAAAAAAAAAAAAAAAAAAAAAAAAAAAAAAAAAAAAAGGGTGCATGTTGAAAGCCTCCTCGCGGCGCACCCTGGGCAACGTCAGCACCAATTGCCCACTGGTTCTGGTGGACTCTTGGGGCTGGCGGCTAATTTTCAACACACGGGGAAAGGTCATGGTTCCAATCACCGATCATCCTTGTTGGGCGGTGAAGGGAACCGGGCTACAGAGGGACGGTCATACGTCCACTCCTCCTCTGCTTACAGAGGGAGGTGAGCGGGCGTAGACTGGGAAGGAGCGGTTCGCGCCGCTGTACCCACGGGAGTGTGGGTGGTGGAAGGTGTCCAATGTCCGCGCTGCGTCTGTCCGGCATCCGGCGGCAGCGTGGGGACGCCGGGGCGGCGGTTGGTTCTGCCCAATCGTCGGCCACCCCGTAATCCTGAGTTCAGGACCGGGGGTCCGGGCCACTGAGGCTCGAAGACAACCTCTCTAAAAAATTACCCCAATCCCAAGGTCTAGCGTGCCGAGGGGATGAATGGCCGGAGGGGATCCGGTCGTTAGCGCGACGAAAAGGGACCTCACCCTTAAAAAGGACCACATGGAAAAGACTACTGGAAAAACTATTCCCCAGGCGGGTACCCTCCTACCCAAGGAGGGACAATCCCGCCCTTCTTCGGAAGGCAGCCCCTTCGTATCTGGGGGGGGCACCACTAGTCCCGTGGGCCGGCAGTCTACTGCCGACCTGCGTCAGCCACTTGCGTCGCAAGAAAAGGAGCTCCGGGTTAGCCTGGAGCGACTGTGCGACGCAAACGAACCGTTTGCCGTCTTTGTTGGCAACAAGAGCCGAGGAGGCTCAGATCCTGGTGAGGACCAACTGTCCGATCAGGGCACGGGCGGGTTTAAACGCCCGCGAAGTAGGGACTCGGGGTCGATGGGCCTCTCCTCTAGTGAGGAGAACCTGTCGGCCCCCAAGGTGCCAACGGCACAGAGAGGGCGGGGTCGTGCGATGGCGAGCGGAGCTCCTGCTCGGCTGCCGGGCCGCGACCGGGGGGGTCATTTCGTGCCGATCTCTCGGCCCGCAACACCAGTGCCCGTAGCGCGTCTGACGGAGGGCGCGGAGAGTGACCCCGGGCCCTTGCTGGGGTCCAACAAGGCGGAAGCGAACGCTGCCAAGCGGGCGCAAAGGAAGGCTGTCACGGCTGACGAATTCAGCGAGTTGGCCCGACAGGCCCGAGAGCGGCGATCCGCTCGGATGGCTACCGGGGGGAGCCTATCGGCGGTGGCGCTTAGCCGCCAAGTTATGGACGGCGTGGATGTCGTCCTGAAGGTTGCCACCAAATCCGGCAGCCTGAAGAGCACGTTCACGCGCGCCCTAAAGGAGGCGGCTGATGATATTAAGGAGGCGGTTGGGGTCCTCCTCAATCGTACGAGCACGGAGGAGACGGCGAAGTTATGGGAGGAGAATAGCCGTCTCCGATCCAAGCTGGAGGACCTCAAACGGCAGTTTGCCGCCCAGAGGGCAACTCCTCCGGCCGCTGGCACCTCTCCCGGCGCGGCCCCGGCGTTGGCCCCGTTCTCGGCACCGTCGTCGGCTCCTGCACTTGCGGATGCGGAGGTAGAGAGGATCGCGCGCATATGCATGATGCAGTGCGGGAGTATGGTGGGTGCCCGGTTGGAGGCCATAGAGGCTAGACTTCTCCCGGCCGAAAACCTTCGCCCACCGCTCGCTGCGGACAGACGGAGGGAGGAGGGGCCAGCAAAACCGGGGCCAAAAGCCGCGGTTGCTGGGCCGAGTCAGGCCGGAAAGGGGGCCAAGAAGTCCGCGTCCACTTCCTGGACGCCCGCGCCCCCAGCGACCGCATCCTCGGCGACCGCACCTGGGTCCACCACGGAGACCTGGACGATGGTCGTCAAGAGGGGCCGCCGTAAGAAGAAGACGGCGGCGCCGCCACCGGTACCCGCTGGAGCACCGGCGCCGGCATCCAAGAAGGCTCAGGGGCCGCCTAGGGTCAGAGCCCCACGCTCCGCGGCTGTAGTAATTACGCTGCAGCCCGGAGCCATCGAAAGGGGCATATCCTATAAGGCGGTCCTTATGGAGGCAAAAGCCAAAGTCGCGTTCCCCGACCTTGGCATACCGTCCGGCCTCAGACTGAGGCCGGCGATTACGGGGGCGCGACTGCTAGAGGTGTCGGGTGCCTCTAGCGGTGAAAAGGCGGACGTCCTGGCCGCCAAGCTGAGGGAGGTCCTCAACCCGGAGGACGTTCGGGTGTCCAGGCCGATGAAGATCGCTGAACTGCGCGTCGACGGTCTGGACGACTCGACGACTCCGGCCGAGGTCGTGGCGGCCGTCGCCAGAGCCGGTGGATGTCCGCCCGCGGACGTGCGGACGGGCGAGGTTCGCGTCGACGCTTCCGGGCTCGGCGCGATCTGGGTGCGGTGCCCGGTGACGGCGGCGAACAAAGTCGCCGACGCTGGGCGTCTGTTGGTGGGGTGGGTTGCAGCGAGGGTGAAGCTGCTGCAACCCCGGGCCTTGCGGTGCTACCGTTGCCTCGACGTTGGGCATGTCAGGGCACGGTGCACCTCCGTAGACCGCAGCGAGCAGTGCTATCGCTGCGGTCAGGTCGGTCACAAGGCGGCCCAGTGCTCCGCGGCGCCAAACTGCAGCCTCTGTACAGCTGCAGGGAGGCTCGCTGGGCACAGAGCGGGCGGAAAGGCCTGTGGCGTGCCAGCCAAGAAAGGGAAGAGAAGGGGTGCCAAGGCTACCGGGGGCTCTTTACCCCCCCCTCAGCCTGGCTCCTCTTTGGCCGACTCCCGGCCTAGGAATGGTGGCGGAGGGAATGGATTGCGCATAAATGGCGCTGTACCATTTCCTCCAGGGCAACATCAACCACTCTGCTAGAGCTCAGGATCTATTGCTCCAGAGCATGGCAGAGTGGTCGATTCACGTGGCGGTGGTTGCCGAACCGTACTTTGTCCCCCCCAGGGATAACTGGGTGGGAGACCTGGACGGTTTGGTAGCCATCATTGGCGGGGCTCTTGCCAACCCGTCCCGAGGTCACGGCTGGGTGGCCGCCCTCGTGGACGGCATTGGCACGGTTGGGGCGTACTTTTCGCCCAACAAGAGCCTCGCCGACTTCGAGAGGTTCCTTGTCGAGTTGGGTGCCGTCGTGGGCCGACTCCACCCTCGCCCTGTGCTGTTGCTGGGGGATCTCAACGCCAAGTCTGCGGCGTGGGGATCTCCAGTGACCGATGGTAGGGGCGAGGTGCTGGAGGAGTGGGCGGACACGACTGGCTTGACCGTCCTAAATCGGGGATCGGTGCACACGTGCGTGCGGCAGCGGGGCGGGTCTATAGTGGACGTCTCGTTCGCTAGCCCCGCTGTCGCGAGCCGTGTCCGCGACTGGCGTGTCGCCGCGGAGGTGGAGACGTTGTCGGATCACCGTTACATCCGTTTCGACGTCTCCGCCCAGACCGCCGGCGGCCGCGGTTTACCGGCCCCGCGTACGGACGGTCCGCGCTGGGCGCGTAAGCGCATAGACAGGGAGCTTCTCGAGGAGGCCGCTGTTGTCCAGGCCTGGTTCCGGGAGTCGGCAACGGATGGACCCGTCGACGTCGAGCAGGAGGCGCTGTGGTTCCGCGGGGCGATGACGCAAATCAGCGACGCGTCCATGCCCCGGGTCCACACACAGTCGGCAAGGCGCCAGGTGTACTGGTGGACCGCCGAGATCGCGCAGCTGCGCGTCGCGTGCGTGGCGGTCAGGCGCCAGTACACCCGATACCGGAGGAGACGTCGTCGGGTCCCTGACGAAGAAGCCGCGCTGTATGAGGTGTACCGCGCGGCGAAGAGGACTCTGTGGCTGGCCATCGACGAGGTGAGGACGCGAGCCAGGGAGGAGATGTTGGAGACTCTAGACGGGGATCCTTGGGGGCGCCCTTATCGCGCGGTTCGAGGGAAACTTCGAGCCGCGGCACCCCCACTTACGGAGAGTCTCCAACCCGAGCTGCTGGAGGAGGTAGTCGCAGCCCTCTTCCCGGCTAGAGCGGAGCACACTCCGCCGCCGATGGCTTTGCCCACAGCCACAGAGTCTACAGAAAAGAACGCCATCAGTGTCCCAGAGGTGACAGAGGCAGAGATGGGGGCAGCCGTGGTGCGGCTCCGGGCCAAGAACGTGGCTCCGGGGCCCGACGGGATCCACGACTGCGTGTTAGCCCTCGCCCTGAAGGAGCTTGAGCCCCAACTGAGAGGACTCTACACAGCGTGCCTTGAGCAGGGCCAGTTTCCCACTTTGTGGAAATCTGGTCGTCTGGTCCTGCTCAGGAAGGAGGGGCGCCCCGCGCACTCGCCGTCCGCGTACCGGCCCGTAGTGCTGCTAGACGAGGTGGGTAAGCCGTTTGTGCGGATAATCGCAGCTCGCCTCGTCGGCCACTTGTGCGGAGAGGGGCCGGACCTGGACGGTAACCAGTTCGGTTTTCGGCAGGGGCGCTCCACCATTCACGCTGTGTCGCGGGTGAGAGTCCTGGCGGAGGAAGCGGTGGCCCGGGGCGAGGTGTTGTTTACGGTGTCCTTGGAAATCTCCAACGCCTTCAACACCGTGCCCTGGAGTACTATTCGGGAGGCACTGCGGTATCATCGGGTGCCTCTATACCTCCGCCGCATCATTGGGGCTTATCTGTCGGAGAGGAGTGTCACCTACATGGGACGCGATGGCGAAATCCAGCACCGCATGTCGTGCGGTGTTCCGCAGGGCTCGGTCGTTGGCCCGCCCCTGTGGAACATCGGGTGCTGAGGGGTGAGCTCCAGCCGGGCGTGGAACTGACGTGTTATGCCGACGACACGCTGGTCACTGCCCGGGGGAGCTCGCACAGGGAGGCAGCGTTGCTGGCGACGGCTGCGGTGTCACAGGTGGTGAGCCGCATACGTCGCCTGGGCCTGGAGGTAGCCCTCAACAAGTCGGAGGCCATGGTGTTTCATGGCCCCCGGCGGGCGCCGCCGCCCGGCTTGCATATAGTGGTCGGGGGGGCTCGGATCGCTGTCGAGTCTACCATGAAGTACCTGGGATTGGTGCTCGACAGCCGGTGGGATTTCGGCCCCCACTTCCGGCGGCTGGCGCCCAAATTGTTGGGCGCGGCTGGGGCGCTGTCAACGCTGCTTCCCAATCTGGGGGGCCTGAGTGCCGCCTGTAGGCGGCTCTTCGTGGGGATCGTGCGATCGATGGCTCTGTATGGGGCCCCGATCTGGGCGACTGACCTGACGGCCGGTAGCATCGCAGTACTGCGAAAGCCGCAGAGAGCGATGGCCGTCAGAGTCGTCCGCGGATATCGCACGATCTCCTACGAGGCGGCTTGCGTACTGGCCGGATCCCCGCCCTGGGACCTGGAGGCGAAAGTGCTCGCGTCACTGTACCCGTGGCGCGAGGAAGCGCGGGCGCGAGGCGAGGGGCTGATGCAGCGCCATAAGGAGCTGCGTCGGTCTCAGCTTCGCGAGGTCCTGGTGGCAGAATGGCGGGACAGGCTCTCACGCCCTACCGCCGGCCTCAGCACTATCGAGGCGGTCCGGCCAGTACTCGAGCCCTGGCTCGGGAGGAGGCACGGCTCCCTGTCGTTTCGGGTGACGCAGGTGCTCTCGGGGCATGGTTGCTTCGGGAAGTACCTGTGTCGCATAAACAGGGAGCCGGACGCCCGGTGTCACCACTGCGTCGACTGCCGGGAGGACACGGCGTGGCATACGCTGGCAGAGTGTGCCGCTTGGGAGGAGCCGCGCCGTGCCCTCATCACAGAAGTAGGCAGTGACCTGTCGCTGCCGGCCGTGGTCGAGTCGATGGTCGGCAGCGAAGAGTCCTGGGACGCGGTGGTTTCCTTTTGCGAAACAGTCATGTCGCAGAAGGAGGCTGCGGAAAGGGAGAGGGAGATCTCATCCACTCACCCTGCCCGCAGCAGGCGCACCGGGCGTCGGCGGAGGGCGGACAACGCCCTCTTCCAGCCCCCCTAAATGGGTCCAGGGGCGACGGACTCGGGGACGTCCGCCGCCCCCCACACATCAGTACCCGAGGTGGCGGCGCGTAGTGTTCCACGCGCGCCCCTCTTAGAGTCACGGGGCGAGTCAAACACCTCACTCCCCCACGGAACAAAAAAAAAAAAAAAAGGTTAGGTTTGCTCAGGTTAGATTCGCTAAGTTTTTTTTTTTTTTTTTTTTTTTTTTTTTTAAATAAAAGAAACGCGCCGTGCAGGCCGCGGCGGGCGCCCTCGCGCCGCGCCTTTGATCTTACCGACTCCTGACGTATCAGGCGGCCTGTCGGCCTGGCTTGGCGCGATCTGGCCAGTGGCCTATAAGAAAGCGGAAGTAGTAAGTAATAATACGAGGTGTCACAAGTAACTTTTTTTAGTTCCTAGTTCCTGTTACAATGTAGCAATGCTAAGACTTTTTTGAGTAGAGTTCATCGATAAAAAATCCTTCCTTGTTCTAACATCTTGTTTTTAGTTCTACCATTTTCTTCTTTGTCTTTACATAGTATAAAACAAAGTCGCTCCCGCTGTCTGTACGCTTAGATCTTTTGAACTACGCAACGGATTTTAATCTGGGGGCACGGGAGTGCCCCCGCCAAGACCAGCCAAGCGAAGCGCAAGGGCACTACCTACCTTTTCTCGAAGCACTTCGTCGTATTTTTGAACCCTCTTAACTTGGATTTGGATTATACCAGATATACAAAATTTTCGGAATATTATGCCAGTGGTTGACTTATTAAACCTATAAAGTTTCAATTGCATAGCTCTTATACTTTAGATTTTATTGATATCTAAAATACCCCGATTTCGTCACTGACTCACTGACTGATGATCATCAATATTCTTAAGGTACTTCCTGAAGTCCTAGAAAGCTGAAATTTGGTATGTAAGCTAGTAATAGTACACAAACAACAAAAACATATTAAAACTTGAAACTTTTACCCCCCCAACCCCTTAAACTACGGGGTGAAAGTTTGTATGAGACTTCCGTAAATTTTGATGCTAGAGGTCTGAAAATTTATATAGCGGGTCCTTGTTATAAATAAACCCCAAAAAAACTGGCCAAGTGCGAGTCGGACTCGCACACGAAGGGTTCCGTACCACAAGGCAAAATCGCCGAAAAAAACATGTTTGTTGTATGGGAGCCCCTCTTAAATATTTATTTTATTTTAATTTTATTATTTATTATTAAAGTTAAAATACAACTGAGTATTTCGTGAATATTTCAAGTGCCTACCTGTTTCCATTTTTGATATCGAGCAAAAAAAGGCAAAAAAATCGCGTTTGTTGTATGGGAGCCCCCCATAAATATGTATTTTATTTTGTTTTTAGTATTTGTTGTTATAGCGGAAACAGAAATACATAATTTGTGAAAATTTTAACAGTGTAGCTATCGCGGTTCTTGAGATACAGCCTGGTGACAGACAGACGGACAAACGGACAGACAGCGAAGTCTTAGTAATAGGGTTCCGTTTTTACCCTTTGGGTACGGAACCCTAATAAGAAAGAAAAAATGAACAACAGCAAAAATACTCGTATAAATATCATAAGCAACTTACAAAAAGAAATGAAATCCCACAAAAACATTTCATGTTAAATGTTGCCAAGACGAGACCATGTAGCTCGCACTGTCAAAAAGTAATCAGATCTCATGTAGAGCCAAGCTTCTAACTCTACACGCCCTAACTCTACAAGGCCTGACTTCGCAAACTCTACACCTTAGTCAAAATAATATATGGCTTGGCCATTTCGCTACATTCACATGAGCGTAAGGTGAAAAACTCTCATACTGTTAATGGTTCTTGTAGTAACGAAACGGCCAAACCAGATATTTTGACTAAGGTGTAGAGTTTTCGAAGTCAGGCCTTGTAGAGTTAGGGCGTGTAGAGTTAGAAGCTTGGCTCTACATGAGATCTGATTACTTTTTGACAGTGCGAGCTACATGGTCTCGTCTTGGCAACATTTAACATGAAATGTTTTTGTGGGATCTATAACTATTCTAATTATTTTTAAGCAAAAATCTAAAAATTTATTTCTTATTTCTGTGTTTATCATAATTGTACATATACATGTATTATCTTTACATATTTTAGTATCAATTGTATTTTCCAGGTTAAATCTGTCAAGCTGAAACACTGGACACTCAGCTATTAGGTGCAGGATCGATTCTTCGGCGACCGGGTCGCAAATGCAAGCAGGAGAGTCCTTTTTCTTAAATCGGTTTAGATACTGGGAGAAGCCCCCGTGCCCTGTGAAGAGTTGTGTGTGCAGGTGCGTGAGGTGAATATTCCTGCTTATTCTGTAGGCGTTTGTGGCTGAGGGGAAAAATATTTTGGTGACACCAGCTTGGCTCTCTTTTTGATATCTGTCCTCCCATTTGTCAATCGAACCACTTCTTACGGTTCGCTTGACAAACGAGACAGGACATTTGTCAAAGTCAGCTCTCTTTTTACTTTTTAGTGCCGCTGTTTTCGCCAGTTCGTCTGCCCTTTCGTTCCCCCGTATCCCGACGTGGGCTTTAACCCAATAGAGCTGAACGTCTTTGCCTGAGTTCTTTAGCTGCTTGAGGTTCTTCCTTATCGCTAGGGCGAGTGTGTTGCAGGTTTCGTTGTTTTTTTAACAGCTCTAGGGTTGACCTGGAGTCACTGAGTATTTTGAACTCCTTGTCCGGGCTATGCGCGATTAACTCCGTAGCTTGGTATACAGCGTACGGTTCGCTCAGGTTAGGTTTTTTTTTTTTTTTTTTTTTTTTTTTTTTTTTTTTTTTTTTTTTTTTAACCTCTCTACCTCCGACGTTATCGGAGTCTATCTTAAGCCTAATTCTCTTTGTCATTCCAGTTCTCGCTTGTTTTCCTCTCGTACTTTCATGCCGCATACTTTATCTTTCTACTTCCATCATATCTTCCATTCTTTTTTACGGGTTGAGTCCCGATTCTACCCTATTCTGCCTATCTAAGTTTTCTTTCTTATTTTATGTCTTACTTATTCTAATCTAGGGGGAATAAATGTCCTTTTTGCCCTTTTATTTCTTTCACAACTTTTTCCTTACTCTAATACAATTTATAACCTTTATTATCTTACTATATCACCTTATTTCTATTTATTCTTATACTACCTCTTATGCTAATGATGTTTATACTTATTTCTATGCTTTATATATATATATCTAAATATACTATAAGCATATTTTCTTAAGCTGTTTTATTTCTTTCTATTGCCCTCCGTGCAATCTTTGTGCAGTAGTCTAAAAATTTATCTCTGTCTTTGTCTTTTCCCCGCATCACTTCCCCCACTGTCTCTTTGCTTAGCTTTATTTGCAGTGCCTGTTCTAATGCATATCTGTCCGCGGCGTGTACGGGGCATTCGAGAAGCAGGTGTGGCACAGTTTCTTCTACATTTGTGTCGCAGATACACGATGGACTCCCCTTGCACTTGAACCGATTCAGGTACTCGGAGAATCCACCGTGCCCCGTCATAATCTGTGCCCTGATGTTGGTGATTTCCATCTTCCGTATTATTCTATACGCCGCCACCGCATCTGGGAAAAAGATCTTAGTGATCTTGGCGGTTTCGCCGGACTGGTACCTCCGATTCCATTCGTCAAGCGTCCCCATGCGTATGTGGCGCTTGACGAATGAGATCGGACATAGATCATAATCCGGTTTTTTCTTCAATTTCATGGCGGCCTCTTTCGCCAGCTGATCCGCTCTCTCGTTGCCTTCCAACCCTGCGTGAGCCTTTATCCAGAACAAGGATACGACCTTGTTCTGGAGAGATGCAGCTGTAATATTCTGTCTGGCCTCTACTGCCAGGGGGTGAAGGCAGCTGGGGTTTTTCACGGTCAAAAGGGCCGCCATGGAATCGCTGAAGATCCCAAAGCTAGGCGCCGTACTTTTCCTGATTTCCCGCGTTGCTCGGCATATCGCGAGTAACTCAGCCTGGTAAACCGTACAGTAATTCGGCAGCGCCAACTTGAGGGCGCGCGTCTCGGTCTCTCCGTTCCATATGGACAGAGCTGCTCCGACACGCCCCCCAATCTTACTACCATCGGTGAAGATTTTCACTTGTTGGTCCGAATTAGCGCTGACTTCTTCCCGGTTTACCAGGCTGACAATCTTCAAGTCGCTTCGCTCCGCAGGATGCGGGGATTCTAGTGCTGAGGACATCTGCTCTACCTCTCTGTCCCCCAATATGGTCTGTGGCACCCCTTTCTTGGCTTTGTACAGCGATGCCACCTCCTGGATTCTAAGATCCAGGGGGAGTATCCCGGCTAGAAGGAGCACAGAATTTAGGGAAACAGTTTTGTATGCCCTACACATTTTCTGTGCTATTCCCCGCTGTACGACGCCCAGCTGTTTAATTGTTCCCAGTTTGTTAGCGGCCTCTGCCCATGCGCTGGCGGCGTATAGAATTATTGGTTCCACCGCAGCCACGTAGATTATTTTGACTATTTCTGGATTTAGACCCCAGTTCACTTTTGCGGCTCTACTTAGTTGTTTGTGGACTGCGATGGCCTTGCGACATACCTCGGAGATGTGCGCGTTAAACGTGAGCCTGTCGTCGATAGTGACACCTAGAATTTTAATTTTCTGCGACATTGAAATGTCGACCCCGCCCATGTTCAAGCGTGGGGCGTCGTATTTCAACTTATTTGTTATAACCATTGCACTGGTTTTGTGTGGTGCGAAGTTTAATTTGTTTTCAACGCCCCACGCCCGAACACGCTCGAGGGCGGCATTCGCCTGTCTCTCTATTTCCAATGCCGTGTCACCATCGAAGACTAGGATCACGTCATCAGCAAAGGCTTGCGCGTAATCTCCTCTTCTCTCGAGATCTTTAAGGAGGGGGTCCAATACGAGGTTCCAAAGAATGGGGCCTCCAATTGAGCCCTGGACACAGCCTTTTTCTGTGTTTCTTTCATGCTCAGCGCCGGCGTACCTTACCCGTACCTTCCTGTCGCGCAGGTAACTGTCAATGACCCTTCTCAGGTTGACCGGACACCTTTCCTCAGCCAGTCGGACTCTTATAGCAGGCCACCAGGCATTGTCGAAGGCTCCCTCTATGTCCAGCGATATTAATGTTATTATTTTCTTTTGTTTCAGCTTATAGCGTATTTTTTGCATAAGGGTATAGAGGGAGTCTTCGGTACTCCTTTGTGGCATGAATCCGTACTGGCGAGTACTCATCCTCGGTGTAATGTAAAACCTGAGTCGGGCCACTAACATTTTCTCATAAATTTTCCCGAGTACCGGCAACAGGCCGATCGGGCGGTACGCCTTAGGTGTTGTGTAGTCCGTTTTCCCTGGCTTCCGTAGTACAATCACTGTTGCCTCTTTCCACGCTCTGGGGAAGTGATTGCATGCGAGGCATCTGTTTAGGATCGCCAGGAAAATTTCGGGGTCTTTGCACGGTGGCAAATATCGGCTGTGAGGCCGTCCATTCCCGGAGCCTTCTTTGGGTTGAATGACTCGCTCGACGCCTTCAGTTCGGCTATAGTGAATGGAGGGTCGTATGGCTCACCATTTTCCCCTTCATTCACTGTTTCTGCTTCTAGTCTGACACGGCTGTGGTGAGGGTTGTCCGCCGCTGGGTGGTCCTCTGGATACAGGGTCTCTGCTATATATCGGGCGGACCCTTCCGCGTCCAGCACTTCCCCGTCTTTTACCAGCGGTGGATCCTCCACTCTGCTCGATGTCCTTCCTATAACCCTATATATCCCCTCCCATACCCCTTCCCTATCTTGTTTACAGCAGAACTCCTTCCAACTCTCGGTTTGGGTTCTGGCTGCTTCTAACTCATATTCTTCTTTCTGTTGCAGGTACTCTTCGACAACGATGGATCTACGGACTGGAGCAGCACACCTGATCCTCCTCTTTTTAGTTGCTACAGCTTTTTTCAATTTTTCGAGTCTCTCCGACCACCACGGCAAGGTAAGTGTTTCTGTTTGTTTTTTGATTGGCATAGATGCCTTACATGCTTTTGTTATTATTTCTGTGTACTTGTTTACTAATTCTTCTAGTTGCTCTACTTTAGCTATTTTTCCTATTTCTTCTTCTGTGATGATATATTCTTGGCTCAGCTGGGTGATTTTCTCATGAAAAGCAGACCAGTTGGCCTTTTTTGTATTAAAAATCCTTGTTGTTCTTTCTACCTTTAATCCTTTTGATTTAGTCTGTAAAATTTTGAAGACGATGCCGTTGTGGTCGGAGCTGATCAGGCCCTCGACGACTTTCCAGTCTGCAACCTTGTCGAGGATATTTGCCGAACAAGCTGTTATGTCGACAAAGCTGCTATAGCGTTGTCCACCCCTTACTGTGTCGAAGGTCGGGATTTCTCCTGCGTTGAGTATATGCAGCCCGAGCTCACCGAGAGTCCCACACACTTCCTCTCCCCTACGGTCGACCGTCTGGCTGCCCCACCAAGTGCTTTTCGCATTTACGTCGCCTCCAACGATTATGGGCTTAGAGCCATTTTTGGCAACTACTTCCCTAAGATGGTCTAGGTAGGGCTCAACTGGTTTGTCTGGCTCGCAGTATATCGACACCAGGGTGATCTCCCAGGCACTGGTCTGTATCCCCACCACAACGATGTTATTTGTGGTGAGTTTTGGGTATTGTTTTATGTTAAGATTGCTATCGAAGACTGCAATTGCAGCCTTAACAGTCCCTTCTCTGTCGTCAGTGCTCTGGAAGATCCTTACTCCTCTGTGGCTCTTCATTGTCTTAGTTCCCCCTATATATGGTTCTTGCAGTAGGGCTACGGCTATCCCTTGTTTTTGAGCCTCGAGCAACAGCTCGATTGTTGCAAGCCTTTTTCGCTGGAGGTTCGCTTGCATATAGCTATATGTGGTGGTGGCAACGTTGGCGTTAACAATATGCAACGGTCGACCGGGCCAATTCGTCCCATCTGCGGCGTACGGGGCAGTCTGAGCTGAAGGCATTGTGCTCTATTTGCGTTAATTTCGCTTTTTTGCAGTTTCTGCAGGCGGGTGGCTCCCCAGCTGTCCAGTCCGGGCACTCCGTTCTCAGGTGAGGACCGCCGCAATGGCTGCATGCGTCTGCGGTCTCTTGGCAGTATTTTCTACCGTGGCCGTACCCCAAGCAACGTGTGCACTGGACTAGCGGAGTCTGGTCTTCCGCTCTAATCCGCTGGAGATCTATGTATACATAGCCCCTTTCCGTCACCCGCCTCCAGACGCTGGGCGACACGCTTATAATTACGTGGCTTGTGTGAGGGTTTCTCGCTCTCCTTCTATATTTTATGACTATCCTGTCCTCCCCCTCACCGAGACCGTGGAAGACAGCCCCATTCTGGTTCCGAAGAGCCTTGATGATGTCCTCATCGGTGTTAGCTGACAGGACATCTCCAAGCCTGATCAGTGGGTCTTTGTTTTCCACGTCCTCGATGGTGAGGCTGCCTCCTTCTTTTATTCTATCCTTTACTTTATCCCGTTCTTCCTTGGACTCAAAGCCCATTATTACTTTCCTGTTTTTGGCCTTTCTGACCCTTTCCACCTTTACCCATCCTTCTTTAGCGTCTATAGCCTTTCTAACTCTTTCGAGTACTTCCTCTCCTGTTTCCGTCTCCACGGTCGAGGTGACCGCGACCGAGTGCAGTGTACGCTTTTGCAGTGTCCTGTCATTCTGGGTCGCGGTCACCCCGGCGTAGGTAGGCGTTTCTACCTTTTCTATTTTTTCAGCGTGCCTCTCAATCGTCGCCTTCAATTCCTCCATTTTCCTGCCGCGCTCAGGTTAGGTTCGCTCAGGTTAGGTTCGCTCCGCATAAACAGGGAGCCGGACGCCCGGTGTCACCACTGCGTCGACTGCCGGGAGGACACGGCGTGGCATACGCTGGCAGAATGTGCCGCTTGGGAGGAGCCGCGCCGTGCCCTCATCACAGAAGTAGGCAGTGACCTGTCGCTGCCGGCCGTGGTCGAGTCGATGGTCGGCAGCGAAGAGTCCTGGGACGCGGTGGTTTCCTTTTGCGAAACAGTCATGTCGCAGAAGGAGGCTGCGGAAAGGGAGAGGGAGATCTCGTCCACTCACCCTGCCCGCAGCAGGCGCACCGGGCGTCGGCGGAGGGCGGACAACGCCCTCTTCCAGCCCCCCTAAATGGGTCCAGGGGCGACGACGGACTCGGGGACGTCCGCCGCCCCCCCCCCCACACATTAGGACCCGAGGTGGCGGCGCGTAGTGTTCCACGCGCGCCCCTCTTAGACGTCACGGGGGGAGTCAAACACCTCACTCCCCCCCCTGACCCGACGAGGCCCGCAGTGGCGGGCCGGCACCAGCCGGGGGTTGCGGAAGAATCGAACGTTCCCGCGACCCCTGGCGTAGGTGTGAGATGGAACACCGGGGTGGTTTTTAGTCAGTAAGAGTCTGACAGACCCCGTCGCCCGCCCCAGGGCGGCGGACATCCATGAGGATTTTCCACCCCGGAACAAAAAAAAAAAAAAAAAAAAGGTTAGGTTCGCTCAGGTTAGGTTCGCTCAGGTTAGGTTCGCTCAGGTTAGGTTCGCTCAGGTTAGGTTCGCTCAGGTTAGGTTCGCTCAGGTTAGGTTCGCTCAGGTTAGGTTCGCTCAGGTTAGGTTCGCTCAGGTTAGGTTCGCTCAGGTTAGGTTCGCTCAGGTTAGGTTCGCTCAGGTTAGGTTCGCTCAGGTTAGGTTCGCTCAGGTTAGGTTCGCTCAGGTTAGGTTCGCTCAGGTTAGGTTTTTTTTTTTTTTTTTTTTTTTAAAGATACCCGTAATCACAGGGCGTTGCATGTTTCCTCTGACATGATCAGAGACATTTTTTGTCTAGGGGGTATATTTATTTATTTATTTATTTATTTCAAACAGTCCTTACATTTTACCTTACATTACTTATTACTACATTTATTTCACGATTCAAGACAGAGTATTTCAACGAATTCTTATAAGCAACTTCTTATCATATCGTTTAAATTATACAGTACTTTCATTTTAATTACCCACTTTACTTAACTAACAATATTTTTCATTATATAGTTCTTTGA
Source organism: Mesoligia furuncula (assembly GCA_916614155.1). Classification (NCBI taxonomy): domain Eukaryota; kingdom Metazoa; phylum Arthropoda; class Insecta; order Lepidoptera; family Noctuidae; genus Mesoligia; species Mesoligia furuncula. The sequence goes on from OU744791.1 coordinate 36,969,555, forward strand.
GTTAGTTTTATATCACCATATTTTTCATTCGCTGGTTAGAAAACAAACTTATTTTTACTGTTTTCTTATTATCTACTTACTTTAACAATTTCTTTTTATTACCTACATTTGACAATTTTAACCTTATCCCATGTCTTACTCTGCGCCTTACTTATTTTTATTTTCTGCTTACTTATTTATATGTTTATGATATATAATTTACAAATATATATTAAACATAACTTATTTATCTATTTCTGTTTACAACTGTCTTAACTATTTGCACACAGTACTCTATAAATTTTTGTCTTAATTGCTTGTTTGCTACTATTATATGTATATTCTCAGGTTTTATGTCACAATCAAGTGCTTGCTCTGTTTCAAATCTAAGCTTTGCGTAGACTGGACAGCTAAACAGGAGGTGTGGGACAGACTCCGCGACGCCCGGCTCACAAATGCACGATGGGTCCCCCTTACACTTGAACCGGTGCAGGTATTCTGAGAACCCACCGTGCCCCGTCATCACTTGGGTCGTCAAGCCTGCCGGTTTGATTTTCCTCACCGTTTTAAATCCTTCCACCGCGTCTGGGAAGAACATCCTAGTGACAGCCGCTGTTTGTCCCGTTTGATAGCGTACGTTCCATTCGTCGAGAGACCGCAAACGAATGTGCCTCTTGACGAATGAAACTGGGCAATTGTCGTATTCGGGTTTCTTCTTGGAGTGCAGTGCAGCTTCTTTTGCCAGCTGGTCCGCGCGCTCATTCCCCTCCAGTCCTGCATGTGCTTTAATCCAGAACAGGGAGATTTCCTTGTTCTGAAGTCTGACTTGTTGGATGTGTGCTCTAGTTTCGACTGCCAGGGGGTGGAGGGAATAGGGGTTTACGATCGTTTCCAGGGCAGAGCGTGAATCACTAAGAATAGCAAAACTAGCCTCGCTTCGTTTCAAGATGATTTTTGTGGCGTGACATATGGCCAGGAGTACTGCCTGGTAGACCGTGCAGTATGATGGCAGCTTAAGTTTGAGAGTTTTGGTCTCGGCTTCATTGCTCCAAAGAGACAATGCTGCTCCGACTTTGCCCTCAATCTTGCTGCCATCGGTGTAGATCGAGACTGCTTGGTGCACATGGGAATTCAGATTCTCCTGGTCTACCAGACTTATGAAATCGAGGCGCATATGTCTTGCCGGGTGCTGGGTTTCAGCGAAGGGCAGTCTGCGCTCTACCTCTCTGTCTGCTAGTGCTGGCTGGGGTATTCCCCTCTTAGCCTCATACAACGATGCTGCCTCCCGGATCCGGATGTCGAGAGGCAGTATCCCAGCCAGCATCAGCGCAGAGTTCAATGAAACGGTTCTGTACGCTCCACACAGCTTCTGCGCAAAGCCCCTCTGCACCGCATTTAGTTGCCTTTTAACCCCGATCTTGTTTGTTGCTTTAGCCCAAGCACCGGCTGCGTAGGTAACGATTGGCTCCACTGTGGCCATGTAAATTGTCCTGATTATTTCAGGGTGGAGGCCCCAACTGATCCTGGCGGCTCGTGAGAGCTGTTTGTATATGTTTAACGCCTTCTTGCATGTGTTAGCCACATGGCTGTTAAACGTCAGCTTATTGTCAATGGTGAGCCCCAGGATCTTTATCTCGCTGGACAGACCAATGTTGATCCCGCCCATGCTCAGCCGTGGTGTGTCAAATTTCAACTTCCTGGTGAGCACCATTGCGTGTGTCTTGTGTGGCGCAAAATTCAGTTTGTTTTTGTCACCCCACGCCCGAACATACGCGAGTGCGGCATTGGCTCTTCTTTCCACCTCCAACGCCGTATTTTCGGCAAACACCAACACCACGTCATCTGCGAAAGCCTGGCAATAGTCACCCTGGCGTTCGAGTCCCTTGAGGAGTGGATCAAGGAGAAGATTCCAGAGAATCGGCCCACTAATCGATCCCTGCACACATCCTTTTTGGGTGTCCTTTGTGTACTCTTCTCCGGCGTACCTCACCCGGACCTTCCGATCCTTTAGGTAGCTGTCCATGAGTCGCCGGAGGTTTACCGGACACTCTTCTTCAGCGAGTCTCATCTTAATTGCGGGCCACCAGGCGCTATCGAAGGCTCCCTCTATGTCCAGTGATATTACGGTTACCAGTTTCTTATCGTTTAGTTTTCCGTTTATATATTGTATCATGTCATAGAGGGAGTCCTCGGTGCTTCTCTGGGGTATGAAGCCGTATTGTCGAGGGCTCAATCTCGGGAGCAGGTGCCACTTTAATCTCCCTACTATCATTTTCTCTAGAATCTTCCCCATGACCGGTAACAAGCCAATGGGCCTGTAGGACTTTGGGTTTGTATAATCGTCCTTGCCAGGCTTTCGCAGAACCACCACCGTCGCCTCCTTCCAGGGAGTTGGGAAGTGGCCAAGTTCCTGGCACTTGTTCATGAGCGCCAGGTTAAGTTCCATATTTTTGGAGACAACCTGGCTGCAGATGTCTGCGGTGAGTCCATCCATTCCCGGAGCCTTTTTTGGATTAAAGCTCTCCGTCGCGGCCCGGAGTTCTTCGGCCGTAAATGCTGGGTCATGTATCTCACCATGCACCCAGTTATTTGCATTTGCTGCAAGGACTCTGGTCTGCCGGTGGTTTGAGTCGTCTTCACGTTCAAGGTCCTCCGGGAAGAAAGTATCCGCCAGAATGCTGGCTGACTCCTTTTGGTCCAGTTGATGGCCATCTTTTACCAGTGGAACGTCTTCCTGGCGTTTGGCAGTGTTCTTTATGACGCGGTATATGCTATCCCAAACGCTTTCCTTGTCCTGTCTACTACAGAAGCTCTTCCAACTGTCAACCTGTGCTCTTATTGCTGCCAACTCGTATTCCTCTTTTTGTTGCAGGTACTCGCTGACAACCTTCGACCTCCGGATTGGTGCTGCGCATCGGATCCTGCGCTTCCTAGTGGCGACTTTACTCTTCATCTCCTCGAGCTCTTCGGTCCACCATGGCAAGGTAAGTGTTTCTTTTGTTTTCTTTTTTGTTATTAACTCATTACATGTTCTACTAATCTGTTGTATATATTTTTCTGTAAATTGGTCTATTTCTTTATGTGTTTGGGTTTGGTCTATTTCTATTTTGTTTATGTTGTTATCATTCATTAACTGGGCCAGTTTCTCATGAAACTGGTCCCAGTTAACCCTTTTTGTGTTGTAAACCCTAGTCGTCCTGTTTATATTGATTCCTTTTGATTTTTGTAATTTTATTTTAAATACCATACCATTGTGGTCCGAAGTCGTCAGGTCTTCGACGACTCTCCAGTCGTCCACCAGGTCGAGCATATCCTCTGAGCAGGCCGTAACGTCGACATGGCTGGTCAGTCTTCGTTCTCCTCTGACTGTGTCGAAGGTAGGCTTGTCTCCGTCGTTCAGCACCTGCAAGGACATTTCCTCTAGAGCACCGGAAAAAACTTCACCCCTCAGGTCGACTCTGTCGCTCCCCCACCAGCTACTTTTGGCGTTGGCGTCGCCACCGATGATTAGCTTCTGTGGTCCCAGCTTTTCTCGGATCTTCTTGATGTGCTCCAGGTACGGCTCTATGGGTTGATCGGGCTCAAAGTAGTACGATACCACGGTGATCTCCCAGGCCAACGTTCGGATTTTCACCACAACGATGTTATTTGTGGTGAAAATCGGGTACTGTATGATGTCAAGGTCGTTATTATACACTGCGATGGCCGCTTTGACATTTCCTTCCCCTGGGCTGGTGTTCTGGAAGATCCTCACTCCTCTGTAGTTCTTCATACTACTCGAACCCCCCACGTAGGGTTCCTGGAGCAGAGCTATGGCTGCTTTCCTGCGATCCGCTTCTATCATCAGTTCATCGGTGGCGAGCTGCTTCCTCTGCAGGTTGGCCTGTACTATCAGGTGTGAGGCTTCGCTGGTAGGAGTGCCGCTCCCGTTCGCTCCCCTGCCCGTGACCACCTTAGCAATACGCCGTTGTGGCCCTTGCCAAGGCGTCCCACTTCCTCCTTATCGGGCAGTCCTCACTGAATGCGTTGTGCTCCGCATTTGCCAGTTTGGCGTGCGTGCAATTGCAGCATGTTGGCACTGCACCCTCGATCCAGTAGGGACAGTCCGGCTTTTTGTGGGGCCCGGCGCAATGGCTACATTTCTCGACCGTTTCTTTACAGAAACGCCTGCCATGGCCGTACCCCAGGCAAAGGGAACACTGGACGAGAGGAGATTGGTCGGCAACTCGGATGCGCTGCAGGTCGATCTGCACGGTCTCCGCGTCCATAATCCTAGTCCATATTCTGGGGGACACCCTAACGACGACGTGGTTCATGAGAGGGTTTCTTGTTTTCTTTTTATATCGGATCTCCACCCTATTGTCATGTTTTTCGAGATCTCTGAATATCCTCTCATTCTGATTTCTCAGAGCAAGAAGGATATCGTCGTCGCTGTTGTATGTCAGGACGTCTTTAAGGATTAAGAGTGGGTCCTTGTTCTTAATATCGTCGACGCTAAGGTGATTACCTGCCTTCTGGATTCTCTCCTTCAATACCCTCCTCTCTTCCTCGCTCCGGCAACCCACGATGACCTTTCTGTCTTTGGCTTTTCTAATTTTGTCGATGGTCACTCCCCCCTCCTTGGCGTTCACCGCATCCCGGATTTTGTGGAGCACCTCATCCCCAGTCTCTGTTTCGTCCTTGGAGGTGACCACCACAGAGTGCAGGGTGGCCTGCTCCGGAAGCCTTCCCCTACTGCTACCACAACCAGCCACCACGCTTGCATAGGTGGTCCCCTCCAAGACTTTCTGATGGGACAGTAAAGTGTCTCTGAGACCCTCCATCTTTTCCGTGTTTACTGTCATGAGTTTGAGGTGCTCGTCCATCTTTTTTAACAACTCGTTTTCCACACGGCAATTGGCAGGGTGAGAAGAGGGTGGAGGGTGTAAAGGTTCCTCCCCCTCCTTCTCACCTCGCCCCTTGCTCTGAGCTGTTTCTGTTCCCTTTTCAGCCTCCGACTCTTTCAGTAACTGATAGAGTCTTTCCACGGCTGCAGTGACCCCTTCTTTTATTTCTGTCTTAATGTTTCTTGAGTTGCCGAGGTGAAGCTTTGCCTTACTCAGGCAAGCCCTTCCCTCGGCAAGTCTGGTGGGATAGGTCGGTCTTGGGGGTGGACTACCCGAGGCGTCCAACGATGGTGTTTGGGTTTTTGCCCTGGAGGGGCCCGCCACTGGCGCCGTCACCTGTTTTGGTAAGGTCTTTGTCCTGGCCTCTATTTCGCCAATGCTTTGTCGGACCACAAAGGTTTTGTCTTGGGTTTCCGACGAGAGGCCTACCTTTTCCACCGATCCCTCGGATTTCTTGGGGGAGTTTGAAGCCGTGTTTTTCATCGGGGTCCTGATTCCAAACATAATGTGTAGGTCGGATAATCACTGTTTAGTAAGACGTGTAAAAGGCGTCAGTACTAATTTGGTCACTTAAAACTTAGATTTGTCAGTGGTCACTCTAATACAAATTTTTTACTCTTTATAGAGTATGTCTAAAATATAAAATGTATAAACAAACAATAACAATAGCAAACAACAAGCAATTAAATAATTTTGTGAATTGGTCGGAGTCAAAAGACAGGTCTTTTTGCGCTGATTTCAGGGACCCCAAACTTGGTGGGTCTAGGACCACTGGTTCACGAGATAGGCTCGGGGGGGGTGAGGTAGCCCTGTAGGGATAAAAGGAGGAGGGGGGAGGAAGAGATATAAGGGGGTTCTGGAGGTCACCAAAGGGTCACCGGCGGGATGGTCAAGTGCGTCCTGGGGGATCCCAGGGGGTCACAGGGTTTAGGATGGGGTTTAAGGAGGTACCGGGGGGGGGTGGAGGGGCTGGATTGTAGGATTTAAATGCGGGTGGGGTGTAAGGATTATATTGTATAATTATAACTAGTTTTTAATGGTCTATATAGTTTTGGGGTCAATAACGGAGGGGGTCGAAAAGGGGGTCTAGGGGTCTTATCCAAATATAGGTTCTAGTTGGGAGGGCGGGCACTAGGGGGGGGGGGGGGAAATTTCATCAGATTTTTGAAATTCCCAGCCGTTTCTGAGATAGCCGTTTTTGAAGGAGGGGGGCGTAAATTAATTAAACGATTAATTTGATGAGATGGGGGGTTCAAAGGAGGGTGGTTAGGAAAGGGTTGCTGTATATCTATACGTAGTATAGATCTACAGTCTGGTGTCAAAAATGGGCTAACTCACTCCGTTCTCGAGATATGGGCGTTTTAATATTTCTAAAGTCCCAGGTTCGATTCCCGGTTGGTGGCAGAAAATTAATTACAATTTTTATTACGAATATTTTAAGCTTTGACAACTATTGTGACATAGAATAAATTAACATGAATTTCGATAAAATTAAAACAAAACAAACAAACTGCAAACAAACATACAAACTATGACGTACCTAATATTATTCTTACGAAGGAAACAACTCCTTTTGCGGCCGGAAATTTTTTGGGTGTTTGCTAAAGTATTAATAATTTCTAGAATTATGGTCCGAAAATTATTCTTTTTTCAAATACGGGCTTGAGGATGTCCTGGCTATCTTCCCTGGAAGTTTCAGCCTAGGTCGTCACTGTAGATTTTTATTTTTCGTAGGCGGAAAATTTGTATAACTTTGTCACGGCCGCACGTCAAGTTGGTATTCTCAATAAAATGGTCAATCTGAGCTTAAATTTAGATTTTTAAAATACCTCCAGGGTCTTCTCCTTGTTCCGGTTCTCGGGAAGTTGTAGGTGGTGCTGGAAGACGGTCAGGGATAACTTTATGTCCCTGGAACGGGAACTCGTCTCGTAAAAATTTGTTTATCCTTGTATTTCCGCGCGCCTGCGCGGAAAATTCTGGATTTTTCACAGAATCGTAGGTCTCGTGGAGGGTGTCCTGCTAGTTATATAAAATCACTATGTCACCACTTTGGATTCGGAGTAATTCAGTTTTTTAGGTACCGCGTTCCCGAATTTTCACTTTTTTTTTTGGTGTTAATTTGCACAATATTGCACTATTCACTTAACTTTTTCCACCAACGTGTCCGCCTCGCGATTGCGCGTGTTTTGATATACGACACGGGTAAATTGGAGCACTTTTTGGTAATTTTCACAATTTTAACATGCGGAGCGCGGTTCAAACGTGGCGTTCGGGGCGACGGTTGAAGCCAGACTGCCGCTCAGGTTAGGTTCGCTCAGGTTAGGTTCGCTCAGGTTGGGTTCGCTCAGGTTGGGTTCGCTCAGGTTGGGTTAGGTTAGGTTAGGTTAGGTTAGGTTAGGTTAGGTTAGGTTAGGTTAGGTTAGGTTAGGTTAGGTTAGGTTAGGTTAGGTTAGGTTAGGTTAGGTTAGGTTAGGTTAGGTTAGGTTAGGTTAGGTTAGGTTAGGTTAGGTTAGGTTAGGTTAGGTTAGGTTAGGTTTTTTTTTTTTTTTTTTTTTTTTTTTTTTTTTTTTTTTTTTTTTTTCCTCTTTTACCTCCAACGTAATTGGAGCCTATGTTAGGCTTATCATTCATTCTAGTTCTCGCAATTATTCCTCTCGTACTTTTATTCTTCATACTTTATCTTTCTTTCACTCTATCTTCTTTCTATCTCTAAGGGTAGGACGCCCTTCTACTTCATCCCTATTCTGTACTTTATTCCATTTTTTCATTTTTATTTCGGGTTTAACACAACAAGGAAACTTTTTATTCTTTTACAATGGTTCTTATTCTAGTTCCTAATATTATGACACGTCTTTGTATCTTCTTACAATCTTTTAAAATATTCTTATTACTAATACATTTACTTAGGTCTACTTTTATTTTCTATTCCGTGACGCCATTACAATTGTTTGTTTGCACTATTACAACCATCTTATTATCTAATAAACTCTTCTTCCTTCTATCTACCTTATTCTTAGGACTACTTCTATTTTCTATTTCTTAATACTATTACATTTTGTGGGTTTAAATTATATAATCCTTCTTATTTCTATTTCAGTTACTACGGCTATTAGCACTAGTTTATCACTAAATGGAAAGTATATTAACAATTAAATATATAACCAGTTTTTCAGTGTTTCTTTGTATGTTGTTACGACTGTTTTCAATGCTTGACCGTAATATTCTATATGATATTATGTAAGCATTTTTACTTAGGCTGTTTGTTCCTATTTATTACTTTACCGCAGATTTTTACACAATATTCCAAAAACACTTCTCTCTTTTTCCCTTTCATTATGGGCCACACATTTTCCCCATCCAGTTTGGTGTCGAGTACGTGTTCAGCCTCAAGCCTTTCCATGTCGAATACAGGACAGCTGAACAATATATGTGGCACCGTCTCGGCAATGTCGGGATCACATATGCACGATGGGCTCTCTTTGCGCTTGAAGCGATTCAAGTATTCCGAGAACCCACCGTGCCCCGTCATGATCTGGGTAATAATATTGTTAATATTCATCTTCCTGACTATCCCGTACGCCGCCACCGCATCCGGGAAAAACAACTTCGTCCCTGAAGCCGTTTCTCCAGCGCAGTATCTCCGGTTCCACACGTCAAGAGTTGCCATTCGGATGCATCGCTTGACGTATGAAACCGGGCACAGGTCGTAGTCGGGCTTTCGTTTGGAACCCTCAGCGGCTCTCTTGGCTAGTTCGTCGGCCCTCTCGTTTCCTTGCAACCCCGCGTGGGCCTTGATCCAGAACAAGGTGACAGTCTTGTTCTGGATCGACAGGGACCTGAGGTTGGCCCTCGTCTCTACTGCCAGGGGGTGGTGCCGATTATGGTTTTGTAACGTTTGGAGGGCCGCCATAGAGTCACTGAAGATTCCGAACGACTGCGCTTTGTGCTTTAGTATTTCCCTGGTTGCGACGCATATCGCTAGGAGCTCAGCCTGGTAAACAGTGGAATAGTGAGGGAGAGCAAGCTTGATAGTTTTGGTTTCGGCGCCACCGCTCCATATGGACAGTGCCGCTCCAACCTTGCCACCAATCTTGCTCCCGTCCGTGAAGATGCGAACTTCATGTTCGCTCTGGGCATCTAGTTGCTCTTGGTTTACCAGGCTTATGAGCTCAAGCTCAGCGCGCTCTGCTGGGTGTGGAGCTTCCATTGCCGAGGCGGTCTGCTCGACGCTCCTGTCACCGAGTGCCGGCTGAGGCACCCCTCTCCTGGCCTCGTATAGCGATGCCGCTTCGCGGACTCGCAGATCAAGAGGTAGTATCCCAGCCAGCACCAGTGCGGAGTTTAAAGAGACCGTCCGGTATCCCTTGCACAGCTTTTGTGCGATACCGCGCTGGACCGCTCCCAACTGCTTCTTGACGCCCAGCTTGTCGACGGCCGGAGCCCACACGCTTGCGGCGTAGGTAATTACTGGTTCGACGGTGGCCACATATATTATTCTAATGACATCGCGGTTTAACCCCCAGCTGGTCTTTGCTGCCCTGGTTAGTTGCTTGTGGATGCCTATTGCCTTCCTGCACACATTTGCGACGTGTGCGTTGAATGTCAGCTGCTTGTCGATGGCGACACCCAGGATTTTGATCTCGTTGGACATGGCAATGCCGATCCCGCCCATGCTCAACCGCGGGGTGTCGTACTTCAATTTGCGCGTTATGACCATTGCATTGGTTTTTTGAGGGGCAAATTTGAGTTTGTTTTGAGCACCCCACGCCTGGACATGTTCAAGCGCGGCATTGGCAAGGTTAGGTTAGGTTAGGTTAGGTTAGGTTAGGTTAGGTTAGGTTAGGTTAGGTTAGGTTAGGTTAGGTTAGGTTAGGTTAGGTTAGGTTAGGTTAGGTTAGGTTAGGTTAGGTTAGGTTAGGTTAGGTTAGGTTAGGTTAGGTTAGGTTAGGTTAGGTTAGGTTAGGTTAGGTTAGGTTAGGTTAGGTTAGGTTAGGTTAGGTTAGGTTAGGTTAGGTTAGGTTAGGTTAGGTTAGGTTAGGTTAGGTTAGGTTAGGTTAGGTTAGGTTAGGTTAGGTTAGGTTAGGTTAGGTTAGGTTAGGTTAGGTTAGGTTAGGTTAGGTTAGGTTAGGTTAGGTTAGGTTAGGTTAGGTTAGGTTAGGTTAGGTTAGGTTAGGTTAGGTTAGGTTAGGTTAGGTTAGGTTAGGTTAGGTTAGGTTAGGTTAGGTTAGGTTAGGTTAGGTTAGGTTAGGTTAGGTTAGGTTAGGTTAGGTTAGGTTAGGTTAGGTTAGGTTAGGTTAGGTTAGGTTAGGTTAGGTTAGGTTAGGTTAGGTTAGGTTAGGTTAGGTTAGGTTAGGTTAGGTTAGATTAGGTTAGGTTAGGTTAGGTTAGGTTAGGTTAGGTTAGGTTAGGTTAGGTTAGGTTAGGTTAGGTTAGGTTAGGTTAGGTTAGGTTAGGTTAGGTTAGGTTAGGTTAGGTTAGGTTAGGTTAGGTTAGGTTAGGTTAGGTTAGGTTAGGTTAGGTTAGGTTAGGTTAGGTTAGGTTAGGTTAGGTTAGGTTAGGTTAGGTTAGGTTAGGTTAGGTTAGGTTAGGTTAGGTTAGGTTAGGTTAGGTTAGGTTAGGTTAGGTTAGGTTAGGTTAGGTTAGGTTAGGTTAGGTTAGGTTAGGTTAGGTTAGGTTAGGTTAGGTTAGGTTAGGTTAGGTTAGGTTAGGTTAGGTTAGGTTAGGTTAGGTTAGGTTAGGTTAGGTTAGGTTAGGTTAGGTTAGGTTAGGTTAGGTTAGGTTAGGTTAGGTTAGGTTAGGTTAGGTTAGGTTAGGTTAGGTTAGGTTAGGTTAGGTTAGGTTAGGTTAGGTTAGGTTAGGTTAGGTTAGGTTAGGTTAGGTTAGGTTAGGTTAGGTTAGATTAGGTTAGGTTAGGTTAGGTTAGGTTAGGTTAGGTTAGGTTAGGTTAGGTTAGGTTAGGTTAGGTTAGGTTAGGTTAGGTTAGGTTAGGTTAGGTTAGGTTAGGTTAGGTTAGGTTAGGTTAGGTTAGGTTAGGTTAGGTTAGGTTAGGTTAGGTTAGGTTAGGTTAGGTTAGGTTAGGTTAGGTTAGGTTAGGTTAGGTTAGGTTAGGTTAGGTTAGGTTAGGTTAGGTTAGGTTAGGTTAGGTTAGGTTAGGTTAGGTTAGGTTAGGTTAGGTTAGGTTAGGTTAGGTTAGGTTAGGTTAGGTTAGGTTAGGTTAGGTTAGGTTAGGTTAGGTTAGGTTAGGTTAGGTTAGGTTAGGTTAGGTTAGGTTAGGTTAGGTTAGGTTAGGTTAGGTTAGGTTAGGTTAGGTTAGGTTAGGTTAGGTTAGGTTAGGTTAGGTTAGGTTAGGTTAGGTTAGGTTAGGTTAGGTTAGGTTAGGTTAGGTTAGGTTAGGTTAGGTTAGGTTAGGTTAGGTTAGGTTAGGTTAGGTTAGGTTAGGTTAGGTTAGGTTAGGTTAGGTTAGGTTAGGTTAGGTTAGGTTAGGTTAGGTTAGGTTAGGTTAGGTTAGGTTAGGTTAGGTTAGGTTAGGTTAGGTTAGGTTAGGTTAGGTTAGGTTAGGTTAGGTTAGGTTAGGTTAGGTTAGGTTAGGTTAGGTTAGGTTAGGTTAGGTTAGGTTAGGTTAGGTTAGGTTAGGTTAGGTTAGGTTAGGTTAGGTTAGGTTAGGTTAGGTTAGGTTAGGTTAGGTTAGGTTAGGTTAGGTTAGGTTAGGTTAGGTTAGGTTAGGTTAGGTTAGGTTAGGTTAGGTTAGGTTAGGTTAGGTTAGGTTAGGTTAGGTTAGGTTAGGTTAGGTTAGGTTAGGTTAGGTTAGGTTAGGTTAGGTTAGGTTAGGTTAGGTTAGGTTAGGTTAGGTTAGGTTAGGTTAGGTTAGGTTAGGTTAGGTTAGGTTAGGTTAGGTTAGGTTAGGTTAGGTTAGGTTAGGTTAGGTTAGGTTAGGTTAGGTTAGGTTAGGTTAGGTTAGGTTAGGTTAGGTTAGGTTAGGTTAGGTTAGGTTAGGTTAGGTTAGGTTAGGTTAGGTTAGGTTAGGTTAGGTTAGGTTAGGTTAGGTTAGGTTAGGTTAGGTTAGGTTAGGTTAGGTTAGGTTAGGTTAGGTTAGGTTAGGTTAGGTTAGGTTAGGTTAGGTTAGGTTAGGTTAGGTTAGGTTAGGTTAGGTTAGGTTAGGTTAGGTTAGGTTAGGTTAGGTTAGGTTAGGTTAGGTTAGGTTAGGTTAGGTTAGGTTAGGTTAGGTTAGGTTAGGTTAGGTTAGGTTAGGTTAGGTTAGGTTAGGTTAGGTTAGGTTAGGTTAGGTTAGGTTAGGTTAGGTTAGGTTAGGTTAGGTTAGGTTAGGTTAGGTTAGGTTAGGTTAGGTTAGGTTAGGTTAGGTTAGGTTAGGTTAGGTTAGGTTAGGTTAGGTTAGGTTAGGTTAGGTTAGGTTAGGTTAGGTTAGGTTAGGTTAGGTTAGGTTAGGTTAGGTTAGGTTAGGTTAGGTTAGGTTAGGTTAGGTTAGGTTAGGTTAGGTTAGGTTAGGTTAGGTTAGGTTAGGTTAGGTTAGGTTAGGTTAGGTTAGGTTAGGTTAGGTTAGGTTAGGTTAGGTTAGGTTAGGTTAGGTTAGGTTAGGTTAGGTTAGGTTAGGTTAGGTTAGGTTAGGTTAGGTTAGGTAGGTAGGTTAGGTTAGGTTAGGTTAGGTTAGGTTAGGTTAGGTTAGGTTAGGTTAGGTTAGGTTAGGTTAGGTTAGGTTAGGTTAGGTTAGGTTAGGTTAGGTTAGGTTAGGTTAGGTTAGGTTAGGTTAGGTTAGGTTAGGTTAGGTTAGGTTAGGTTAGGTTAGGTTAGGTTAGGTTAGGTTAGGTTAGGTTAGGTTAGGTTAGGTTAGGTTAGGTTAGGTTAGGTTAGGTTAGGTTAGGTTAGGTTAGGTTAGGTTAGGTTAGGTTAGGTTAGGTTAGGTTAGGTTAGGTTAGGTTAGGTTAGGTTAGGTTAGGTTAGGTTAGGTTAGGTTAGGTTAGGTTAGGTTAGGTTAGGTTAGGTTAGGTTAGGTTAGGTTAGGTTAGGTTAGGTTAGGTTAGGTTAGGTTAGGTTAGGTTAGGTTAGGTTAGGTTAGGTTAGGTTAGGTTAGGTTAGGTTAGGTTAGGTTAGGTTAGGTTAGGTTAGGTTAGGTTAGGTTAGGTTAGGTTAGGTTAGGTTAGCTTAGGTTAGGTTAGGTTAGGTTAGGTTAGGTTAGGTTAGGTTAGGTTAGGTTAGGTTAGGTTAGGTTAGGTTAGGTTAGGTTAGGTTAGGTTAGGTTAGGTTAGGTTAGGTTAGGTTAGGTTAGGTTAGGTTAGGTTAGGTTAGGTTAGGTTAGGTTAGGTTAGGTTAGGTTAGGTTAGGTTAGGTTAGGTTAGGTTAGGTTAGGTTAGGTTAGGTTAGGTTAGGTTAGGTTAGGTTAGGTTAGGTTAGGTTAGGTTAGGTTAGGTTAGGTTAGGTTAGGTTAGGTTAGGTTAGGTTAGGTTAGGTTAGGTTAGGTTAGGTTAGGTTAGGTTAGGTTAGATTAGGTTAGGTTAGGTTAGGTTAGGTTAGGTTAGGTTAGGTTAGGTTAGGTTAGGTTAGGTTAGGTTAGGTTAGGTTAGGTTAGGTTAGGTTAGGTTAGGTTAGGTTAGGTTAGGTTAGGTTAGGTTAGGTTAGGTTAGGTTAGGTTAGGTTAGGTTAGGTTAGGTTAGGTTAGGTTAGGTTAGGTTAGGTTAGGTTAGGTTAGGTTAGGTTAGGTTAGGTTAGGTTAGGTTAGGTTAGGTTAGGTTAGGTTAGGTTAGGTTAGGTTAGGTTAGGTTAGGTTAGGTTAGGTTAGGTTAGGTTAGGTTAGGTTAGGTTAGGTTAGGTTAGGTTAGGTTAGGTTAGGTTAGGTTAGGTTAGGTTAGGTTAGGTTAGGTTAGGTTAGGTTAGGTTAGGTTAGGTTAGGTTAGGTTAGGTTAGGTTAGGTTAGGTTAGGTTAGGTTAGGTTAGGTTAGGTTAGGTTAGGTTAGGTTAGGTTAGGTTAGGTTAGGTTAGGTTAGGTTAGGTTAGGTTAGGTTAGGTTAGGTTAGGTTAGGTTAGGTTAGGTTAGGTTAGGTTAGGTTAGGTTAGGTTAGGTTAGGTTAGGTTAGGTTAGGTTAGGTTAGGTTAGGTTAGGTTAGGTTAGGTTAGGTTAGGTTAGGTTAGGTTAGGTTAGGTTAGGTTAGGTTAGGTTAGGTTAGGTTAGGTTAGGTTAGGTTAGGTTAGGTTAGGTTAGGTTAGGTTAGGTTAGGTTAGGTTAGGTTAGTTAGGTTAGGTTAGGTTAGGTTAGGTTAGGTTAGGTTAGGTTAGGTTAGGTTAGGTTAGGTTAGGTTAGGTTAGGTTAGGTTAGGTTAGGTTAGGTTAGGTTAGGTTAGGTTAGGTTAGGTTAGGTTAGGTTAGGTTAGGTTAGGTTAGGTTAGGTTAGGTTAGGTTAGGTTAGGTTAGGTTAGGTTAGGTTAGGTTAGGTTAGGTTAGGTTAGGTTAGGTTAGGTTAGGTTAGGTTAGGTTAGGTTAGGTTAGGTTAGGTTAGGTTAGGTTAGGTTAGGTTAGGTTAGGTTAGGTTAGGTTAGGTTAGGTTAGGTTAGGTTAGGTTAGGTTAGGTTAGGTTAGGTTAGGTTAGGTTAGGTTAGGTTAGGTTAGGTTAGGTTAGGTTAGGTTAGGTTAGGTTAGGTTAGGTTAGGTTAGGTTAGGTTAGGTTAGGTTAGGTTAGGTTAGGTTAGGTTAGGTTAGGTTAGGTTAGGTTAGGTTAGGTTAGGTTAGGTTAGGTTAGGTTAGGTTAGGTTAGGTTAGGTTAGGTTAGGTTAGGTTAGGTTAGGTTAGGTTAGGTTAGGTTAGGTTAGGTTAGGTTAGGTTAGGTTAGGTTAGGTTAGGTTAGGTTAGGTTAGGTTAGGTTAGGTTAGGTTAGGTTAGGTTAGGTTAGGTTAGGTTAGGTTAGGTTAGGTTAGGTTAGGTTAGGTTAGGTTAGGTTAGGTTAGGTTAGGTTAGGTTAGGTTAGGTTAGGTTAGGTTAGGTTAGGTTAGGTTAGGTTAGGTTAGGTTAGGTTAGGTTAGGTTAGGTTAGGTTAGGTTAGGTTAGGTTAGGTTAGGTTAGGTTAGGTTAGGTTAGGTTAGGTTAGGTTAGGTTAGGTTAGGTTAGGTTAGGTTAGGTTAGGTTAGGTTAGGTTAGGTTAGGTTAGGTTAGGTTAGGTTAGGTTAGGTTAGGTTAGGTTAGGTTAGGTTAGGTTAGGTTAGGTTAGGTTAGGTTAGGTTAGGTTAGGTTAGGTTAGGTTAGGTTAGGTTAGGTTAGGTTAGGTTAGGTTAGGTTAGGTTAGGTTAGGTTAGGTTAGGTTAGGTTAGGTTAGGTTAGGTTAGGTTAGGTTAGGTTAGGTTAGGTTAGGTTAGGTTAGGTTAGGTTAGGTTAGGTTAGGTTAGGTTAGGTTAGGTTAGGTTAGGTTAGGTTAGGTTAGGTTAGGTTAGGTTAGGTTAGGTTAGGTTAGGTTAGGTTAGGTTAGGTTAGGTTAGGTTAGGTTAGGTTAGGTTAGGTTAGGTTAGGTTAGGTTAGGTTAGGTTAGGTTAGGTTAGGTTAGGTTAGGTTAGGTTAGGTTAGGTTAGGTTAGGTTAGGTTAGGTTAGGTTAGGTTAGGTTAGGTTAGGTTAGGTTAGGTTAGGTTAGGTTAGGTTAGGTTAGGTTAGGTTAGGTTAGGTTAGGTTAGGTTAGGTTAGGTTAGGTTAGGTTAGGTTAGGTTAGGTTAGGTTAGGTTAGGTTAGGTTAGGTTAGGTTAGGTTAGGTTAGGTTAGGTTAGGTTAGGTTAGGTTAGGTTAGGTTAGGTTAGGTTAGGTTAGGTTAGGTTAGGTTAGGTTAGGTTAGGTTAGGTTAGGTTAGGTTAGGTTAGGTTAGGTTAGGTTAGGTTAGGTTAGGTTAGGTTAGGTTAGGTTAGGTTAGGTTAGGTTAGGTTAGGTTAGGTTAGGTTAGGTTAGGTTAGGTTAGGTTAGGTTAGGTTAGGTTAGGTTAGGTTAGGTTAGGTTAGGTTAGGTTAGGTTAGGTTAGGTTAGGTTAGGTTAGGTTAGGTTAGGTTAGGTTAGGTTAGGTTAGGTTAGGTTAGGTTAGGTTAGGTTAGGTTAGGTTAGGTTAGGTTAGGTTAGGTTAGGTTAGGTTAGGTTAGGTTAGGTTAGGTTAGGTTAGGTGAGGTTAGGTTAGGTTAGGTTAGGTTAGGTTAGGTTAGGTTAGGTTAGGTTAGGTTAGGTTAGGTTAGGTTAGGTTAGGTTAGGTTAGGTTAGGTTAGGTTAGGTTAGGTTAGGTTAGGTTAGGTTAGGTTAGGTTAGGTTAGGTTAGGTTAGGTTAGGTTAGGTTAGGTTAGGTTAGGTTAGGTTAGGTTAGGTTAGGTTAGGTTAGGTTAGGTTAGGTTAGGTTAGGTTAGGTTAGGTTAGGTTAGGTTAGGTTAGGTTAGGTTAGGTTAGGTTAGGTTAGGTTAGGTTAGGTTAGGTTAGGTTAGGTTAGGTTAGGTTAGGTTAGGTTAGGTTAGGTTAGGTTAGGTTAGGTTAGGTTAGGTTAGGTTAGGTTAGGTTAGGTTAGGTTAGGTTAGGTTAGGTTAGGTTAGGTTAGGTTAGGTTAGGTTAGGTTAGGTTAGGTTAGGTTAGATTAGGTTAGGTTAGGTTAGGTTAGGTTAGGTTAGGTTAGGTTAGGTTAGGTTAGGTTAGGTTAGGTTAGGTTAGGTTAGGTTAGGTTAGGTTAGGTTAGGTTAGGTTAGGTTAGGTTAGGTTAGGTTAGGTTAGGTTAGGTTAGGTTAGGTTAGGTTAGGTTAGGTTAGGTTAGGTTAGGTTAGGTTAGGTTAGGTTAGGTTAGGTTAGGTTAGGTTAGGTTAGGTTAGGTTAGGTTAGGTTAGGTTAGGTTAGGTTAGGTTAGGTTAGGTTAGGTTAGGTTAGGTTAGGTTAGATTAGGTTAGGTTAGGTTAGGTTAGGTTAGGTTAGGTTAGGTTAGGTTAGGTTAGGTTAGGTTAGGTTAGGTTAGGTTAGGTTAGGTTAGGTTAGGTTAGGTTAGGTTAGGTTAGGTTAGGTTAGGTTAGGTTAGGTTAGGTTAGGTTAGGTTAGGTTAGGTTAGGTTAGGTTAGGTTAGGTTAGGTTAGGTTAGGTTAGGTTAGGTTAGGTTAGGTTAGGTTAGGTTAGGTTAGGTTAGGTTAGGTTAGGTTAGGTTAGGTTAGGTTAGGTTAGGTTAGGTTAGGTTAGGTTAGGTTAGGTTAGGTTAGGTTAGGTTAGGTTAGGTTAGGTTAGGTTAGGTTAGGTTAGGTTAGGTTAGGTTAGGTTAGGTTAGGTTAGGTTAGGTTAGGTTAGGTTAGGTTAGGTTAGGTTAGGTTAGGTTAGGTTAGGTTAGGTTAGGTTAGGTTAGGTTAGGTTAGGTTAGGTTAGGTTAGGTTAGGTTAGGTTAGGTTAGGTTAGGTTAGGTTAGGTTAGGTTAGGTTAGGTTAGGTTAGGTTAGGTTAGGTTAGGTTAGGTTAGGTTAGGTTAGGTTAGGTTAGGTTAGGTTAGGTTAGGTTAGGTTAGGTTAGGTTAGGTTAGGTTAGGTTAGGTTAGGTTAGGTTAGGTTAGGTTAGGTTAGGTTAGGTTAGGTTAGGTTAGGTTAGGTTAGGTTAGGTTAGGTTAGGTTAGGTTAGGTTAGGTTAGGTTAGGTTAGGTTAGGTTAGGTTAGGTTAGGTTAGGTTAGGTTAGGTTAGGTTAGGTTAGGTTAGGTTAGGTTAGGTTAGGTTAGGTTAGGTTAGGTTAGGTTAGGTTAGGTTAGGTTAGGTTAGGTTAGGTTAGGTTAGGTTAGGTTAGGTTAGGTTAGGTTAGGTTAGGTTAGGTTAGGTTAGGTTAGGTTAGGTTAGGTTAGGTTAGGTTAGGTTAGGTTAGGTTAGGTTAGGTTAGGTTAGGTTAGATTAGGTTAGGTTAGGTTAGGTTAGGTTAGGTTAGGTTAGGTTAGGTTAGGTTAGGTTAGGTTAGGTTAGGTTAGGTTAGGTTAGGTTAGGTTAGGTTAGGTTAGGTTAGGTTAGGTTAGGTTAGGTTAGGTTAGGTTAGGTTAGGTTAGGTTAGGTTAGGTTAGGTTAGGTTAGGTTAGGTTAGGTTAGGTTAGGTTAGGTTAGGTTAGGTTAGGTTAGGTTAGGTTAGGTTAGGTTAGGTTAGGTTAGGTTAGGTTAGGTTAGGTTAGGTTAGGTTAGGTTAGGTTAGGTTAGGTTAGGTTAGGTTAGGTTAGGTTAGCTTAGGTTAGGTTAGGTTAGGTTAGGTTAGGTTAGGTTAGGTTAGGTTAGGTTAGGTTAGGTTAGGTTAGGTTAGGTTAGGTTAGGTTAGGTTAGGTTAGGTTAGGTTAGGTTAGGTTAGGTTAGGTTAGGTTAGGTTAGGTTAGGTTAGGTAGGTTAGGTTAGGTTAGGTTAGGTTAGGTTAGGTTAGGTTAGGTTAGGTTAGGTTAGGTTAGGTTAGGTTAGGTTAGGTTAGGTTAGGTTAGGTTAGGTTAGGTTAGGTTAGGTTAGGTTAGGTTAGGTTAGGTTAGGTTAGGTTAGGTTAGGTTAGGTTAGGTTAGGTTAGGTTAGGTTAGGTTAGGTTAGGTTAGGTTAGGTTAGGTTAGGTTAGGTTAGGTTAGGTTAGGTTAGGTTAGGTTAGGTTAGGTTAGGTTAGGTTAGGTTAGGTTAGGTTAGGTAGGTTAGGTTAGGTTAGGTTAGGTTAGGTTAGGTTAGGTTAGGTTAGGTTAGTTAGGTTAGGTTAGGTTAGGTTAGGTTAGGTTAGGTTAGGTTAGGTTAGGTTAGGTTAGGTTAGGTTAGGTTAGGTTAGGTTAGGTTAGGTTAGGTTAGGTTAGGTTAGGTTAGGTTAGGTTAGGTTAGGTTAGGTTAGGTTAGGTTAGGTTAGGTTAGGTTAGGTTAGGTTAGGTTAGGTTAGGTTAGGTTAGGTTAGGTTAGGTTAGGTTAGGTTAGGTTAGGTTAGGTTAGGTTAGGTTAGGTTAGGTTAGGTTAGGTTAGGTTAGGTTAGGTTAGGTTAGGTTAGGTTAGGTTAGGTTAGGTTAGGTTAGGTTAGGTTAGGTTAGGTTAGGTTAGGTTAGGTTAGGTTAGGTTAGGTTAGGTTAGTTAGGTTAGGTTAGGTTAGGTTAGGTTAGGTTAGGTTAGGTTAGGTTAGGTTAGGTTAGGTTAGGTTAGGTTAGGTTAGGTTAGGTTAGGTTAGGTTAGGTTAGGTTAGGTTAGGTTAGGTTAGGTTAGGTTAGGTTAGGTTAGGTTAGGTTAGGTTAGGTTAGGTTAGGTTAGGTTAGGTTAGGTTAGGTTAGGTTAGGTTAGGTTAGGTTAGGTTAGGTTAGGTTAGGTTAGGTTAGGTTAGGTTAGGTTAGGTTAGGTTAGGTTAGGTTAGGTTAGGTTAGGTTAGGTTAGGTTAGGTTAGGTTAGGTTAGGTTAGGTTAGGTTAGGTTAGGTTAGGTTAGGTTAGGTTAGGTTAGGTTAGGTTAGGTTAGGTTAGGTTAGGTTAGGTTAGGTTAGGTTAGGTTAGGTTAGGTTAGGTTAGGTTAGGTTAGGTTAGGTTAGGTTAGGTTAGGTTAGGTTAGGTTAGGTTAGGTTAGGTTAGGTTAGGTTAGGTTAGGTTAGGTTAGGTTAGGTTAGGTTAGGTTAGGTTAGGTTAGGTTAGGTTAGGTTAGGTTAGGTTAGGTTAGGTTAGGTTAGGTTAGGTTAGGTTAGGTTAGGTTAGGTTAGGTTAGGTAGGTTAGGTTAGGTTAGGTTAGGTTAGGTTAGGTTAGGTTAGGTTAGGTTAGGTTAGGTTAGGTTAGGTTAGGTTAGGTTAGGTTAGGTTAGGTTAGGTTAGGTTAGTTAGGTTAGGTTAGGTTAGGTTAGGTTAGAGGTTAGGTTAGGTTAGGTTAGGTTAGGTTAGGTTAGGTTAGGTTAGGTTAGGTTAGGTTAGGTTAGGTTAGGTTAGGTTAGGTTAGGTTAGGTTAGGTTAGGTTAGGTTAGGTTAGGTTAGGTTAGGTTAGGTTAGTTAGGTTAGGTTAGGTTAGGTTAGGTTAGGTTAGGTTAGGTTAGGTTAGGTTAGGTTAGGTTAGGTTAGGTTAGGTTAGGTTAGGTTAGGTTAGGTTAGGTTAGGTTAGGTTAGGTTAGGTTAGGTTAGGTTAGGTTAGGTTAGGTTAGGTTAGGTTAGGTTAGGTTAGGTTAGGTTAGGTTAGGTTAGGTTAGGTTAGGTTAGGTTAGGTTAGGTTAGGTTAGGTTAGGTTAGGTTAGGTTAGGTTAGGTTAGGTTAGGTTAGGTTAGGTTAGGTTGGTTAGGTTAGGTTAGGTTAGGTTAGGTTAGGTTAGGTTAGGTTAGGTTAGTATAGGTTAGGTTAGGTTAGGTTAGGTTAGGTTAGGTTAGGTTAGGTTAGGTTAGGTTAGGTTAGGTTAGGTTAGGTTAGGTTAGGTTAGGTTAGGTTAGGTTAGGTTAGGTTAGGTTAGGTTAGGTTAGGTTAGGTTAGGTTAGGTTAGGTTAGGTTAGGTTAGGTTAGGTTAGGTTAGGTTAGGTTAGGTTAGGTTAGGTTAGGTTAGGTTAGGTTAGGTTAGGTTAGGTTAGGTTAGGTTAGGTTAGGTTAGGTAGGTTAGGTTAGGTTAGGTTAGGTTAGGTTAGGTTAGTTAGGTTAGGTTAGGTTAGGTTAGGTTAGGTTAGGTTAGGTTAGGTTAGGTTAGGTTAGGTTAGGTTAGGTTAGGTTAGGTTAGGTTAGGTTAGGTTAGGTTAGGTTAGGTTAGGTTAGGTTAGGTTAGGTTAGGTTAGGTTAGGTTAGGTTAGGTTAGGTTAGGTTAGGTTAGGTTAGGTTAGGTTAGGTTAGGTTAGGTTAGGTTAGGTTAGGTTAGGTTAGGTTAGGTTAGGTTAGGTTAGGTTAGGTTAGGTTAGGTTAGGTTAGGTTAGGTTAGGTTAGGTTAGGTTAGGTTAGGTTAGGTTAGGTAGGTTAGGTTAGGTTAGGTTAGGTTAGGTTAGGTTAGGTTAGGTTAGGTTAGGTTAGGTTAGGTTAGGTTAGGTTAGGTTAGTAGGTTAGGTTAGGTTAGGTTAGGTTAGGTTAGGTTAGGTTAGGTTAGGTTAGGTTAGGTTAGGTTAGGTTAGGTTAGGTTAGGTTAGGTTAGGTTAGGTTAGGTAGGTTAGGTTAGGTTAGGTTAGGTTAGGTTAGGTTAGGTTAGGTTAGGTTAGGTTAGGTTAGGTTCGGTTAGGTTAGGTTAGGTTAGGTTAGGTTAGGTTAGGTTAGGTTAGGTTAGGTTAGGTTAGGTTAGGTTAGGTTAGGTTAGGTTAGGTTAGGTTAGGTTAGGTTAGGTTAGGTTAGGTTAGGTTAGGTTAGGTTAGGTTAGGTTAGGTTAGGTTAGGTTAGGTTAGGTTAGGTTAGGTTAGGTTAGGTTAGGTTAGGTAGGTTAGGTTAGGTTAGGTTAGGTTAGGTTAGGTTAGGTTAGGTTAGGTTAGGTTAGGTTAGGTTAGGTTAGGTTAGGTTAGGTTAGGTTAGGTTAGGTTAGGTTAGGTTAGGTTAGGTTAGGTTAGGTTAGGTTAGGTTAGGTTAGGTTAGGTTAGGTTAGGTTAGGTAGGTTAGGTTAGGTTAGGTTAGGTTAGGTTAGGTTAGGTTAGGTTAGGTTAGGTTAGGTTAGGTTAGGTAGGTTAGGTTAGGTTAGGTTAGGTTAGGTTAGGTTAGGTTAGGTTAGGTTAGGTTAGGTTAGGTTAGGTTAGGTTAGGTTAGGTTAGGTTAGGTTAGGTTAGGTTAGGTTAGGTTAGGTTAGGTTAGGTTAGGTTAGGTTAGGTTAGGTTAGGTTAGGTTAGGTTAGGTTAGGTTAGTTAGGTTAGGTTAGGTTAGGTTAGGTTAGGTTAGGTTAGGTTAGGTTAGGTTAGGTTAGGTTAGGTTAGGTTAGGTTAGGTTAGGTTAGGTTAGGTTAGGTTAGGTTATGTTAGGTTAGGTTAGGTTAGGTTAGGTTAGGTTAGGTAGGTTAGGTTAGGTTAGGTTAGGTTAGGTTAGGTTAGGTTAGTTAGGTTAGGTTAGGTTAGGTTAGGTTAGGTTAGGTTAGGTTAGGTTAGGTTAGGTAGGTTAGGTTAGGTTAGGTTAGGTTAGGTTAGGTTAGGTTAGGTTAGGTTAGGTTAGGTTAGGTTAGGTTAGGTAGGTTAGGTTAGGTTTAGGTTAGGTTAGGTTAGTTAGGTGTTAGGTTAGGTTAGGTTAGGTTAGGTTAGGTTAGGTTAGGTTAGGTTAGGTTAGGTTAGGTTAGGTTAGGTTAGGTTAGGTTAGGTTAGGTTAGGTTAGGTTAGGTTAGGTTAGGTTAGGTTAGGTTAGGTTAGGTTAGGTTAGGTTAGGTTAGGTTAGGTTAGGTTAGGTTAGGTTAGGTTAGGTTAGGTTAGGTTAGGTTAGGTTAGGTTAGGTTAGGTTAGGTTAGGTTAGGTTAGGTTAGGTTAGGTTAGGTTAGGTTAGGTTAGGTTAGGTTAGGTTAGGTTAGGTTAGGTTAGGTTAGGTTAGGTTAGGTTAGGTTAGGTTAGGTTAGGTTAGGTTAGGTTAGGTTAGGTTAGGTTAGGTTAGGTTAGGTTAGGTTAGGTTAGGTTAGGTTAGGTTAGGTTAGGTTAGGTTAGGTTAGGTTAGGTTAGTTAGGTTAGGTTAGGTTAGGTTAGGTTAGGTTAGGTTAGGTTAGGTTAGGTTAGGTTAGGTTAGGTTAGGTTAGGTTAGGTTAGGTTAGGTTAGGTTAGGTTAGGTTAGGTTAGGTTAGGTTAGGTTAGGTTAGGTTAGGTTAGGTTAGGTTAGGTTAGGTTAGGTTAGGTTAGGTTAGGTTAGGTTAGGTTAGGTTAGGTTAGGTTAGGTTAGGTTAGGTTAGGTTAGGTTAGGTTAGGTTAGGTTAGGTTAGGTTAGGTTAGGTTAGGTTAGGTTAGTTAGGTTAGGTTAGGTTAGGTTAGGTTAGGTTAGGTTAGGTTAGGTTAGGTTAGGTTAGGTTAGGTTAGGTTAGGTTAGGTTAGGTTAGGTTAGGTTAGGTTAGGTTAGGTTAGGTTAGGTTAGTTAGGTTAGGTTAGGTTAGGTTAGGTTAGGTTAGG